>OX422212.1:566070916-566520916 GCA_949130495.1 Sambucus nigra | reverse complement strand
AAAATATACCCGGATCGGATCTGGATATACCTAGACCCGATCCAGACCCGACCCGTTTACACCCCTAGGCAGGGGGCTTTTATGTGTGTGTGTGTATATGTGTGGTGTGTGGTGGGTGGGGGCCTGTTGTGTGTGTGTGTGTGTGGTGGGTGGGGGTGGGGAGGGGAGGGGGGTAAGGCAAGGTACTATTGTAATTCTCTTAATATCGTGTTTTGATGATTCTATGAGATAATATATATATTGTTTCAAGGTTAACTCATTGTAGATAAAAACATTCACATAGTAAGATTAAATTGAATCCATCCATAGATTCTATAATTACATCCACTGAAATATAATTAATAAATGAAATAGTTTTAGATGAAAGTAAATTAATAATTAGTTCCCATTTCATATGAAAGTAGGATTGTCTCTCAGTGTAAATTAGAAAATTAATAATTGTATACGTTAATTGTTAGTTTAATTGATGAAATGAATTAATTGAGTAGATGAATTAGAAGGAGTACGGGATACACATTTGTTGTTGACATTGTTGTTGGATTATTTTGTTTAGTAAATGTTTGGTTGGTTAGTTTTAAAAGTGGCATGACCACTGGATTATTGTCTATATGGGGGTGGGATTTTTCAACTTTTTTTGAAAATTACTTTGTATATCGAACAATATATATATAGTATGATAATTAAATGAAACATACATGAAATTAAATATAGTTTGCATAGATACTAGCCTTCTAGTTCTTATGTGTACGCATTCAATAACCCTTAGACCCGTTCGAGAGTCATTACCCGTGTAATGAGATCTCTCGAATTGTCCCGTTTGGACAGTTTGAGACTGTATAATTTCTGTATAATATTCTTAGTGGCTTAAAGTTGTTACTTTTGGAGGAAGTTCTGCAGTCGTATCTTAATATTCTCTGGGTACATACTAGATTGACAAGTCTGACTGTTATTTAAATTGATCAATTGAAATAACACTCACACCTACCAATCTACGTCGTGTACTTAGAGAACTATGGGGATATGCTGTCGAATTTTTTTCAAATCGTAACAATGTGCATGAGCTGTTAAGTATATTACAGAAAAATGCGATCTTGAATGGGATAGGATCACTCACCCTTTAATAGGATAATTAAATAATGGGATAATTAAATGAAACATATTATAAATCTAAGTTTTGTTTACCTTTAATAGGTGTTTAGTTGTGTTTCGCAAATGTGCTAACGAATTTGTGAAATATGCAAAGAGATGTCATAATGATGAAGAGATTCCGTGTCCGTGTGCTAGGTGTAAGAATGGTAAGGTGTTTGAGTGGAAAACAGTTGAACTACATTTATTAAGATCGGGTATGCCAGATAGTTATCGATTTTGGAATTTTCACGGTGAATTGAAAGTTCCTTTTGTCCCCGACCAACCTTCACAACAACCTTCAACAAGTAGAATAGATGTAGAAGGGGACGACGTAGATCATAATATGTTAGAGGATTTAGTTGATGATGCGTACGGAGTTTATGAAGCAGAGGAGAATGAGGTTACTGATGATGTAGAAGATTCAAGTGCTCGTGAAGATAACACGATAAAACTTGATGATGACTACCAAAGTTTAAAAATTTAAGGCGACCCAACCGTTATATTCTGGTAGTGAGAAAGATCAAACGACTTTACATGCCATGGTTGGTTTGCACAGTTTGAAGACGCAGTACGGTTTGTCTGGAAATAGCGTGACGGGAATTCTGAAATGGGTGAAGGGCTTATTACCCAAGGTGAATACACTTCCAAATAGCTATCCTGTTATGAAGAACAGTTTGAAAGGTTTGGGAATGAAGTATAAATCGATTCATGCTTGTGTGTATGACTGCATACTATATCGAAAGGAGTATGAAAATCTCGATCGTTGTTCGTGGCACAAGAGTACAAAAAGTATCGATTGAACGGTTACATTTTCGGCGATAAAGTGTACGAGGAAAGTACAAAGGTACAGAACTCGAGAATTTCATACAAGGCTCTTACTCTCTTTCGAGCAAGGGCAAAAGATAAAAACCTCGTTGAATCTGAAATGACTTACTATGGTGTAATCCAAAATATATTTGAATTGGATTATATAAGCTTCAAAGAGGTTGTATTTTACTGTGACTGGGTAAGAGTTGAGGATAAAAATGCTTGTAAAGTTATACAGTTTGGTGTATTTTACTGTGACTGGGTAAGAGTTGAGGATACAAATGCTTGTAAAGCTTCAAGTCCAACTTGTCAAGGTCAATGATCATGACAATTCGGCAGATTTGGTGTAGTGATTGATGGACTAGGTTATGTGGGTATTGTATAACATAGAGTTAGACTAGTAGCAGTCTTTGGACTTAAATGCTTACATTGTTAGTTATGCTTTGAATAGAATGGGAAAGTATGGATAAAACTACCTTCGGACATGTGGGGTGATATATTTTGATGTGAGTTCATCAGGATGTCATGAGGCATAAATGAGTACCCACATAATTTTTTAAAAACTAATTTTTGGGTATTCACTAGTTGCAGGAGTATGGATGAGTCGACCAATCGCAGGGTCAGCCTTATCATGTTATTACATCACGAGAAGTTGAGTTTCTGTAATACCCCGTATTCTTATGCATATTTATTTTATTATGAAATTATGGAAATTGGGATTAATTAATTTAAGGGAGAAAATATAATTTATAATTAATCCGATTTTAAGGGTAATAATTACTAGCATGACGAGAGTTGGTAGTTATCGGAAATAATTATGTTGAAATCATGTTGAGTAATAACTATGCTGAACATTACATAGTGAGTAACGTAATAGATGGTTTTGGGAATAATAATATGTCCGGGGACAAGATATAAGATATAATTATTTGGGACGCGCGTATTAATCGCGTTACTATTATATATTTGGGGGTTAAAAAGGTAAATTATTTTTATATAACTCGAATGACTATTTTGAGCGCGCTAGTGCGTCCGGAAGGGTCAAAATAGTCGAAAAATACTACTCGGGTGTTTTATTTGGAGTCCGATGCATTTTAGTCCAAAATGACACCCCAGAGGGGTATTTTGGGATTTTTGAGTAATTAAATGGACGAAATTTTGGTTTAATTAAAAGCTACGTGGGTTAGAGTTCTGCCAGTTTCAACCCACGTGAGAAAGAGAGGGAGTACCAAGGAGGAAGAAGACTTCGTTGGAGAACAAGGGCAAGAACTCAAGAATTCCCACCAAAAGTTGCGCCAAAGTGTAGATCGCAACGAGAGGATCGACCACATATCAATTTCAGTTCGAGAATGAGAAGTCGATTCCAAGACAAATGTTTATCTTGATCCTCTTTTAGCATATATTGTTCCTGTTGATTTAGATTTGATGATATAAACTCGGTGCAATGAAAACTTAGGTTTATTTAGACTGAATTTTAAAGAAACCATAGGAATTGGAGATAGGTATGCAGGTAGAGGTTTTGCCCTTTGTTAGACCATTAAAATTTGGGAATTTATATCTTAATTACGAATTATAATAAGAGTTTTGAGTAATTATATTGCTGGGTTCATTTTATGAGAATTTTTAGAGATTTAAGTTCTTGTTGGGTTTCCCCTTGAAAATATATAGATTCGAACCCTAAATTGTGTTAGAAAGTGCCCCATAATGATTAGGAATAGTTTAGAACTATCTAATTGGATGTTGGATTAAATTTGGGTTGAGTTTGAGGTTTGGTATGTTGAAAAAAACTGATTTTCGGGAAGAACATGGCCAGTTCGGATTTCTCGTTCGAAGTCTGCCCAGGTCGTTCGAACAACCTCGTTCGAACGAGACTTCCAGCAAGAATTCTAAGGACCATTCTAATGAGATTTTGAAGTTCGTTCGAGGTGAGAACTTCGTTCTGACAAGAATCCCTTGACTTCTAATGAGATTTCAAAATACAACTTTTGAGCCCGGTTAGGTTAAAAAGCATCTGAGGGTTATCCAAGCGAGAGAAATAACCTATGTGAATGACAAATGACTTAAAATCTGAGTTAATATTGAATTGGGAGTGTGATTATTCTCTAGATGTAGAAAGTTCATAGAACAGAGGAGAGTTAGGTTCAATATATATATATATATATATATATATATATATATATATATATGATCTACTGAGAGGGTAGAAATAATAATGCTACTTACGTATCGTGGGAATTGGGTTGCGTGAACGCCTATTAAGTTGTATAAGTTGTGTGCATGCTTATTGCTTAGAATATTATGTGTATGCCATACCAAGCTACTGGTTATCGAATGGAGGTTAGCGCGTTGTGAACGATCATATCTTGTGTGCCTACGGAGGATTTTGAGTCGTACCACTAGAGCATTGAACCTATGTACGAGATATCTGTGAGAATGATAGTGTTGACGGTCGTATGGGTAAGTAGGTATGTGCATAGCCCATTATCTTGGAACTATATTCTCTCCAATATGTGTATATGTTTTATCGGTTCCTGAGAGATTGAACCTATTTTCCTTCATGCGTGAGCGTTGCAATGGGACTAGATAGCCGAGTATGCCTAGCACCAGGGGTTTCTTAACCATCAATACAGTAGTGATATATATATTTGTATGTATACATAGTGGGATTTTATATATGTGTACTGAGTTCCTGTTCTGTGTTTCATGTTGGCCAGTTTATTAAAGTATATACTTATTGGGTCACCAGTTGAGAATTAAGAATGTTATGAGAATGAGTTAAAGCATTTTTAAACCTATTCCTAAATAATAGAAATATATTGTCTTCGGGTTATTTAGATATTTTATCCGGCATATTGGTTATACTACGTATAGTTAGGTAGAGTATCGTGACTAGTATGGGTAGTTAGACTCGCTAGGTGTGCACATTAGATGAGAGGAGTGAGTACGCTAAGTTAACATGAATAATATTTGTGCTAATTAACTAATTTAGGCACTTGCTATATTTAAATTGTTTTCTACTCGGGCTCTGACCTGTTTTGCTGCAAATCTCTTTTCTTGTTCATTTATTTTAGATGCTTAGCCATAGGGACACCAGGCTTAGGAGATTTCATTCATTTGCATAGCTGTAGCTGCTGTGAAAGCTATAAGATATTGCTAGTAGACGCTTCTGAGTCTATTTCTCCTTATTTATCAGTCATTTATTTCAGTTGGACATGTCATCCCTCCTTTTTTTACATTCAGAGATTTAAAGTTGTTTTATTCTATTGTTAGACTTTGATTTCATGTTATTGGGTTATTGTATGGGATTTTGACTGAAAGTGTTTACTCCAGTTCTTTATTTAAATTCAGTTAGTCCTTTCCTTATGGTATTGTGATGTGTGGTGATGATTAAATATTTTCTTTAATGTTGATAGCTAATAACAAGTTAAAATTTTGACACCAACCTTTTTAAATATTAGGTGGTCAGTTTTTATTAAATTAAAATTTGAGTTATTCGACAGTGATGCATTTATCTAAACCAACTTGATATTCTGAAAGTAATTAATTAAGAACTGATCACCTGGTAATTAATTAGGCGGGGTGTCACAGTTTCTTCTCGTTGTATTTTTTATATAATTGGGAATGGTACATTTTAGTTTATTGATCAAAGACATTTGTATTGTTAACTCCTATCTAGGAACTGTATTATAGAGATTCACTTTATTCAGTTATCCAGTTGTATTCATTCTTATTGATTTAAATATTCGAGACTTGTAACTACATCTTATTTCATTCTAATTTTTTATATACTATTGTGCATGGTTTTAGTTTTCCTCAGTTAATTATAAATGATTAGAATGATATGAATTATTTGACATCCCCTATCTCCGATGTTGAGGTTTGTCGACTTGAGGCATGGAAAATAGAGGATGTTACCGTTGGTATCAAAGCATGGTCTAGAGACTTAGGTTATATGTGACCCCATTCCATTTTATATAAACTTTTCTTTGATATGATTAGTCCTTATCATATGATTTTGTACTCTTGTGTTATGATGACACGTGTGTCGACATTGTTAATTGATGATTGACAGTTGCTAAGACTTCAAGGAGCAATGGGGCGTAAAGGGGTCAAGATGATGAAGATCAGGGGAAGATCTACATGGTAGGTTGGTGGGGCAAGTGCCCCACCCCAAATCTCAAATTCAAAATTTTACCCCTAGAAAATTGTAAATTTAGAGTTATGCCCCACCCCCAAAAAGAAAAAAATTCAAAATTTTACCACTAAAATTTTTTTTGACCCTAAAAAAAATTTCGGGGGCTCCCGCGCCCGAACCCTCGGCAATGATTTCTGCCTCACCCGAAACAAAGATCTGCCTCTGATGAAGATTGCTATGAGTAATTGATCGAGGATAAAATGGGTGGTTAGAAAAATGTGTTTGCCACAACGGTGATCATAATTATATGATTTAACATAATTGGAACAAGATACGCATGTAACAACCCGCGTAATTTTTGGGCTATTTTAATTAATTTAGGAAAATGGAGGAAAATTAAGTTTTTGATAAAATTATTTTTATTGCTCAAATATGTTGAATATTATTTTTAAAGGCGATAATTTCAAACGGTACGGATTTTAAAATGATTTTTAAATGCTTTTAACTCTTGGAGTTGTTTTGACTTCCAACTCTTCATTTCTTTGCCTTATTTAAAGGAGTCTTTTGGATTCCAACTCTTCATTTCTTTGCATTATAAAAGGAAGTTGTGGGCAAGCCTTTTAAACTACGTTTGGCACAAATTTTGGCAGTAAATATATTTTATATTCCTCTTCTTTTTATATACACATTGGCCCTTGAGATTTTTGAGTTCCAACCTTAGATTAGAGGTGTTCTTGGGGCTATTTTGTTGGAGGTTCTTGGAGAAGATTTTGTATATCTTTTGAGTTGATCTTGAGGATGTGATCATTGGTTTCTCATCATGGTTTGAGGTATGGGGTTTTACACAATATGTTCCTTTAAATCTCTCGAGAGTTATTCCGTTGATTTCTTGTTTAATTGAACTCATATTTGAATTGATAAATTCATTGAAATCTGGAAAATAATTGTTGAAATTATTTTGATTCATGTGGTATCATTATATTGTTGATGAGCACGTTGTCATGAGATTTTAATATGGCACGGATGTTGGGCACCCGCCAAAATTCCTGTTTCCCGGGTTATGGCTTGATAAAGCATATACGGATTTGGTGAGGCCTGGTGACCCGGTTAAAGTGTTGTTGAGAAATTATAATGATGAAATGCTATTGATATTTTCATTTTGATTTGAATATTCGTACTCGTGTTGTTACGCCTTATTGCTAATATATTTGTTGAGCATCTTTCCTGTCGTATTGTGTACTTCCCCATATTTTCTTTTAGTGGCATGTTAGCGTGGATTTTTGGGCGCTATGGAGATTGATTTTAGCGAGGATTGTTTGGAAAAGATTTATATTATTTTGATGTATAGAGCATTGGAGATTTGTATTTTATTTTCGAGTTAATTGTTGTATTTAATTCGAGAGACTTGTTGTAATTGAAGAGATTGAGATTAGTGGATTTATATTATTGTGGGTTTATTTAGATGCTCTATACCTTGTTACTTGTGGATTTGGATTTATTTTATCGCACTAGCGCTCCGTTCGCTCTCCCCGGCGGGCGGGGTGTTACAGGTGGTATCAGAGCATCAGGTTCTAGTGTCCTTTAGGATCTGTATGGCTTACTGTGTTTTCAGCTTAGCGTTCTTTGATATAGAGCCCTATGTTTAGGAATGTTGATCTCTTTGGTAAGATTCCGTATATATCCGTGAATCTTATTTACGTTCGGGAGTGATCGAACATAGAAGTATGGCAGATGAGGGCCATTGAATGGATAGCGGAGATCGTACTTAGGAGGTTATGAAGTATGTTCGAATATGATGACCGTAGTCGAGGTCACCCCTATTATGGAAAATTGAGGAGAGACATCAGTAGAAGTTCTTGAAATGCGGGAAATATGTGTGTTACCTAACGAAGGCAATATATTCAAAGGCTTGGGCATATAGTGGAGTGTGGTGAACTAGAACTGTAAATTTGGGGGTAAAATTTTTCTTGACTCATTGGAGAAAAGTTATAATAGTGGGATTCAACAACCACCACCCACGAATGAGGGTATGTTCTCTATCTAAGGAATTATAAGGCGTATATTGATTTTTGTAGAGATTAATATTATATGGGAAAATGGGTTGCTAAACTTTGACAATAGCACTGCTCTTTACGTAGACTCACCGACGGGTGTAGGATACCTATATTTTCATGTCATCACGTGGGTTTGATTTTTATCGCGGAATTACTTACTTTGGGCATGTCCGAGCATTGTATGACTATCGGCATTAATTGACTCGTGGTATACGAGAGCGTATGTACTACTATTAACCAGCATCGTGTCTTCTAGAGAAGAGTAGATGAGTAGACTCTATTTGAAATCATTAAAGCCTAAATTTTTCAAATCGATAAACCTGATATGTTTTTTTTTCGATAAACCAAATTTTTATATAATTGACTAAGGACCTTAGGAGTTTCGATGACCGACTACTTTAGGAAGTAGTGTATCGGGGAGGTTCCTTGTTTGGATTTCGCTTGCGAGAGACCCCACGCATGAAACTAATAACCATTGGGAGTCGAAATAAGTTAGGTCTTTAGGATATGAGTTTATAACCTTTGCTATAATTATGGAAGTGGTACGATAGGGTGTATGGGCGCCCTGGATGATTGGATTGTAGTAGTTTTCATAATTGTGAAAAAGGTAAGTAGTTGAGACTACAGGATTTATTTGTTCAATGTGTGAGGCTCAGTTTTCCCAAACTTTGTCACGAGGACGGTATAGGGAAGATTGGGTATAATTTAAATTTGATTCAGTTGGAACTATATGGTGAGACTTAGTGTAACATCGATAGGGATTTTCGTTAATGTACTGTATGGGCGGTACGTTTTAGGTTTCTTGCGATGTGAGATTTATACTCGGAGTTGACCTTAACGGTATGATTTATATTCCTGAATTTCGGGACGAAATTCTATTATAAGGGGGGAAGTATGTAATACCCCATGATTTTAATGACTTTTAAAATGGGTTATATTTTAAATTAATGTATTAATTGGATTTTATTATAAATTAATTCATTTGGGTTTTATCCGAATTGTGGATATTAAAATTGATTGTTTTGAATATTACTTAAAGATATTTAGGTAATATATGAATGTGATGTCATTGATATGACAGTATGATATAAATTCGGTAATTTGAATTTTTAGTCAGACGCGGTATGGGACATGTCGGGACTAATTTATTAAATGAAAAAGGAAATTTATTTTCTATCGACCTTATAGTCATTTCGACTGCGTCGTTGCGTCCGGAAGGTTCGAAATAGTCAGAAAAGTCTATTTGGATGTTAATTTTGAGTGTCGGGTCATTTGGAAATGAAAAGACAACCCAAAAGGGCATTTTGGTTATTTTTACAAGGGGGATGAATAGTGATTTCGGATTTTGTCTTATTATAAGTATTTGGAGATTAGTGTATGTAGGTTCATTTCATCTCTTCTACACAAAATTGAAAAGTCATCTTCTTAGAGAGAGTGAAAGGTTGCTTGGTAAGGGAAAAGCTTGCTTGGGAAGGAGGAGAACCAAAGGTCAAAGGTCACCACCACCATCACCACCTGTGTTATTCAACTCCAAAGGATCAGATCTTCATTAGAGGCAAGTGTTTGATATTTTCAATTTAAGTTCGTATATTGTCCATGTTAGGATAGTTATAAAAAGAGATGATTTTCATGCTTGGAAGATGAAAGGATATAGTTGTTAATGGATTTTTGGAATCTAAAAATATATAGGAATTAAACTCATGTTGTAGGTAGTTAGTAATCCAATAAATATTCATCAATATGTGGAAGAAATTCTGAAAATAATTTAGTGTTCTTGAAGATAATATGTTGATAATTTTCTGGAAAAAGAGGCAAAAACGAGTAGAATGAGAAGAGCCAATTTGGAATGTTTAGATCTTGTTTTTCAGTGCATTTGGATGAGATTTAAGAAAAACTCAAAACACATACCTGACTCAATTTTTCGTGTAGAATCCAAATTTGAAGTCGGATTGATGATTTGAATAATTTTTGGATCTGATTTTTCTGAGTATTTAAAATATGAGAATTCACGATGTTGTTTCTTTTTTAATGTTGGTTCTTATCCCAAAACTTTTGTAGATCTTCGGTGATTATTAATTGGATATTATGGGACTTAGAGAAGATCAGTAAGCCCTAGTTAAGATTTGAATTAATTTGATTGGGATGTAATTGATTAGAATTATGATAATTAAAGTTAAAGAGATTTCGGTTGCTAGATTCATGCATTGGATTCTAATCTGTTTGTATGAGGATTAAGGATAGTTCAAGTAGGGGAGATTTAATATAACACCTGGGTAGCCTTAGGGTTACAATTTAAACATCAAGGACTGAGTTTAAGCTCATTATTGATTTCGCAAGGGATGAGTGTAGTACAAGAGCGTAGTGGTATGGCTCCTGGATAGAGATGGGAGTTTAGAACACATTTGGTTGAAAGAGGGTATGAGGTTATCCCGATCGCATAGTTGAAGTCGTCGGACCTCCTCGATCGACAAAGTTAAGTAGTAGTGTATTGGAGGGGTTCCTTGTTTGGATTTCGCTTTGCGAGACGCTCCGCGCATGAACCTTAACGGCGTCGGGAGTGGAGAGATGTTATAGGATGCGAGGATAATTAAATTATGAAGTAAAGATATGACATTTTAATACGTGGGATTTAAAGAGATATAATGCTACGTAAGGGAATAATCTAAGGTTAATGTGAGTACCTTGTTGTTAGTATACTATAGGTATGATAATACCTATTTGATTGATTAATGATTATGTGTATGACATACCTAGCTTACTTGCTATCGGTGGGAGGTTTGCGCGTGAGGGCAGTCATATCCTAATGAATCAACGGGATCTTTGATTTGTCGCTCGAGAACATAGGTTTATGAAAGACTTATCGGGGAGTTGATAAGTCCGCTGACTGTGGGTACGTAGGTATGTGCGTGACCCATGGATATGAGAACTATGTTCGCCTCCAATTTGTTTGTTGATGTTTGTGGTTCGAGGAATCCTTACCGAATCTTTTGTCTCCTATTCGGCGACCAGCGATGATGGGACATGATAGCAGAGTAATGCATTGCACCGCAGTTGTGACTCGGGGTGTCGTATTATATATGAATATATATATAATGGATTAATTGAATGAATGGATTTATATTGTAGTTAAACCTATCTACGGTGATAATTATAGATAACGGTGAATAGAGCAAGATAATGGAATTAAGTAATAAATGTTTATGCTTATAGAATTGAAAAGCTTAATTCATATTAATGAGAAACGATTCATATTAATGAGTAATGATTCATGTTAATGAGAAACTAATCATATAAAGAAGAGATGTAAATGCATAATAATGTGACGTATGGTATGGGACATACGGGGATTATGATATTATAAAATGGAGACTAGAAAAGAGGAACAATTAACTAAGAGGTTAATAGGAAACGTTAAGTGTGCACTCTAGTTGAGAGGTGAGAATTGCAAGTGAGAGATGGATCTAACATGTACATAATAAATGCTTTATTGCACTTGTTAAATACTTGATGTTTTAAAAATAATCTACACATTCGGGCTCTAACCCGTTTCCTTGCATATTTTCTTTTCTATTGTATCTTTTATATCAGGTGTCCAGCAACAGGGACGCCAACCTTAGAGGATTATGACAGGCTATGGATTTATGGAGTTTTGCTTAGACGCCTATCTTCATTTGATTCACAGTATTCTCTTAGTTGGGGCATGTCGCCCAAAGGATTCAGTTATCTTCTTCTATCGGGGTCAAATACTATGGTATTCGTGTTATTTTAATACATTTGATATTGTTGGGATTACTGTAATGGATTAATATTATTTGGGAATGTTTATTCCAATTGCATTCAAATTATTTGATGTTATCTAATTGGTTATCAGTGTTGTAGAATAAAATGTGTTGTGTTATTCTTAAACTGGAAATGGATTTTGTTAAATTAAAATTTGAAAAGTTTTTAACACCAGCTTAATTGAGTATTGGGTGAGTTGTAAATGTTTTCGGCAGTGATGCTAAGAATGAGCCAACTGTATATTCTGTTTTAATTTGGTATGGAACTGGCCACCCGGTATTTAATTAGGCGGGGTGTTACAGGTGGTATCAGAGCTTAGGTATACGGCAACCCTCGGGGCTTAGGTTTTGGGTTCATTGCGTGGTTAGCAATTTTTGGAGATAGAAAATTTTAGGTGATATTCGTGATAAGTTTCGAGATTAGATGTGAGGAATTTACTTTTGGGAGACATGATTTATTTTTGGAGTTAGTATAGTAGCCTGATTTTGAAAGTTAGGCATTCGACGAATTTTGAGGGCCAAATTCCATTGTTAGTGGGGAAGTGTAACAACCCGCGTAATTTTTGGGCTATTTTAATTAATTTAGGAAAATGGAGGAAAATTAAGTTTTTGATAAAATTATTTTTATTGCTCAAATATGTTGAATATTATTTTTAAAGGCGAGAATTTCAAATGGTACGGATTTTAAAATGATTTTTAAATGCTTTTAACTCTTGGAGTTGTTTTGACTTCCAACTCTTCATTTCTTTGCCTTATTTAAAGGAGTCTTTTGGATTCCAACTCTTCATTTCTTTGCATTATAAAAGGAAGTTGTGGGCAAGCCTTTTAAACTACTTTTGGCACAAATTTTGGCAGTAAATATATTTTATATTCCTCTTCTTTTTATATACACATTGGCCCTTGAGATTTTTGAGTTCCAACCTTAGATTAGAGGTGTTCTTGGGGCTATTTTGTTGGAGGTTCTTGGAGAAGATTTTGTATATCTTTTGAGTTGATCTTGAGGATGTGATCATTGGTTTCTCATCATGGTTTGAGGTATGGGGTTTTACACAATATGCTCCTTTAAATCTCTCGAGAGTTATTCCGTTGATTTCTTGTTTAATTGAACTCATATTTGAATTGATAAATTCATTGAAATCTGGAAAATAATTGTTGAAATTATTTTGATTCATGTGGTATCATTATATTGTTGATGAGCACGTTGTCATGAGATTTTAATATGGCACGGATGTTGGGCACCCGCCAAAATTCCTGTTTCCCGGGTTATGGCTTGATAAAGCATATACGGATGTGGTGAGGCCTGGTCACCCGGTTAAAGTGTTGTTGAGAAATTATAATGATGAAATGCTATTGAGATTTTCATTTTGATTTGAATATTCGTACTCGTGTTGTTACGCCATATTGCTAATATATTTGTTGAGCATCTTTCCTGTCGTATTGTGTACTTCCCCATATTTTCTTTTAGTGGCAGGTTAGCGTGGATTTTTGGGCGCTATGGAGATTGATTTTAGCGAGGATTGTTTGGAAAAGATTTATATTATTTTGATGTATAGAGCATTGGAGATTTGTATTTTATTTTTGAGTTAATTGTTGTATTTAATTCGAGAGACTTGTTGTAATTGAAGAGATTGAGATTAGTGGATTTATATTATTGTGGGTTTATTTAGATGCTCTATACCTTGTTACTTGTGGATTTGGATTTATTTTATCGCATTAGCGCTCCGTTCGCTCTCCCCGGTGGGCGGGGTGTTACAACGCAATTCATAGATTTTTATGGTCATAAGTAGTTTATGTGCGTCATGTTTAGCTAAATTTGAGATAGAACAGAGTTTGACTTTTTGAACGAAACCTATTTGAGTTTTATGTTTTACTCACGTTATTATCAGATACGATGGAGATTGCAGTTAATAAGATGCCTTCATATGGTTGACTGCACCAGAAAAGTAGAGAAATGTATTGCTACGTCCTGCCAAGTTAAGGGTGATGTAGTGATAAGAATAAGTAGGAATTTTTAATGAGAGGATGAATCAATATATGCTCAGATACGAGAAAAGTTGATATATTTAGTTAAACCCCCAAAATATTAGGGTAATGGAGATGAGATAACTTCTGACATAGAAGAAGGGTCACCACGTGGTTATGGACTATGAGCTGGAGCTAGCTAAAATGGTTTATGAGTAAACCTACAAAGGTGAGAACAGGAATTAAGAAGAGATATTTTTCTATTGATTGGATTGATATGTACTTATAAGCTAGTGTCTTGAATATGTTTGCCTACATATCATGGCCATAAATAATGGGTGCGTTAGGTATTCGGAAGATGAAGGAGCAAGTAAATTTCCAAAAGATTCGGGAAGGAGCGTGATTTGATTAAGGATTCCATCTGCAAGAGTAAGACTGAAAGTATCCCTATTACAGACAATGGGACAGAAGAGAATGTTACGAGATATCAAGGGTAGTTGCGAGGGAGTTCTCCCAAGATAAGATAAGAATTTTGTTCTCAGCACTTAGTATAGAAAGGTAGTTTGTAGGTGTCTGATTGTGGATTTTGGGTTGTATGGTCAGTATGCGATGTTGGTTCGATTGATACTTATATATTTATCATTGTCAACATTACCACCGGGGCACAAGATGTAGCCATAAGTTTTTCATGATTTTGTGGTCATGTGGAAGCTTCGTGAGAATGTGTGCATCCGTCTCTGAATTAAATGATATCTAAATTTTGTATGTCTTGTTAAAGTCATTATTTATACCATATCAACACAACCCAATAAGGCGTTGCCACGTAATCATTAAATTGACAAAAATAACTCGATCATTATGTAAAAATATAAATTAGTGGTCATCATGCACGTGTGACACCTGGCTCAAGTTGCGACGTGTTGATCAAGGTGGGAACTTACTCCAATTTAAATTGGGGCGTTGGTGCACAAAAGCTAGGAAAACTCAAATGGGGGAGTAACCACCCAATAGTTACATGAGAAGTTACATTGCATGGTCAAGAAACACTTTAAATAAGCAATGAGCTCTACAAGGTAGAGAGGACTCTCTCACTAAAATCGCATTTACATTACTTTATCCTCTTTTCTTTTCTTTTTCTTTATTTGTTGTATTTCTTTCAATTCTGCAAGTAAATTATAAAGTAATTGCAATTTTGTTTACTAAGTTTATTTAAAGTTTCTTGCCTTTAACATGTGATTTTATTTATTTTTGCAAATATTTACATCACTCCCAATTTACTATTTTGAAGATCTTTACTTTAATCTCATTTTCTTCTCTTTTATTTAAAAAGATTTATTTTCCTTTAATTCATGCAATTTACTATTTTTATCCTAGCTAATCACTTAACACTCACTTCAAAGTCTTCCCTAAGGGAAGGACGAGTCCTCTTAATTGAGGCATCAAATGCTTGGTTTTATAGACCAAAGATCTTTAGTAGGACACTCGCAATCCTAATTAATTGTCAAGCTATTAAAAAAGATCCAAACATATTTTTGGCACGACCGGTGGGACACGAGTGCAGTGTAAAGGTTATAGTGGATATAACACATCGAAGCGAAGATATAACTGATAATGTTGGTGAATATGGCTCTACTAGCCAATATATTTCCACTTCAGAACAACTATTGGTCAAGACCAACGACTCGTAGTCAAGAGTTGAATGTTCGAACGGCTCCCAGAGCCGACAATATTCAAATTACACCAGTGGTTAGTGTACTTACAAACATCTAAGACCAATTGATCAATCAACTAAACCCAGTTTCAATTATTTTGAAAATATGTTCAAAATATAAACAACATGATCGCCACAATGACCAATAGATTTGCCTTACCTAATGGAATGGCAACTACTAGTCAGGTTTACGCACCACAATTTGGAGCAACTCCAACTACTCATCCAAATCCCTACCATCCTATCTATTATAGACCCAATAATGGTATATGCTAATATTAATGGTCTAAATGTAAGAAAAATAAATGAAGTAGTAGAACCATCCAACACCTACCAATAAATAAATTAGAACAACCTAATGGGGAGGACATCTCTCTCAGAGGTAGGGAGGACTAGGCCTTATCTAAATGAGGCCAATGTAGGATTCCCAAGTTCTTCAAACTATGGAATTGTCAATAATCTAGTGTTCAAACAAGAACTTGGGGGGGGGGGGGGGTCTATGAGGGCAGATAACCAAACTCCTCAAGTATCCTAATATACGCCTTACCAAACATAATAAATTGTTCCTCCATAAATTTCAACACCCTTGGTGTAACCAAATCCCTTTGGTAAACCAAATAACTGCTCTATACAACTGCCTGTGGGAGTTGGTAGGAATGAGATTGTGGCTTTGATGCATGAAATATATGAACCATTAGCTAGGGGTGCAAACCCAAATTTATAGATATAATTGAACTTACTATGGACTTAGAATTCCCAAACTTTCACCCTCTTCTCAGGAGATGGGAGTCAGTCCATAGTGGAACACATTTCTAGATTCACTAATTAATGTGTTGATGTTAGAAAAAAAACTACTTATGTATACGTTTGTTCTCCAGTTCCCTCACAGATTCAACCTTCACATGGTTCATAAGATTTCCACGAAACTCTGTTCAATCTTGGAAACAAATGTAAGACATGTTTTATGCTTAATTTTTCCAAACTGAACTAGAGGTTTCCATAATTGACTTAGCCAGACTAACCCAAAAGCCTGATTAAAAGTCTAGTGCATTTATAAATAGGTTCAAAGGGCTAAAAATAAATACAAAATAGTCTTCCCTCAATTAGAATTTGGGAAGTTAACTCAAAATGGATTAGAATTTAAGTTTCGAAAGAGGATTAATTCCATATAATTTAGAGATATGGTGTAATTTACTGGCAAAATATTTAGATACGAGTCTCTTCTAGAAGAAGAGTGTGAAAGGAATACTTCTTCCTTTAACCCATGTTATAAATATCCTAATTTTGAAATTGTTGCTAGTGAAATTGTAGGAATTCAAACTATAATATATGAACCATTAGTTTGAAATGATACTACTATAGCATTCTCTGCACCAAAGTCAAAAGGAATGATATAAAGTATTCTTTTATCATTACTAAAGTTGATGAGATTTTTTATTTTCTCTTAAAATCCAGAATGCTGAAGCCACCTAATGATGTTAAAAAGCCAAATGAAATAAAAGGAAAAAATTATTGTAAGTGGCATATTGTGTTTTCTCACTCAATTAATGTTTGTTCTATATTTCGTGACAGGGTGCGATATTTGTGGAGGATCAAGTTCCCCACAAAAGTGGATACCAGGATGGGGGTAGATGACGACCGTTCCCTAAAGTTAAAGAAGTGGGGACTAATGTGCAGTAAATCCAAATGCTATAAATAAGGGTTATGTGTAGTTCAAGGCAAAAACCAAGGATGAATCGAAGACTTAAAATCTTGACACCCTGGAGGATCCTGATCCGAAGGTGATGAAACACCTATGCATCAGGTGTGGAGAATATTATGCTGAGATGTGCCAATTGGTGGCTTAGAAGAAGAAACATCATGTGAAGAAGAACAAAAATGTGCATGATCGCAACCCATTTAAGGCCCTAATGTTCTAAGAATAAGAGGTTCAAAGCAAACCACTGGAAAAATAAGACCAAACATTTGGTCCTATTCGAACCAAAGGGAATGCTAAGATACTAAGGAATAATTAGTAGACCAGATCTTAATTTAGAGATACCAAATCTCACCAAAAAGGGGCAATTTGGGGTCAACGAAGGTGCCAAAACTTATTTCAATGGTGAAAGGTGTACCTGACTATTTCATGGATCAAGATATAAAGGTCGCTTAACAATTCAATAATATTCCAAGGAAACCCAAAGGAAGTTAAGCCCAGGAAAGTGGCATCTAGAATATGGTGCAGTGACTGGCACCAAAATGTGTGTGCTACGTGTGAATGTACGACTCAAGTGCAAGTTGGTATCTCTAGTAGTAAGACCTAGTAAGTCAGGGTCAAATCCTCAGGGAATAGCTTACTAGCAATGAGAATAGGGGTGCTCTGTTAACTCTAAGATTTGACTCGTAAAAAGAAGAAAAAGGTGATGAATTCTTACTTGAATTGATTCACAACTACTGAGGCAAGTTAAACTAATGAAATTGAAAATTAAACTAATTTTTACAAAGACAAATTTCAATTTTAAAACAAGTTTGTCAAAGGGGGTTGGGATTTAATCCCCGTACCCTAGGGTTTCTACAATAAATGTAAAACTCTTTGAATTATTTATTTAATTAAAAGAAAAGAATCACATCAATTCGAAGCGCCAAATATGTTTAGGCGTTAACCTGCTCAATAATTGGTCAACGAAATGATGTTTGCGATTGATATCTTTACTAAAACGTATAATACATTCTCAAATAATCGGGTTGCTTTTGACAAACCAAGTTAAGAGATCTAAACGTTTACTCCCGATTATTATATCAACCTTGAAGAATTAAATAGTTAAATACTACGAATTTTACATTCAATGTTTGAAACCCTAGGTTGGGTTCATGTTCCCCAACCTATGAAAGAATTTAGCTAGACATGAAGACTATTTGTTCCATATCAAAATATAAAGAAAAGAATAATTGAATTTAGATACCAATTAAGAAGAATCCAAGATACATGAAACAAGAAATTCCAACTAAGTAAGAATTGAAGAAATTGAATGAACTCATCTTTATTGAATTGTAAATGCTGAAATTACCAAGTGTTTATAATTCCCACAATTAGAGATGAATTTCAAGCTTTATATAATACGAATCATCTCCAAATAGACTCCTAAATGCTCTATTTAAGGACACAAAAATGACTAAGAGGATAAGTCAAAGCCCTAACCACTTTGATTATAAAATAGGAAAAGATAAAAATTCCCGCAAGCAAACCCAACCTATAGACCATACCAAATCTCTTGGAAAAGGGAACCAGTTTGCTCCAATACCGAACCAATTTGTTTTTTTCTACATGTACGAAACTTTACAAATGCATGAAAATGTTCCCCTTTTGAAGTTTTAACCCCAAAACTTTGTTCAATCTTCTAAGTGACGTAACTTCTTCATTGGGACTCGAAATGGGGTGTTGTTTCTTTCTATGCTCTCATGAACTCGAGGTCTATGATTTCCATGTTGGAGACTTCTTCAGCATTTGTCTGAAAGATTATCGATTTGCCCTTGACTATCTTTTCTTCCCATGTCTTCCTCGTTTTGCATTATTATCTTCCATTCACATACATGAATTACATGTTAAACACATGAGAGATACAAAAAACTAAAAAACTTGCTAAAAAGATTAGTTGTAATCATTTGCATATATTTAACTACAATTATGAATTTTTGTTTGATATCAATTTCGATGGAGAAAAACATTTTTTTTTTCTAATGCAACTATATTCGTACGCCTTAAGTTCTGCTAATTAGGATAATAATTTATAAAAATATACTCTTTTGCTAAATAATTATTTTATATATATTTAAATTCACGATATTTTGGTGGAGCTTTTGGTAAGCCATAAGTTTATTTAACCATAATATCAACAAGGGGTGGCAATGGGCCAGCCTGCGCAAGCTCAAGTCGAGCCTATAAAAACCTGAGCTATCCCAGGCCTGAATCGAGCCTCATTGTGTATTCCCAAGCCCACCTAAATTCGGAAGCTTCTTGCCTGGGTCAGTTGCTCCGGCCCGGATACAAGTTTTTTTACCTAAATTTTATTATTTAACAAATTTATGACATATTTTATTGTTTAGAAAATTAGTTTTAGAATGTACTCTCAAGAATAAGAGTAAATAAAGCCTAAAATTAATATTTCTAAATGTTCTCCGTTTATATTATTTTTTATAACTTTTAACCTTAAAGGAATAAAAACTAAACTATTAACACACACACACACACACACACACACACACACACACACACACACACACACACATATATATATATATATATATATATATATATATATATATATATATATATATATATATATATATATACAGTCCTGCTCTTGTGCGAACCAGTCCGCATTTTAAGAGTGCGGACCGGACATGTGTCACCTGGCGGTGAGCCCAGAAAAGAGAGAGAGTGTGTCTATAATTTAGGCGATAATTTCTCTGTGCACCGTTAGGTGACATATGTTCAATCCGCACTCTTAAAATGCGGACTGGTCCGCATTTTAAGAGTGCAGACCGGACATGTGTCAACTGGCGATGAGCCTGAAAATTATCGGTTAAATTAATGGATTGTTGGTCTTTACCCGAGCCTTATGTTTTTTTTGTGTGGTGATTATGTTTTATTTATTTATTTATTTATTTTTTGGCCGGGGGGGGGGGGGGGAGGGGGGGGTTGGCTTTGGCCTATGTCCACCCCTCATGTCAACACCATTTTTGAGTTTATTGATTTAATCAATAGTTAATCTTATTGTTAGTAGTAGATTTGATGCCTAAATTCCACTTCCATCCTGCATTTCCACACCCATGAATTTATTTTCGGTACTTAACATAGATTCTGTAGTAAGATCATGTTTATTCTTTTTTCTTCCTGATATCTGAAATTCCTTCTGTGGGTTTGTAAGGTTTTTGGTCTGTAATCTAATAACCAAAATATATATAAATGGAGACTCCTCCTAATAGGCCTCCACATTTCAGTTTAATGTCTCCACAGATAATTATTCTTCATTGAATTGCTCCTAATCGAATATTATTATTTAAATATGGTGTCTCCTCTTATAACTTTACCACGTGTCACTATTAATAAATGCTATTTTGGCATCTCTTAGGAAACGATGACCTCTTATTTGAGAGATCCGTTTGATTTTTTTTGTCCTTCCTTCTTCTATTTACATAAAAGAAGAAAGGACATAAAAAATTAAACGGATCTAAAAAAAACATACCAGATGGGAGAGAGAGAAAAAACGTACCAAATGCATGATTGCAAGTAAGTGGATAAAATACTTTAAGACATTTCCATAAATTTACTATTTATGGCTACGGTGAAATTGGCATTATGTAAGCAATATGCACAATTTTATTTTAAACAAAATAATATTTAGTCTTTTTAGTTTCTTTAACATTGTATTTGGGTTATGACGCTCAAGTTCAATTAAATTTATCAAGAGCATCTTAGAAATTCATGTATTCCTCACTTTATATTGTAATAATTTATATATTTTGATTTCAATATTTTTTTTTAGATATTATTAATATATTTTATTTAATTTTTGCAATTTAGTGGATTTTGTGTCAAATGAAGAATAATTTTAAATTGTTTTAATTTCCACTACAAAAATGTCTTACTTTTGCCGATGTAGGTTTGTAGGGGAAAAAAGCATACAATCGAAAATATTTCTTGAATTATATTTACATGTTCGTGAAAGTCAATTTTAATTTCTCTTATTATGTAATTTATTTAATAAGCCTTAAAAAAAGATCGCGTCGGGGGTAAATCTAGTATGGTAATATTGATCGTTCGATTAACAAGAAAGCGGACACTTTCTATCTCTCATAAATTGAATGATATCCCTCTCTACCTCCCATTTGCGACCTCTTTTTTTTTTGTATCACATCATGTGGTGTTCGGATCAGTTTTAAGCGCACTTCGGCTAATCCATGTTCACGATTCATAGCTTCCGCTAGCCGAACATTATTTAGAACCTCTCTTTAAAACCCAAATGGAGAACTCAAGTAATCTCACTAAACTCATTAACCACTGCAACCATTTCTATGGTTGACAGTAAAGCCACAGACAAGACGACATGCCTCTCTCTTTATGCTCTCACTGTATGTTTAATTTTTTGCTTTCTTTAAATTTGGGTTGGGTTCATCCATTTAGGATAGTTTACATTTCGACACATTGGTTAGAGTTAACGTATTTGTCTTAGAGGTCTCCTTTTTAAAGGAACTCTTGCTAGCTTTTTTTTTTCTAAAAGTTCAGCTGTAAAATATACTAACAACTAATAATGGACAAAATATTTGTTTTATATATTGTTCTCTTCATGCGCATTCTAGACTTTGCCTTTTCTTTTTCCCCTGCTATTTTTATTAAAATGCTTACTTCGAGTGGTCTATTTTAAATATTTTAATAAATGTATCTAGAAACATGACATCACCCGGCCTATAAGTCGCACGCTTATCGCAAACTAGTATATGATCAAGTAAGATGTTCATTTAATGTTACCCATAAAAAATCATTTAATTTTACTTTCATTTTGTTAAAGATAGAAGAAAGTTATAGATCTTAATTGTAGAATCAATTGGAACAAGACCGGTGCTAAGATTAATAAAAATTGATAGTGCCTCGTGCAAAAATTATAAAATAGGCATCTTATATGTGTATTGATATAAAAATGAGTCCTCAATGTATAAGTAATAACAAATCAATCAACAGGAGGCCTTGTGTGATCGCCCACTTGGCACATGCTCAGGGCCGCCCCTGAATTGGAATTTGGTAGTCCCTGCCGCGAACATTGGTGCTAAGTTGGTGAGACAAGCTGCTTCTAAGGGAAATGATTTGGCTAGTGATAGCACAACATCTGTTTTTCTGTCACAATGACTGATAACTGAAGGTATTGGGGTTTGTCGGAACTAATATTACTTATCTTTTATAAAACTCTTAAAAATTGTATTAGCATTAATTATTTGACTAATATATGTAGCATAAATATATAATTGCAAAAACCTGAATATCTGGTTCTCATTAGTTCTCCAAAATTCAAAGTTGATTTACAATGGGAGAAGGTACCTTTATTTATAGGCTAATACTACCTAAATTACCAATCTTAATAATCTAAAAGATAATTAAAGAAATCTCCAATATTCCCCTAAAGTTTATAAACGCATGTGCTGGAGTAGTTTGCAATTGAATAACATATACTACATATAGGTACTTAAATAATAAAATGGCAGTGAACTTTATTATACCTTTCTTTGAGACCTCAAATGAAATTTGGTAGTCGTCTCTCTCCACCCTCTCAATGTGAATGTTAATCAGTATGTAATGTATCCAGGTTTCGAGGAATCAATGTCCGAATTACTAGAGGGAGGGCTTTCTAAGTTAATAGAGTTCAATATATGGGTGAAAAGGTCCTCAACTTTGATGCCAGCAGTAGCCCCTTTTCTTTTCGCAGTCTCCTTCAATTTTGATTTCCTGTCCTCAACTTTGATGTCATTAATAGCCTTCCTTCCTGTGGGTGTCCCCTTCGATTTTGATTTCGCTCTCCTCTGCTTTACTTTCCTCAGTTGGTGTTTAGTCAACAAAACCCCTAGGCCGAAAAAAACAATGCCCAAAGTCCCAGCACATATAGACACCAAAAACACAATAGTCCAATCCATCCTTGTGCCTCGTGACATGACCAGCCACGTTGCTGCCATGTAAGCAGTAGCCATGAATGAAACAGCCACCAACATGGCCTTGTGAGCACTCACCATCATCATCATCAGTGGTTTCCTTCTGAATGGGATAATGCTGACGAGAACGATAACTATGGAGAGAGAGACAAAAAGCGCAACATTGTTGCATATTGCGAAGACCTTGAACGTCGTTGATTTTGCCAGCACTGATTTTCCCCTCATAAGACCATCCTGGTAGACACCACCAGGAGGGTTCAATCCCGCAGTAAAAGTGATGGTTGCGATCAGTATAGCAACTAGTGTAATTGTGTTCATAGCATTAAGTTGTGCCTGTCTATATATTTTGTTCCTTTTTTCATGGCCCTTTATTTGAAGTTCTTTCCGGTGTATGCTGCTCTTCTGCCTGTGAACGCGTGAAGTGTTGCTTTTGGAACTATCAGATTTCCCTGAGAAGATCTCTGTATCAGATGGGTACTTATCTTCTTGGATATTGGAGGTTTCCGTCTTTCCAAGTTTATGCTGGCCATGCGATTCCATTTCTAATTCTGATGTAGGCATTTGCTCTATCGTGTGGTGGTGCCATTCTTTGTTCGCGACAGGCTTTTCAATTTCCCTTGATCGATTCCCAAATATATCTTGTTCATTTTTAGGCTCTTTAGATTGTAGTTCTTTGCTTCTTTTGCCACCAACTTTATTGAGCAGCGCTCTTATATTATCAGATTTCAAAGTCTTTCCAGTTTCGGCAAGGATGTCCAAAGCTGTGTAGCCCCTACAATTTCGACAGTTAATCTGCACTTCTGTTTCTTTGATGATGTACTCTGCCAACTGGAAAATAAGAAATAATTACGAACTAGCAACTGTAAACTGCGGGAGTGATGGCAAATCTGATGCGTGTGGCATGTGCAAATTATTAATCTTGTTTTTTCGAAAACGTAAATTTGATATTTTTAAAAGGCACCACGCTTTTGAAGTGGGCTGTTACACATTGGTTTGATTTGAACCAGAGTGCTGATAGTTTATAACATGGATGTTAGAAATCTTTACATGTTTCAAACACTTGGTGAACAACCTCTGGAGTAATTTAGACATTCTAGCCCATAAAATATTATATCTTCTCCTCCCTTTAAGTTTTAACGTATTCATATTGTAATAGATAGCTACCAAATAAAAATGGTTTTCTTTAATTTTATTTCCTTGTGAGTTGCTAAACTTATTACACAGAAACTTATTACACAGAATTTTAATTCATTCTTAACAGATAATATCATGATCACCAGCTTGAAATGCCTGCCTTTAAATCTACAATTTTTACAGTACTTCTCTGATATATATATATATATATCGCCGGGCGGTGAGCCTAAAAATTATCGCCTAAATTATAGGCGCTCTCTCTTTTATGGGCTCGCCGCCAGGTGACACACGTCCAGTCCTCACTTTTAAATGCAGGACAGTCTGCACAAGAACAATACTATATATATATATATATATATATATATATAATCTTACTTGATAGTGTTCTCCGGTGACTGCAATGTGCAGAACAGTGTTACCATACTGGTCTTGTTTGTGGAAAAGATTGGTGTCCTTGAAACCACGAGCCAAGCTAAGGAAGGCATCATATTTATTGAACATTACGCAAAGATGAAATATTGTTTCTCCATGTTTCGTGAGAAGTTGGAAGGAAATGGGAGCTATTGCTATGAATTCCTTCAAGATTGCAGCGTCACCATTTATAGCAGCCAAGTGAAATGGTGTGTACCCACTGTTATTATATTGCAAAGCAAGGTTAGGGTCTTGTCTTAGGAGTATTGTGGATATCTCCAAGCGCCCTCTGCTACAGGCGTAGTGCAATGGAGAAAATCCTTGCTCGTCGATCTTTTGGACAAAGCTTGGGCACTTATCTATTAACTTCCTAACAATATCTGCGCAATCAGTTTTAAATTTTAGTTTTTAGGAAGGATGATATGCAAAGGATCTCAACTTCTCACAGTCCATATACCGACATTAGAATAAAGGACCAAACCAACTTTGCATGAAAAATACCTGTGTATACACAATGCCTTAATAATTTTGTGCCTCTAGTTGGGGTTTAGTTTGAGGAACTTATTTAATTGAGAGTTTAGGCTTTGGAAAATTGTTATCTCTTGGTCCTCAAGTATGTGTGTTATTATATTGTACACCATACCCCAAAATTAAAATAGAAAAAGCCTTTTGTGCAAGGAGCCCTGCGCAATCATGACAACAAATATAATCATAAATAGATTGTCTTACAAAGATTGGTTCACACTATTTGTAAAAAATACAAAAAAAATTAGTTTTATGGATTTAAATTGGAAATTGTTCCTCTTTCATGTATTTTACAAATGATTGTCTCAGATATATAGTTGCTAATTTCAGTGTTTGAGAATTTTTAGTTTTAGTTGATTGAGAAAATAATTGTTTAATTGATTAAGTATTTACGTGACTAGTGAATATATGACTAACTGTTTGTTGAAAAACCCAAAAATAACCTAAAAAAAATAGTCTCGGAGCGTTGGCCATGAACATTCTTCCCCATCTCACAAGAATTCCCTGACCACACTTGTAATTTATAAGCATTGGAACGTGTTAAGACTAGTTGGTTATCCCTATCGGAATCCTAAGCACAATAGTATAGTTTATTGACCAAAATCAACAGCTGGGGTCAATAATCTCATAAACAATGTAAACCTGTATAAAAATGCAAGCTCCTTCAATTCCCCTTGTTTTTGATACGGGTTTGAAGAGCTTGATATATCAGGCTTGGTCACATTAAAAATAAAAAAAAACTATCATGTAGCTCCAAAACTCATATACGTACATATAGAAAGCAAGTTGAGTTGCAGGTTACCTATGTGTCCCTTTGATACAGCAACATGAAGAGTAGTAGTCTCATCTTCATCATGAAAATCAAGCAACCAACGCTGATTGAGAAGAAGATTGACATGGTCAACATAGCCGTAGCTGCAAGCCAAGAACAACGCGCTCTGGTTATCACAGTTGAGTTTAGAAGCAGCCCAGGGATTGGTCTCCAGTAGCAGCATTAGAATCTTGTGATTCCCTCTACGACAAGCCACATGCATAGGAGTCTCCAACTTATTGTTCTCTGATGCCACCATTTCAGGCCTCAACTTAACAATTTCCCTCACCAATTCAATGTGCCCCAGCCTTGAAGCCAAGTGTAACACTGTGTTTGAGGAATTAACAGTTCGCTGCTCGACAATTTCTTCATTCTCTCCAACTAAACATAGAAATGTAGCTGTGTCGTTTATTGTGATTGCCTGCGTTAGCCTAGAGTTCATTTCCGTAAGCTAGCAAGTCCAGCTTGGCACAATAACTAAAACAGTAAACAAGTGCCTGATACTCTATTTTGTGTTGACTAAATAACATTTGTAGTCAAGGGACTCTCAGCCCAGCTTTCTCAGCATCTTCAAGGAAGATCGTTATTCCGTACGCTGAAAATTTTATAAGCTCTCAACAGTATCTTCCAAGAAGTTTCGTATTTATTTTAGTTGAAAACGATCTTACCCCACTGAAAATTTCGCATTTATTTTAGTTGAAAGCCCAGGTCAATTGTGGATGTGATCAGGGAAGAAGGTAATGCATAGTCCCCCCAAACATTTCAAAAATTTTACTTTTGTCTTTTTTAAGGCAGTAGAAAAGTTTATAGTTTTGCACCCAAAAAACCTCAAAAGTTAAAGTCTAATTTTTTTGGACTCGTTAAGAATAGTGACTAATGTAGAAATAATTTATTTTCTTATTAAAATTGAAAAAATAACTTAAAAACTCTAAAACTTAAGAAGTTTGCACATTAATATTTAATATTCATCCCATTCCTCATCTAAATCATTTCGAAATTATGATTTTCAAAATTCAAAAACATCATTAAGAATAAGAAAAAAAGTATTTACCTTTTCTAATAAATTAATATTTTATTATGGTTAATTAATACAAACACGGCCTAATTCAAATTTAATTATTGTAGTTTTTACCTAACACGAACACGATTCAATTAAAATATGACATGATATTAAAGTTTTATATTATAACTAATACGAACACAACCCAAATAAAATGCGAGACGATATGGAATTGTATTTTTTTACCTAACATGAATGTTGATGTCTAAAATTGGAGTAGGTCTAATTTTATAATCACAGATAAAATAACAAAAGTAATCTAAATAAACACACAAGAGAAAGAGGTTTTTAAAGTGGTTCAACTGTAAAAAGCTTACATCCACTGTTGGTATTGTTTTTTGTAGTTACAGTAGCTCAGTTTTGTGTGCTTGTGATTGAATGAATCTTATTCTTGAGCTAAAGGAGATTATATATTTATAGTGAGGTTAATGCCTTTATATATCTAGGCAATTACATATGTATACAATTAATGAGAATCTTGATATTGAGTGCTTGTCACTATTCCATTCGAGTAACCTTTGCTATTCATGATGGTTCATATTTTGGAGTTGATTAGCCTCCCAGTCGACTAGGTGTCTTTAATGTCGATCAAGATAACTGAATGGCCACGTAGGAGAACAGATGTCTATTATTCATAGGTTCACGTAGGAGAGTAAATTTTGATCGATGGCAAGGAGTATTTGTTCAAAATTTTGCTCGACGTAGCGTCTGAGAGTTGGTCGGCAGCTGACCTCCTGGACTTGTAAATTTTTTCACTAGCACTATTGATAATGGCATTTTTGTAAATAATTCAAACTTTTTTTAACCGTCAAAGGACATAATGGTCCTTTTGCGAATTGAGAAGCGTGTAACTGGCGGTAGATCAAATGTTCGTGCAATTAATCATTTTTCCCCTATTCTCGAGGCAACTTATACAAGGACGGTAATTTCCTTCTATTTCACTTACGTCAAACCTTCTGCACTTTAGATTATCTCTTCTTTCTCAAGCTTTTCTTCTCTGTTATTTGTTGCTTGCTATTCATCGTCGTTTTTCAATCTCTGATGTTACCTTTCGATCTCTGTAAGTTATCATTCCGTTCTTTTCTTTAATTTTCTTGTATTTCAGTCATATTGTAACCGTAGATGATAATTCCTTAGAGGAATTTAGGAAAAAAGGAAAAAATTTGATTGGGTAGGTCTAGATATTGCTCATGGTCCTATTAACGTTATTCCTTAGCTGAGGGTCATTGGATTCCCATTCTGTTTATTGCAGAGTGTGACATTACTATTCCTCCAAACCATCTTTTTCTTCAATTTTGTCAACACTTTGATGTCATTCCAGAGAGAATAGCCCCCAACACATAGAGGGTTGTAAATGGAGTGAGTAGGTTGAATGAAATATATGGGACCCATATTGGGATCCCTGAGTTGATGTTTTTCTACAAATGGGGAACGATTAGGGATAATATATATTATTTGAAGATTAGGCAAGCCAATAGGGCTTTGGTGGTCAACCTGTCAGATTTCAATAAGGACTATTGTGATTTTGGTATTATTGTGAAGAACTGACAATATGCTCCCCTTCCCGAGGGGGTAATTTACATTGGGCCTAGATGCATCAGAAAGGGCGTGGCATAGGTCATATTTATCTTGTCAACTTATTCTTATGTTCATTAATTTTTTAAAGCTTTGCCGAATAACTGACTTGTTTTGTTTCTCCGCAGAGGAAAGCAAAAAGAAGTGTCTGAAGGAAGCTGAAGTGAACATTAATGACCTAAAATACTTGTGGGGCATTAAATAAAGGGCATAAGAAGAACATCTCAGAGTTGCTTTTGTGATGTTGGAGTACTAGAACTTAATTACTTCATTCATTGCCCGACCAACACTTGTATTGCCTCAGTCTCCTATCAACCTAAACGAGGAACTTACACCCACTTCTTCAGCTGCAGAGTAAGCTGGAGTAGAGTTAGCTCAAGGAGGAACCTTTTCTTCCTTTGAATCTCTTGACATAACCACTATCCCCAATTCACCTACTGCGGAGATGGTGAAGAGAAAAACACTTAATTTACTGGCAGGACCAGGACCTCCTCCCCCTCCTTCAAAAAAGACTATCACAACTAATAAGAGATCTCAGATTACTAAGAAGAGACCTCACGTTCTTACCACTGAGGAGGCATGTATTGAAGAACCCCAGTAAAAGAGGTTAAAGAAAGGTTTGCCTAGCCATCAAGAACCGGCCAAAAAGTCCATTGAGTTGGCTAAATCTGCTGAGTTGGCTAAGAAGTTTGCTGTCGAGCAAGGCAGAATTAAGGAAGCCTCTGTGGCGATTAACATTAGGTTGGCCAGGGGTTTGATAAAGGCTTGTACTTTACCGCTAGATAGGTCGACTGCAACCCCCATTACCAGAGCCCGTTTAACTAAGAGGGATACCCAAAGTTTGGCCTTGGTAAATTCATACCCATTTTGTTATTATTCCCTAATATTTAATATCTTATTTCTAAACTGATGTAACACACTTATTTACTTGTAGTTCTTGGTTAACTTCAACCAAATGATGGAAAAATATGACTAGCTAAGGTCCTCCTCCTCGGCTGATGTGGAGGAAGTTTTTAAAGGTTTGAAAAAATCCTTGCAAGTATCTGGAGAGAGAGAGAGAGAAACCTGGAAGGACAAGATTAAAAATGTTGAGGATAAGGCCAAGACAATATAGGATCAAAGAAAGACTTCCCTTGATCAGTTGACCCAGGCCGAGCAGAAACTGACTGAAGATGAGCGTAGGGTAAAGACTGTTGAAGATAAGATTACTAGTCTGACTGTTGATAATATGGCTCTCAAGGCCAAAGGCAAGAAGGATAAAGAAGAGGCTGCAGATAAGGTATGGGAGAAAGCTTTTTCTCCAGCAGCTATCCAGATAGAGTATGCCCGGATGTTGTCATTCAAATAAGGTTGGTCGGCAGCTTTGAAGGAGGTCGGCACCAAAAAAGCCGCTGAGTCATTTTAGAGGCATAACCCAGGAACTCCTCCTAACCTAGATGAGGACTTTGATGATGAGGAGGAGGGTTCTGTGGAATCTTCTATGGTGCCTATATGAAATGCCAACATTCCTGCTGCTGATCAGGATAAAACCAAAGAAAAGGAGAAGGTTTAACTCCTTTAGCCAGTTTCCTTTTATTTATTTTTTCTTTATATATTTTTCATTTCTTCTTATTTTTTCCTTTGCATTGTGGTCAATTATGTAACTTTTGTAACCCTTGAATTATCAATGGAATGACCTATTTTTGCTCAATCTTTGACATTTTCTTGCGATCTTGATTTCTTGTTAGCTTTATTACTATTTGTATTACTTATTTTCCTTGGTCGGGCCCTTATATTTATAAGTTTCCAGTTTGATGCCAGGAAAAATGTAACATTTTTTGCTGAATCCAACCTACTGAGGCGGTGTAAGAGTGGGCTTGAGGCTGGATATGTTCTACTAACTGAAGAACAATTGATGGGTTTGCCCGGACCAGAAGCATCTGACTAAGTGAAAGATGCTTATTTCTAACTTCATTACCTCCTAGATGGAGCAGTGATGAATAATACCGCCTATTATGAGTTGATCGAGCAACTCCAATAAGACTACAAACTTTCTCTGGACGTGCTTCATTATGATTATGAAGCTAAATATAAGGTTTTGAGTGAATGATGGGGTTTTGATAAGAAGGTGTAAGATATCACTTCTACTCTAAAGAAGAAGGAATATGTGTTGAACCAAGAAATTGAAAACTCTCGAGCAATTGTTGCACTGTTGGAGAAAGAAAATAATGCCTCAAGGACTGAATTGGAGAGTTTGAACAAGTTAACTAATAGTGGGCCAGATGAGGGGGTATCTTTCTTGAAAATGGAGAATGCCAGGATGCTAGAGGAGCTGAAAAATTTTAAGAAGAAGAAAAAGACTAAATCTGGGCAATCTTCCATACAAGCCATGGTTGTTTGGCTAACTGTTTATAAAGAAAGAACCAAGAAGGCGTTAGCCGACCAAGCTTCCCTACTCCAAGAAAAAGACAAAGCTATCAAGAAACTCCAAGATAGGGTGGACCGACTGAACTTCCACTTCTATAAGAAACCTAAGGTTATTTGGATAGATGAGTATGATGAGGCCTTGACCTAATTAAATAATCACATAGAGCAGGCTAAGAATGAAGAATATATATGGGGTTGGTTGAACTTGCTTGGTCTGCTGAAGATTCCTAAAGGCACTGAACTATGGTATTGGCATGATTTAGTCATATTGGATTATCCTAATCGTCCTTTCAAGATTGATGTCAATTGGATTCCTCCTGATACCATTCCTCATAGTTTAATTAGAAAGTATATTAAGGACTATGGCCTGGACGGAGAGGATGAGTATGTTCGCCCTTAACATTTACTAGATCGGTTAAGAAACAGTAGATGTACCAGACTAAGGGATTTTAGATCCACCACCCTGCCGAGCACCCTTGATGAGACTTCTGTTAGGATGAGCAAAGCCGTAGGAAAGCATCCTGTAGGATAAAATTTGTATTTTCTTTCTTTTTTATTGTAACACCAAGTGTTTGGAATAAAATGGACTTATTTTTCAATAAGTAAGCTTGTGATATATTTTTGTTTTTATTTAAGCGTTGTGATTTATTTTAATCAGCTTACCAACTAGGTAACCTACCATATAATTAGTTAATCAGCTTGCCGACTAAATAATGTGCTTAAATGTTAAATACTTGATCCATGGTTGAATCTTCTTGTAATGCCTTAGATTCGACTAATGCACTTAGATAAAACTGTGATTAGTTTTGTTGAACTAAGTTTTTGCATTAGTTGTCTATGGCAAATAAATGTATTAGGGATGTATAGCTATTCCTGTGTTTAACCTGATCGGGTAAAACATCTTGTGTTTAACTTGAAGTTATACATGAGGCTTTATTAACTTCTTATTCTTGATTTGTTGAAGACGAAATCATTCATGAAGTTTTAAAGAATAATGTTTCTGAAGTTGAAAAAGTTTGAATTATAAAGAATTCCAAACTAAATTTTTTTGAAGTTGGAAAAGTTTGAAAATTGTTTTTATTCCAAATTAAACTTTTTTGTAGTTGGAAAAGTTTGAATCAAAGATAGAAAAAGTTTGAACTAAAACTAGAAAGAACCTTTTAGTAGGAGGTGGTATCACACCATACTCCGAAAGAAAAACACAAAAGAGGGAGCATAATTGAGAGAAAAGTGCAACTTCATAAATTGAGTAGCCGATTAAATCAAAAATAAAATTACTGGTAATATTTGCGGAGATGGTTGGCGCTCCAGGGGTTTTTAAATTCTTTGCCTTCCAGTGCTTTTAGATGACATGTTCCTGGTCGGATAACCGCTGAGATACGGTATGGACCGTGCCAATTGGGCTCCAATATATTGTTCTTCTGAATCACTTTCTTAAGGATAAGATCTCCATGTTTAAGGTTGGTTGACTTGACCCTCCGGTTGTAGAACCTAGCAATCCTTTATTGATAAGAAAAATTCGAATTGCAGCATCCTCTCTGACTTTTTCAACCAGGTTCAGATCTAGTCGCCTCATTAGATCACTTTTAGGGGAATAAAAATTCAGCACCCTATGAGTCGGCAGGCCTATTTCAGTTGGTACCACTGCCTCATTATCAAGAGCAACCATGTATGGAGTCTCTCCTGTTGCCGTTCTCGGCTTAGTCCTGTAAGACCAAAGGACACCGTGCAACTCATAAATCCATTTCCCCTTAGCATCATCCAATTTTTTCTTCAAACCATTAAGAAATTTTTTATTAGTAATCCATGTCTAACCATTGCATTATGCATGCCGAGGTTCTGAATGTAGTTTCTGAATTTTGGATCGGACGCAATATCCCTCAAACTCCTCATTCTCGAACTGAGTACCATGATCAATGATGAAATCATAGGGCATTTCATAGTGACTTATGATATGCTTCCATATAAACTGAAAGACTCTCTTATATCGATCAATGGCTCGTGCCATTTGGTGAAAAAATCCACTGTGATAACTAAATACTTAAACCTTCCTTTAGTGGTCGACAATGGTCCGACCAAGTCTACTCCCCAAATAGAAAAGGGCAAGGGAGAAATAATAGGAGTTAGGGACGCCCCTGTTCTTTTGTGAATAGTAGCAAACCTTTGGCACTTGTCACACCTCTTGGTGAAGGAAACACAATCTACATTCATCATTTGGCAAATAGTAGCCTTGCATGGCTATCCTTTGTACTCTACATATGATCCTTCATGGACCTATTTGATTAGATCATTTACCTTAGTTGGATGAACACAATGGAGTAAAGAGATAGTGTAGCCTCTTCTGTAGAGAACACCCTTCTCCAAGACATGGCTGGTTTCTTTGTATCTTATCTTCCTTGCTGCCTTTTGGTCAAATGGTAACAAGCCTTTTTCAATATAATCCTTAATTGGATCCATCTAGGATGGTCCCAATTTTATAGAAATTATAGTGATAGCTTCCACATTAATGCTTCTACTGGTGAGAATCTCTACTTGAATGGTTCGTCTGGCCTCTATTGGAGTTACTAAGGGTAGCCGAGTAAGGGCATTTGCTTGAGCATTATCCATTCGTGGAATTCGAGCTATCTTGACTGCAAGAAATGTTGAGATATCCTCCATATCCTTATTCATGTATCTTACCATTGTTTCTTCTTTAACTCGGTATATTTGAAGTAACTGGTGGATAATAAGTTGGGAATCATGTGTGCTATCACATGCTCGGCACCTAATGATGTGGCTAGTTCTAATCATGTAATTAATGCTTCGTACTCAGCCTTATTGTTGGGGGCTTGAAATTGAAATCTCAACGTATATTCAACATCTAAATCATTTGGAGTGTTGATAATGAGTCCAGCCCCACTGCTAGTGGCGTATGAGGATCCATCTTTGAACAGTTTCCAAATTAGGTTGTCGTTGTCAAAGTTTTCTTCTGCCAGTACTCCATATTTGAACACCTTCTTGCTTTGTTCAGCCAGTCGTCGAGATCTTTCTTGAATAGCCGATGATTCTAGTTAGTCGGCGACTATCACAATTTGCTTTTGGGTTGAGATATCTTTCAGAGAAGTTTGCTCGGCAGGCAAACTTGGATTGCTTAGCACTTCTACATAAGTAAGTTTTTCTATGAAATTCGTCACTGCTTGCCCTTTCAAGGAGGTTCTCGACTCATAAATAATCTTATATTCTCCAAGCTCAACTTCCCAAGACATTAGTCTTCTTGCCTTTTCAGGTTTGTGTAAAGCTTGTCGTAGAGGTAAATCAATTTATACTACAATGGTATGGGATAGGAAGTAAGGTCTCATCTATCTGGATACTTCAATAAGAGCCAATGCTAGCCTCTCTAAGCGTGCGTATCTAATTTGTTATCCTCGGGATACTTTGCTGGTGTAGTATACTGACTTTTGAACTCCTCCCTCTAGTCGGATCAAGGCCAAGCTAATAGCTGACTCTAAAACAGCTAAGTACAATTATAATTTTTCACCCAAAATTAGTCGAGAGAGTAGTGAAGGAGATCCTAAGTACTTCTTCAAATACACAAAATATTTTTCGCATTTGTCATTCCATTCAAAAGTATTTTTAAGCACTTTAAATAATATGAGACATTTATTTGTGGTTCGAGAAATAAAACGATTCAAAGCTTCCACTTTTCTCGTCAATTTTTGCACATCCTTCTTATTGGTTGGGGACTGCATCTCCAATACAACCTTTATTTTATCAGGATTGACTTTAATTCCCCTTTGATTTACATTATACCCCAAGAACATTCCTTCATGTACTCCGAATATACATTTGGTCGGGTTGAGCTTCATTTGGTGCTTCTCCAACTGGTTAAATGTTTGGGCCAAATCAACAATGTGATCGGCAGAAATCTTGCTCTTGGTGCGCATATCATCTACATATACTTCCATGTTCTTGCCAATTTGGTCTTCAAATACTTTATTTACCAACCTCTGATATTTTTCTCTAGCATTTTTTACTCAAAAGGGCATAACGTTGTAGCAATATGTTCCTCGAATGGTGATGAAAGACGTGCTCTCCGTATCCTTTAACTTTATTTTAATCTGGTTGTAACCAAAATAAGTTTCTATAAAGTTAAGTAGCTCATGACCTGCAGTTACATCTACCAATTGATAAATCTTTGGTAAAGGAAATTGATCCTTTAGGCATGCTTTATTGAGGTCCGTGAAGTCTACACACACACATGTGCCATTTATTGTTCTTCTTTTTTACCATCACCACATTGGCCAACTAGGTTAGATATTTAACATCTTCTATAAATTGTGCCTTTTGTAGATTTTTTACTTCCTCTTGGATTGCCATATTCTTCTCGGAACTAAAAACTTCGCGTTTCTGCTTGATCGACTTAGAGTCCTTGTAAATATTAAGCTCGTGGTAGATGAAGTTAGGATCAATCCCTGACATATTTGACCACACTCTTTTAAGGGAGTACAGTGGCCAGTATGGGTATCAAAAATCCACAGAGACAAGTTACTAGAATATTAATCGGTTTAATAGTTCTAAAATAAAAGTGTAAAAAATAATTAATACAAAAAGGAAAAGATAACTAGGCGGGTGTATTTAAACTAGATTAACAAAAGGAATAAAAACTATAGGCTGCAACTAATATCCCTCACCTAGGTTTAATGCGTATAAATGGTTACATTGGACTACGAATTTACTAAGATTGAATGTCATTTCGATAGTTAATTAAATCTAGAGTTGCCACCACCTAAATTCGCATAAAGGCCTACTATGATTTTGGCGTCAACAAATACCCCAGAAATTACACACGTAACGTCGTAAATACAGAGCATACATGATATACCCCATTATATCTAGTAGTCGTAATAACAAGGACAACCCAATCGAATTAAATGCATAAACTCCATCACCATAGAAAAGCAACACATTGAAACCAATGTGAGTTCCATTAATCACAACCTAGGTTAAACTAACTAGAAAGCATGGTAAATATCATGTAATTAAATGCAAGAAATTAAACCTAATTAACATAGAAAGTAAATAAAGCAAGGTAAAGAAAGTAATAAATCTACACTACAAAGCAATTAATTAAATAGCAAGAGAAGAAATAAAGAAATAAACAACTTACATAAATGGATAAGAAAGAGGAGTAGTGTTCTTACGCAAACACAAATTGGTAAACCCACTATAAGAGTAAACCCCAGGAGGGAGAAAATGGCACACTCACAACTCCTTCTCCAAGCCCTAAACTAACCTAACTGAAGAGAAGGAAAAAAACTAGATCTTAACAAAAATAAACAAAAGTTCCTATTTATACTAAGTTACAATTAAATAATAAAAGAAAAAGAAAAAAGAAATAAAAAAGGAAGACAGGGCGCAGAATCTGGTATACCCGGTCGACCGCAGGTGGGGACCCAGTCGACCGGTCCCAAGGGAAAAGCCTACTATAAACATCGCACGGTAAAATCCACTTTATCGATCGATCGAAGGTCAGGGGCCGGTCGAACGATCCTCTGTATTCATGGGATCTACTGCTACGATGTCGAGACCTTCATCCCTTTCTTCTTCCAACAAAAACCAAGGCCATCTCAATTTCGTTTGTGGCTTGCTACAATTTGTGTAAAGCAAAGACCATAACCTCCGATCAGTTATCCAATATGGACAAGGACTTGCTAAAATCGAAGCCACCAAGTGGTTTAACCCAAGACTTGCCTCAAAACGTGATAGACCAAAGAACCATACTATTACCGGAGATCTATTATTGCGATTTTGCTGCAATTAGAGCCAGTACCTAAGTGTCATTTATTTATTTGTTTTCCTTTTGTAATTTCCTTATAATTCTTCACCGATTAAAAATCTATAACTTCTTCATTTAGATTCTGATTTGCGCACCGTTCACGGCCACGTGAAGCTTGTCCCGAAAGCTTTAACTTCTATGAATACTTTGGAAAAAAATCCCGAAGTGTGAAATGACTAAATTGCTCCTGAACGTTCAAGCTTCGACGGAATTTAATCCGAACGCACCCAAACTTCACACTAAGCACCGTAACTCCTACAAAAACTCAATAAACCCTCAAATAACATGTTAGCATATAAAACGGAGGTTGGTTGGTTAAAGAGCATAATTATAGGCATTAAAGTGCCCGAGGGGGCTCAAATGCATAAGTATCGAGGGTATATATGTGCATGGTTCGGGACAAATCACACCCCCTAACTTACACATTGCTAGTCCCTAGGAATGAAATTGAAAGCAAGAAGAACTATAAGAAAATCACAAGAAAGGAGATAAATATAAAAATGATAAAAGCCATTTTCACGGGCGAACGATTGCATTTAGCGTATGCAATAAGCTGTTAAACCCCTAGGTTACCCTAGTGGACGAGTGTCGTCTCGTGAGGGTTTTCAGGGATGAAAACCATAAATATCATATGGTTTCCTCAAAATATATGCCCAATCACATACGAAAATCCCAATAATAATGAGAAAGATGTCAAACACGTTATTAGCATAGTGAGCGAATTCACTCAAAAGTCCATAGTTATTAACATTATAGAATGAACTTCATAGAATTGAAACCTTAAAATATGGGAGGGGAGCGAGCACATGCAAAGTATGATTTGGTAAAAACTTATATAAACTGCATAATAAACATTAAAGCGTGCATATAAGTCAATCATCCCCGAGCATTACGCTCAACAAATGAAATCACTATGAAAGGGAGGTAATACACGGGACAAGCGGGCATAAAGAGTAAATGGAAATGGAAACAAGGCCGCGCACATGTCATTAATGAAGAACACTATATATGAATTGAAAAACATGTAATCTAAATGAAAGATACTGTCATTAAAGGAGGTAAAATGTATTTTCATAGATTATCAAAACTATTTAAACTTTTGAATTGAATCACCCTAGGATCACATAGGGCTTTATAGGGTTGTAATATAGGTTAGGCTCAGGTTATAAAACGAAGGAAATATGTACGGATTCAAAGTGTTCGGAGATGAAAAAATCAGGATAAGGGGAAATTGCAGGCAAATACAAAATTTGGAAAAATAACTTTTATAAAAAGCATTGAATATAACAATGGAGAGAGTAAACAAATCTTATTGAACACTATACACAACATATACAAATTTCTTTTTCTTTTCTCTTCTTCTTTTTCTCACCTTTTCTTTTCTTTTATTTTTTTTTCAACTTTCGCTTTTTCTTCTCTTTTTCACTTCTTTCTTTTCTTTACTTTTCTCACTCTCACATGCTTAATTTCCACCACATAACGCGAAGATCATTCAATCCCAAGTATCATTCCAAACAAAGGTGGAGAAGGTGATATATATGGTTTATAACTCCAATGTGGAGTTGGTTATGGTATTTGGGGTTATGAAAGGAAAGGCTATATTAAGGCTCAAAGGGGTTGACGAGGAAAAACATAATAGGTGAGGTCAAGGTCCATATGGGTGATATAACAGAGATGGCCTATGATCATTTTCTAAAGTTTAGGCAATTCTCGAGTCAAAACAAACTTTAAAAATAATGCTCAAGTAACACATTTCAAGTTATATACTCAATTAATGAATGACCAGTGAAAGAATAGTGAGATTACCAACGACTGTAACGTTTTCAAAGAGGAAAGATAAGTGTATAACACTCAAAAACGAAGAAAATCCCAAATCTCACTAGGTGTAAGTATATACAATGCAACAAAAGATTACCGAGTTATAACAATCTTAAACCAAGTCATCTAACTAAGAAAAACACATGTGCTCATGGTATTAAAGTTTAATTCATGAAGTTATTCACAATATCAATAATTGAGGACTAAAGTTAGAACCTAGGGTTAGATATTTTGGGGATTTTGTGGAGATACCCCTCTCCTCCATTTTCTTTGTAGGTTTTCACCCATTAATGTAAGATTATTATTACTATGCTTCTTCTTCCCCACTTATTTATGCTTTGTTCCTTTATTTTGCATGCTTATTATTTATTTCTTGCTTAGTTAATTTTTGTGGTTTATTTATTTAGTGTTTGCTTTAATTAATTAGTTGCTTTAATTAATGTATTTCATCATGCTTAGTGGCTAACTTAGTTTTGGTTGTGTTGGATTGAACTCACCTAGGGTTGATTTGGTTGCTTTGCTATGGTGATAGGTTTTCATGAGTTTATTTTGATTGGGTTATCCAAGTTGTTACGCCTAGGAGATTTAATGGGGTATTTGTTGATACCAAAATCATAGTAGGATTTTATGCGAATTTAGGAGTGTGACAACTCTTGATTTAATTAATTGACGAAATGAGATTCATTCTTAATAACTTGTGAACCCATGTAACCATTTATACCAATATCTAATCCAACCTATAGTTTTATTCATTTTCTTTATCTTAGTTTAAATACACTCACCTAGTTATATTTTCCTTTTTGTTAAAAAATCATCTTTTACACTTTTATTTTCGAAGTACTAAACCGATTAAATTCTAACAACTTGTCTCTGTGGATTTTCGATACCCGGACTGGCCGCTATACTCCCTTAAAAGAGTGTAGTCAATAGTTTAGGCTTTTGTATTGAGGAGGTGAAACGAATAACGACAAGCGTTTTGACATGATGCTACCTTTCACCCTCAATCAAAATGGCGTCGTTGCCGGGGATGATTTGATTTGAATCTTAATTGATTTAGTGTTATGATCCCGACAACTTGCTCGATCAAAATGGCGTCGTTGCCAGGGACAAGTTTGTTTTAGAATTTAATTGTTTTAGTATTTCATAGTGTTTTTTCTTTCTATTTTTATTCTTTGTTAACTACTTTTGTAAGACTTCTACATTTGAGCGCCAAGAAACGATTGAATTTTCCCTCGACGCATCACTTTGTGGAATTTTCCATCTCGAGCCCTTATGGGGGTAAGCATGTCTTGTTCTAATTTTTTCGATAATCGTAATGATAATTCTCAAAATCCCCTTACACCTATTACTTTTGGCCAATACTTATAAACCCGAAAAATTGATACATCTAAAATGTCTTTGGGTGAGTATTACCAAAGCCAAGTTATGGATTATGGGAATTTTGAGAATGATTATTCCGATATTGGGCCTCAAAATCCTTATGATAATAATTTTGAAACAAATTGCAATAGCTTTCAAAATTATTATGTTAATGATTTTGATAGTAGTTTTGAGGATGATTTTCAAATTTCTCATTTGCAAGAATCCGCTCCTCGACCTATGACTTTTGGTGAGGTCTTGTGTATTGTTGAAAAAAAGAAAATTAAAAATCGTTATCGGGAAGAAAATTGTTGTTGAGAGCATGAGTTGGATTTATTATTTGAATCCAATGACGATTTTTCTCCCGAGACCTTTGAAGACGAGGAATGTTTTGAACCAAATGAGGATTTTGTGCCTACTTTGGAACAAATCATTCTTGACTTGGCCCATGGTATAATAGCGAATGAAAATGAGGAAGAAATGGATGTAGTATCCATTTGCAATGAAATGATTTCTTCTTTGGTCCCCAAAGAAGAATATTTAATTGAAAATGATCTTATTTTCTTCGAAACTAAATCTTCAAGCGATGATGAATCATCTCTTGAGTTTGAATTTCTTTCGTCCCTATCTTTATTCTATATTGTCGATCTGATGCAAGTACCCGATGAATCAGTGATGCACTTTATAATATTTAACCCTTTCACCGATGAGGAGTACTTGCTCGAGTAGCTTTCCATGAAAGAATCTTTTCCTCCATGTGTGCCACCTCCCATTCCAATTACAAAATATTTGGGAGAAATTTTTATTTTTCTTGTCCCCCTTGTGTATTTGTCACCCGTTTTATCCAAATACGCCATCCTTCCTTCAAAAATTTTAAATGGGGATGGTTCATTTCTTCCGCCTTACACATGCCTTCTGTTGTTTGAACGAAATTCCTATTTTTCGGATGGTATGCATGAAAGGGAGGATCCCTCGTTGATCCTCCAAAGTCAAATCGTGTTTTGGGTGGACCCTAAAAAATTTCAACTTCTAGTATACAATTAGTTAGAAGTTAAATTGTAGGTTGTAAATAATTAGTTTGATTTTTCTTATTTTTTCCTTTTCTTACTTATTATCTAGTATAATTAGTTAAGTTTTTGTTACTTGTTTTTGCTATGCTTGATACTAACATGTTTTGTAGAATCATTGGACTTGTACTTTCACGAGATCGCTCCATTTTGGGCAATATCGCTCATTTCCTCTCTTTAACTTGGTTTTTAATTCACATTGAGGACAATGTCAGGTTTTAAGTTAGGGGCTGTGGGATATTCTATCCATTCATTGGTAGTTTCTTTGATTTGATTATATGTTATTCCCAAACAAGTTTTTCTTGTAAAAAATTAAAAATTTCAAAAATATTTTCTTTATTTTTTCTCCTTTGTTAGGCATTTTGCCTTTGTTTTCGATGATAAATTTCAATAATTGCCTGATCCAATAGACAATTCAATGATGCATGTTCTTGATTTTAGAAGCTATTAGACTTTAGTCCTCAATTACTGATATTATTAATAACTTTATGAATTAAACTTTAATCCCATGAGCATTTCCTTTCCTTGTTTAACTGACTTGGTTTGAGATTTTTATAACTCGATAATCTTTTGTTGCATTGTATATGCTTACACCTTGTGAGCTTTGAGAATTTCTTCATTTGTCAGTGTTATAAACTACTCTTTCCTCTTTGAAAACGTTACAGTCGTTGGTAATCTCACTATTCTTTCACTAATCGTTCATTAATTGAGTTTATAACTTGAAATGTGTTACTTGAGCATTAATTTCAAAGTTTGTTTTGACTCGATAATTGTGTAAAATTTAGGACATGATCATAGGCCATCTCTGTTATATCACCCATATGGACCTTGACCTCACCTTTTATGTTTTCCCTCGTCAACCCCTTTAAGCCTTAATATAGCATTTCCTTTCATAACCCCAAATACCATAACCAACTCCACATTGGAGTTATAAACCATATAAATCACCTTTCGCATCTTTATTTGGAATGATACTTGGGATTGAATGATGTTCGCGTTATGTGGTTGTAATTAAGCATGTGAGAGTGAGAAAAGTAAAGAAAATAAAGAAGTGAAAAAGAGAAGACAAAGAGAAAGTAGAAAACAAAACAAAACAAAAAGTGAGAAAAAGAAGAAAAGAAAAAGAAATTTGTATATATTGTGTATAGTGTTCAATAAGATTTGTTTACTCTCTCCATTGTTATATTCAATGCTTTTTATGGAAGTTATTTTTCCAAATTTTGTATTTTCTCGCAATTTCCCATTGTCCCGACTTTGTCATCTCCGAACACTCTGAATTCGTATATATTTCCTTCGTTTCATAACTCGAGCCTAACCTACATTACACCCCTATAAAGCCCTATGTGATCCTAGGGTGATTCAATTCAAAAGTTTACATAGTTTTGATAATCCGTGAAAATATATTTAGCCTCCTTTTAATGACGGTATCTTTCATTGAGATTACATGTTTTTCAATTCATATATAGCGTTCTTCATATGTGACATGTGTACGACCTTGTTTACATTTACATTTATACTCTATATGCCCGCATGTCTCGTGTATTACCTCCCTTTCATAGTGATTTCATTTGTTGAGCATAATGCCCGGTGAGGATTGACTTATATGCATGCTTTAATGTTTATTATCCGGTTTATAAAAGAACCCATACTTTGCATGTTCTCTCTCCCCTCCCACGTTTTAAGGTTTCAATTCTACGAAGTTGATTCAATAATGTTAATAACTATGGACTTTTGAGTGAATTCGTTCACTATGCTAATAATGTGTTTGAATTTTTTTCATTATTGTTGGGCTTATCGCATGTGATTGGGCATATATTATGAGGAAATCATATGATGTTTGTGGGTTTCATCCCTAAAAACCCTCACGAGATGACACTCATCCCATTTTCATCGAGGGTTAAAGGTAGCGTCGTGTCAAAATGCTTATCGTTATTCGTTTCACCTCCTCAATACAAAAATCCAAACTATTGACTACATTATTTTAAGGGAGTATAGCGGCCAGTCCAGGTATCGAAATCCACAAAGACAAGTTGCTAAAATTTAATCGGTTTAATAATTCTAAAATAAAAGTGTAAAAGGTGATTTTTAACAAAAATAAAAAGATAACTAGACGAGTGTATTTAAACTAATATTAACAAAAGGAATAAAAACTATAAGTTGCGATAGATATCCCTCACCCCGAGTTAATTGGTATAAATGGTTACATTGGTTCACAAGTTATTAAGATTAAATCTTGTTTTGTCAATTAATTAAATCAAGAGTTGTCACACCCCTGGATTCACTTAAAAGCCTACTATAATTTTGGTGTTAATAAATACCCCGAAAATTACACATGCAAGGTTATAAATACGGAGCATACGTGATATACCCCGTTAAATCTCCTAGGCGTAATAACTAGGACAACTCAATCAAAATAAACTCATGAAAACCCATCACCATAGCAAAGCAACCAAATCAACCCTATGTGAGTTCAATCCAACACAACATAAACTAAGTTAGCCACTAATCATGATGAAATACATAAATTAAAGAAACTAATTAGTTAAAGCAAACACTAAATAAATAAACTACAACAATTAACTAGGCAAGAAATAAATAATAAGCATGAAAAATAAATGAACAAAGAATAAATAAGTGGGGAAGAAGATGAATAGTAACAAAAGCTTACATTAAATGGGTACTACACAAAGAAAAGGAGGAAAGGGGAAAAACTCCACAAAACCCCCAAATGTCCAAATCTTAGGTCTAAACTAACTAAAGAGAAAAAAAAAAGATCTTTACAAAAATAAACTAAGGGTTCTTTTTATACTAAGTTACAAAAATAAGAAACAAAAATTAATGGAAAAAATAGAAAATAGAAAGGAAAAAGGGGAATAACAAAATCTCGGCCAAGGGAAAGAAATAGGGGACCGGTCGACCACCAGAATAGAAAGGAAAGCTAATGCATTACATTATGAGAAAAAATGGAAAGGTTGTTCGACCGAGGATAGTGGACGATCGATCGGTTGCTGAAATCCAACCCTACTATTACGAACGCAGGCCAAAACCGAATTGGCCGATCAATCGGGGGTCAGGGCCGATCGACCGACGATAGCAGCAACCTTCAGCAGTTTTTACTGCTATATTCGAAGCCTCAAATGGTTTTAACCCAAGACTTGCCTCAAAACGTGATAGACCAAAGAACCATCCTATCGTCGGAGACCTGCTATTGCGATTTTGCTGCAATTAGAGCCAGGACCTAAGTGTCATTTATTTTTTTGTTTTCCTTATGTAATTTCCTTATAATTCTTCACCGATTAAAAATCCGTAACTTTTTCATTTGGATTCTGATTCGCACACCATTTTTGGCCACATGAAGCTTGGCCCAAGAGCTTCAACTTCCGTGAATACTTTGGGAAAAAATCCTAAAATGTGAAATGACTAAATTACCCCTGAACGTGCGAGCTTCGAACGGAACTTAATCGAAATGCACCCAAACTTCACACTAAGCACCCTAACTCCTAAAAAAACTCAATAAACCCTCAAATAACATGTTAGCATATAAAACGGAGGTTTTTTGGTTAAAGAGCCTAATTATAGGCATTAAAGTACCCAAGGGAGCAAAAATGTATAAGTCTCGAGGGTATATATGTGCTTGATTCAGGACGAATCACATATCTTCATGGCACCTGGAGATCACATTCTTTCTCTCGCTAAGGAATGTAATCAATTATTATTTGAGAGAAGGTGTTAATATTGAACTAATTTGAGTGGTTCTCTTTGGCCTCTCATCATTAAGTATGATAGTCTCCTTTTCTTCCATAATTTGTTTCTTCACCAAATCTTCCTCCTCCCGAGGATCCAAATGTCAATATGATAAGTAGTAGTCCCCTTATGTATTTTTTATTAATCGTCTGAAGTATAGTAGAGTTTTCTAGCTTCCATCTGGTTGCTATTTACTACATCGACTCCATAATTGGTAGCGCTGATGCACGGTAGATGGCACTACCTCCAATTGCATCATCTCCACTCTATTGAGAATTATGTTGTAAGCTGAAGGGACTTTTTTCTAGTACAAAGAAGAAATTTTTTTCCTTTCTGCTCGCTGGCCAAGTGCCGACCAAGACATCTGGCTTGATTGTTCTCAAGTGATACACCTTTTCTCCTGAAAACCCTATGAGAGGCTTGTGATAAGGTTCTAGCTTACTGTCTCGTAGCCCCAGGCTATGGAAATAGTTATAGAACATGATGTCTACATAACTCCCATTATTGACCAAAATTCTTTCCACTCTACCATGGTGAACCCTGAACGTGATGATTAATGGATCATCTTGAGTGTAGAGCACCCCACTTAAATCATTTTTGGAAAAGACGATCACCAATCTGTCCTTATTGACTTTCCTAGGACAATCATCATTGCTCTCGTACATATCAATCCGTTTGATAGTAGGACACGATTTGATTTCATTTAGGTTACTTTCCTATCGACAAGTCCATCTCCTCCACCAGCGTCTCCTCCCGAAATGAAGTGGCAACCAAAGGAAATCATCCCTAACTCTACTTCTATTTCATCGGGCTTCTTCGGTAGGTCAGGATCATCCTCATAATTATTATTGCGTGCCCTTTTTGCGTCATCCTTTCCTCAACTAGGTGACACATATACTCTTCTAATATCTCGAATACCATTCTGATCAACAAATGTAGCTAACTTTCCTCACCGAATAAGATTCTTAACTTTATTCTTGAGAGCGATGCAACTATCAATAGTGTGTCCATGATCTTTATAAAAATCTCAATACTTGGATTTATCTCTCCTGTTTGGAGGTGACTTTAATTTTCCAAGATAATTTAAGTCTTTACTGCCTCTTATTTACTCCAATATGTGATGGACACCCTTGGTGAGAGGAGTATATTCATCGTACTTCTTAATTCTGTTAACCTTCTTATCCTTCTGATCCTTTTTAATCTAATTCTTCGGGCTTTCAGTTTTCACCTCAGGAATTTCCTTAGCATCCATAGCTTCCTCGACTTTCATGATCCTCCCAGCTTTATCCATTAACACTATCACTATTTTGGGAGGATTCTTTTCCAGTGCATAAAAAAGATCATTGGCAAGTAGTCCACTTATCAGTGCTGCAATGGTTGTCTTTTCTTCATAAACTACCACCTCTAGTTTCTAGTTATTAAAGCATGTGATGTACTTCCGAGTAGTTTCCCTAAGTTTTTGGCTCAAAGAGTAACACTCTTGATCGGCTTAGCCCTAAAGCAGAAGTTGTCAATAAATAATTCAACTAATTGATGTAAACTATAAATTTTATTTCTGGGAAGATTATTGTACCATATTTGGGTTGGACCTATGATGGAACTAGAGAAAGCCCTGCACCTCATCTCATCGAGGACAGAATAGATATTCGAAATAGCATTGATCGTGCTCAATATAGAGGATTGGATCAGTTTTCAATCATATATAGGAGTAATAACTGGTGGCTTGAATTTGGAAGGCATGGGGTAGTCCACCATAGCCTGGATAAAAGGGGATCCTTTGAAAAAACTTCTTTGCACAAGATTTTTTATTTTGGCCATTTCACCCAGTGTATCTTCTAGTCATTGCATAGATCCCTTCTAGGAATGTTCCTCCGACTTGGACTTGGCAGAAGTAAATTTTGTGTCTTTGATGTGCCCATGTGTTGAGCTCTCTTCCCAAGAAGTCTGATCAGCACGCATCTATACCCTCATGCTAGCTCTAGATATCATGGATTCATATCTGTAATTATGAGGACTTTCTTGCTCCTTGGAATAACCTCTGACTGCTCATGGATCGAAAGGATCAAAAGCAGATTTCCTACTCAGCCACCCCAACATACTTGGCTACTCACTGGAGAAAGATCGACCATCATAATAGTCAGTTGATCGAAATGATGATGTTTCTCCAGGATGGTATGATCTATCATAAGAATACTTAAAGTGACAACTCCTCTCATTCCTGGATGGTAGGGGTAGCATATCCCTCCTATAATTGGAAGATTTGTCTTATATCGAACAAGTCAATTGTCTAACTGAGTCATGCATGGCTTCTTGTACCCTAGCTAAGTTGAGCAAAATATCCTAGAGAACTACCACACTAGGGGTGTGACACCCCGATTAATAAAATATCGGGTGATTAGTCCTATACCAAATTAAAACAGGAATCCCAGTTGGATCATCCTTAGCACCACTGTTGAAAACTTTTTAAAACTTACTAACCACCTAGTATTCCAAAAACTGGTGCCAAATTTTAACTTTTTAATTAAACAAAATAGTACATGCGGAAATAAATATAAACCATTCACACAACTGAATAAAACTCAACTGAATAATTAATTACACAACTTGCCGAATAAACCATCGGCCACCAAAGTGAAATAATCCAATACCAATAATCAACACCTGAATAAATACATCTTAAAACTGTACTGAGAAGACTGGGCGACAAGCCCTAAATAAAACTGAAACTGATACATGATTCCTACTCTAGGAATAAATTAACGATGCGTCTAATTCAAACTCCTGCTAGCATCCACATATGTCGCAGCTCCGTGTCCCTGAAATAGAATATAAATCCTGGCATCCTTGTGGCTGGACACCTAAAAGGTTTTGAAAATAGTTTTATAGCAAGGGTTAGAACCCAAAACATTTTGAAAATATTTAGAAAGTGAATTAACTGCAGTAATGAAAATGCATAAATGCGCTTCATATTTAAGTTAGTGTCGCACTCCCTTGTGGACATTATCACCCCTCCACTAATGTGCACACCTAACGGTTACCTTAACCCCACCTAGTTGTACTATCCCGTCCAACTAGTCCTGGTATAACCTCCCCTTGCCATACTACTCTAACCCAAGTATAATGATTCTTGAATTATAAGTTATCTCACAATTAACTTAATTAATTCCTCTTAAATAGTAACATATAACCGTATCACAAGTTATATAAAGTAAATACATCACACACTGTATTATTACCCACATATAATATTGCATACCATTATATACGTACCTTTACTAAAATATCCGCACATAAATGATATGTATATCCATCCCTCCGAGTATACTCTCGTCGGATGATTACCCTCTAAAGTGCTATCTCACTAGGTGTGCTCACATAACCTAGTTACCCAAGTTGGATTCGCTCACCAACCTGGCCTAAAACATAAACGAAGTGGAGGCGGTCATATTCCTTCCCTGAAAGTGAGATAATCCCCTCACCCATATACCAGATGCTATGACCTGGGGATATACTCACCCTACACCTCGAGCTAGGAGATTCACCCACATCGCGCAACCTCCCTTGATAGCACTAGAGTATATAAATTAAATAAATATCTAATAACTGATATTTAATATCACACACAATATATACATGTATATATATACTATCATTACACGGTATATATATAATATAAACCCCGGCTTTACCGTGTACTCAAAATTCCGTACACTTGCCTGAGTCTGTGGCCCGACTCAACATAATTAATTTTCTCACTTAATAATTTTTCATCTTCCCGAGTCTACGGTCCGACTCTGATATAATTAATTCACACCTCAATTAATATAATACTTTCTCCGAGTCTACGGTCCGACTCCAATTAAATTAATTAACACACCCATTAATTTAATACCTCCCCGAGTCTATCGTCCGACTCTAATTAAATTAATTAACACACCTATTAATTTAATACCTCCCCGAGTCTATCGTCAGACTCTAATTAAATTAATTAACACATTTATTAATTTAATACCCCCCGAGTCTATCATCCGACTCTAATTAAATTAATTATCACACCTATTAATTTAATACCTACCCGAGTCTACAATCCGACTATAATTAAATTAATTATTACACCCATTAATTTAATACCTACCCGAGTCTACAATCCGACTCTACTTAAATTAATTATCACACCTATTAATTTAATACCTACCCGAGTCTACAATCCGACTCCAATTAAATTAATTAACACATCCGTTTATTTAATAACTTGGTGTCATCCAACCATTATTCCTGGACTCGCTCACTTGGCCTATGCCTTAATACTTCCCGAGTCTATGTTCCGACTCCAAATTAATTTACCCTCTCAATAATTAATTTAATACTTTGGTGTCACTTAACCGACATACCCGGACTCACTCACTCGGTCCATTTTTACATCTCATAATTTCATTCCCACATTTTTGCCCACAGTGTGTCACACATTCATCTCCATAATTTCCCCAATTATATTTACCTATAATTACCAACACACCCGGACTCGCCCACTTGGTCCATAATTAAATATTTCACCTCAATTCCTTTAATAATGTAGCGTCACCCAACTACAATACCCGAATATTATTCCTCGGCCCAATATCAATACTTATGAATTATTTTCCCAAATTCGTTCATCTCATGACATACGGTTTACACCCTCCTAAACTCAATTATATCACCCTATAATTGTTAAGGAAATATATGCCACATATGAATTTATCACTAAATAAAAGTAAGGAATTTAATCTTAAATAAATTTCTCTTTATAATCAAAATTGGCCGAACTGTCAAGATTCCTGTACCAACGATCAATCGAACCCCCTAGGTCGATCGATCGATCGATCCAGAGTTCGTCTTCTCCAGGCCACTGTTTGGCCATTGACGAAAAACTAAGGTTCTTTTCTCCAATTTCGAACCTCAACCCAGTCTGTTAATCATCTTATTATATTTCTCATGAACTATAAACATCATCGAAACCTTTTAACATCGTTAACACTACGAATCTTTACCCACTAAAGAACACAAATCCTTATGGTAAAATCCCAATTTCAGATTCAAATTCCACCGTTTCCTGTCCCGAGTTTTCTCATTCAAATCAGATAATCATACTCAGAAATATACAACACAACCAATTCTTACTTTGAATGTCATTCAATAGTTCCATGAACAAAAACCCATTTTGTACCCATTTATCCCCAAAACGAATTTTGATTTACACATGACTATGATATGAATTGATTATCATCAATTTAGAAATCACAACATTTAACCACTTGCCTGGAATTGTTCATAGAGTCTAATCCGTTGGTGTAGTCCCATAATTTGGCTCCAAAATCCCCAAATTGGCTCTTGATTTTCCTTCCCCTAATTTCCCTCCCAAGCCCTAGGCTTAGAATTTGTGTTTACTGCCGTTTAACATTTCTCCATTTAGGTTAAAAACCTAAATCCCGTTTTTGGCCATATGGGCCTAATTAAAATGGCCCAACCCACCCTGTGTGGGCCCGACTATACCCAAAAATACCCCAAGACCCAATTACTACCTCCGGGTACTCTTTTCTGACTATCTCGACCCATCCGGACGCAAACCGCGCACTCGAAATTGTCATCCGAAATAATTTTTGACATTTCCAAATTTTGACCTCAAAATGCGACACACATTAATTCGGACAATTAAACTTTAAAGTTGTCAATTATAAATAATTCGGACAATTAAACTTTAAAGTTGTCAATTATAAATAATTCGGCTCACTCAAATAAATTCTCCAACTCATGAGTTTAAGTTTCTCCAATTTAAACATTTTTATAACTCCCAAAAATAATTAAATATTAAATCCTCAAAATTACGGGGTGTTACATACTCCCCCCTTACAAAGGAGTTTCGTCCTCGAAATTTTGATGAGCGTAATGTTTCAAGCTTCGTATATTACTCTCTAGTCATGTGCATCTAAGCCTGTTATATCTATCTGATTAGGCACATATTCTTCACATTTATCCCTTTAATTTCGGTATTTTTATGATCCCGTGTAGTGTAAATATCTTGGATTTGTCTCTTATTTATGCTACTAACCTTTTTTGGCAAGTATTTCGTGTTTTGTGTATTTCTCATGTGTTTTACAGGTATTTCATGTAAGTTAGTGCGAAGGAGAGCTCAAAATAGTGAAAGAAACCAAGAAATGGAGAGTTGAAGGGCATTTTCGTAATTTTTCAGCCTTAGTACGGAGGTGGGGTCAACTAGAAAGTTGAAGATCTTTAAATTACAAGAACACTGGAAAAAACGGCACCTCAATCCGAGCTACGGTGAAGAAGTTACGATGTTTTGAAGTTGCGCGATAATGAAGAGAAATGGACCGGTCCGATCATGCGAAATCATGCAATTAATTATGCATTTAATGCAGTGCAACTCTTGGAAAACTTGTCCCACAAGCAAAATTTGATGCCAAATTCGTGCAACTTGGTGCTATAAAAGATCAAGCCCTACCTCATTTTCAAGAGGAGTTGAATTCTAGAGAGAGGGAGACAAATTCTAGAGAGTAGAATAGAATTTTAGAGAGAGAAAGTGAGATTTTATAGAGTTTTCTTAGTTTTTCTTTACATAGAAATTTTCATAAACTCTAGTTTGTAAGGTTGAAGAAGAATAATTTTTCTGGATTCAAGTTCATCTCTTTTCCCTATTGCTGAATACAAGTATCAATTTTTCATTCTCTTATTTATTCTTTACTTTATTTTCAATTTAATTCTCAATTCTTTTGCAATTTGTTAACAATGTTTGTTAGATCCATAATTCCATATATTGTTATGAATTTGCTTTCTCATAAAACCATGTTTAGTTAAGTTTTTTAAGGGTTGGGATGCATGAACCCATCCCAATGTAAATTGCTTATGTAGAAAATAGAATTTAAATTAAAAATTTAAATTAGTCGTGCGAGACAATTTTACAACCATTGTAGATCTTTTAATCTCTCTTGCCCTAGGTACTTGGGATGTTTAAGAATATGATGTGCGTAAAATTATTTATCACCGCTTTATATTTACCTTTGATTTCATATGATGCGGGCTAGTTCCCTCATATATGTAATGCTTAGGATCTATAATGGCTGGATTCATTCAAATTTATAATTTACAATTCTAGGTTTCTATACGGTAAATTACTAGGGTTAGGGGGATTGTATTCCAACCTACTTTCTCATTCATCTTAATTAATTTAATTTCTTTATTTACCTATTTTTTTTTCCTTTTCAACCATCATCATCTTTTTCATTTTTTCTTTAGAAGTAATAAATCAATTAAATTCTATCAACCATTCCCTGTGGATTCGATACCCAGAATCGCCACTATACCCCTTAAGAAGTGTAGTTACAAGTTTAGGTTTTTTTGTATTGAGGTTGGAAGCTGATAACAACGACTAGCATATTACACGGACGCTCGGTTTTTCCACTCGATCACTATCCCCTCCGCTTCTAAGCATAAGTTACACAAGTATGCATTTAAATTAACTAGGTCACCCATACACCCTATACGCGTGCTTAACCGCACAAAATTTTTCTTAATTAACCCGGGTACCCATACACCCTATCCCCGTGCTTTACCGCACAAAAGCTACCCGACTATACTAGTCGTAACCCATCATATAACTTCGAACCCGTAGTCATATCACATATATCTATATATATATATATATATACATATATATCTACTGCCCGGGTACCCAATTCATGTACTAACGTCCAAACATATCCCCACAAAATACTTGTCTCTCAACACAAAAGTATATACGCTTACTCTCATGTTACCAAAGACGACATAAAATATCGTGCCCTTACCATCACTAGTCCTTGCGCAAAAATAAACCCCGAGCTACCTCTCTTTGCTCGAACATAAATCTAACCACCCTGATTCACTTCAGTAAACACCCCTACTTACCGGGATAAAATGTGAGAACACAAGACCTCACTATGTGCCTATCGCACCACGCAATATAACATATGTATAAGCTATACGCCCTCTCAGGTGATACCTAGTACCAAACATATCTTGGTGTCGTGAACACCAAAACCTAACACCACTATCCACAATAGTTAAATTCCATCGTTATCCAGCTGATATTTAGAAAATATTATCAACCCTACTCCCATAATTCTCGAAAGTAGTAACTCCTCGCATAATTCAAACCTTCACTTAGTGTACATCTCCACTCTCCCGTGAAGAATACCAAAGAAACTCCGCTACCCTACAGAAAGTTTATCCACATACTATGGCTGCTACAGCCAACGCACCAACTAAGTTCGACTCACCTGCGAACTCTAGTGAAAAATAAGTCTTATATTATGACATCCTCTTTGTCACTCAAAAATATACCCCATGCCAATAGGGTGAAAATAATTACCTCCATACTCCAGTTGCAACGGCTGATCCTCGGGTTCTGGAGCATCTTCTCCCTGCCCGAATGCACCCATGACTTGCTTTAGTGACTGTACATCTAGGACCTCGTCCTGTAGTTGACCCCTGCCTCGCTTAAGATAATCTCTCTTCACGTGTCTCGCTTCCCCCACAAACGAAACACCTTCTAATACATTCACCCTACTACTGGTCCCTTCCATGCCGACCTTGTTGGAATTCCTGGCCATCCTACCGATAGCCTCTAGTTCTAAATCATTTGGCATGATTTCCCTGCTAGAATCCTGCCCCTGATCTCCCCCTGTCTGCTGCTGGGATACCCCACTGGTACTATTCCCTCCTGCTTTATCCGACTGGCTAGTTTCTAGTCTCTTCCTGCTTTCTTTCATGTGGAAGCGATATTTCTGATAGTGCCGGAGTGTTGCGTTAACGACATCAGTATAAGCTACTAATGCGGAATTACCAATTAAATACTGTCTGATTCTCCAGACTAACCCATCCATAAACCTTTACTTTGTTTATCTCTTCATCGCTTACCTCATCCGGTACCAAATTTATCAACGGGTAAATTCTTCCTCGTAATCGGCCACGAAACGGTCCCCCTGAGTCACCTCTTTAAATGTTCTCCTCATTTCAGTCTCAACCGCTGGAGGAAAATACGTGCGGTCGAACCGCGCCCAAAACTTTACAATAGCTAGTGTATCCCTTTCCTCAACTGTGGTGATCGACTCCCACCACTGTAGCGCTGCTCCCACTAAACTAAAAGTGGCTAGCATTTGCTTCCGCACCTCATCTCAATCTCCCATGCCTAGGTGACGCTGGATATCTCTCTTCCTATACACGCTAGCACTACATCTGAACCCCCTTGCAACTCTGGTGGGTGCCCACACTAAAAAAAAAATTCTCGTACTTGCTGCCACCCCGACGGCCCCGGGCGGCCTGAACATCTGGTGTCATTAACACTTGTGGCTGATCCCGTGGAAACTACCCTGCCATTGCGACTACCGTCACTTCAACTGCCTGCGCCACCAATTCAGTTACCTGCGTTGCTGAAATCATCCCTGGTAGTTGCTGCGGTAACTCTGGCTCCTAACGAGCCTCTCTAGTCTCATCTACCCATGCTGCCCTAGCTGCTCTCTCTCTCCTGGGCGGCATCTGGAATGAGAATCGAATCGTATGAGTTCACACTCAAATAAGAAATGTGGCAAAAGGACGTAAATGCGCATACGTATAAGAATACAACAATCCTATGATAGGGCTCTATATCAAAGAGTGCTAAGCCGAAACGTGAAAAGCCGCACAGATCGTAAGGACACTAGAACCTGATGCTCTGATACCATCTGTGACACCTCGCCTAATAAAATACCGGGTGATCAATCCTATACCAAATTAAAACAGGAATCCCAGTTGGATCATCCTTAGCATCACTGTCGAAAACTTTTTAAAACATACTAACCACCTAGTATTCCAAAAACTGGTGCCAAATTTTAACTTTTTAATTAAACAAAATAGTACATGCGGAAATAAATATAAACCATTCACACAACTGAATAAAACTCAACTGAATAATTAATTACACAACTTGATGAATAAACCATCGGCCACCAAAGTGAAATAATCCAATACCAATAATCAACACCTGAATAAATACATCTGAAAATTGTACTGAGAAGAGTGGGCGACAAGCCCTAAATAAAACTAAAACTGATACATGATTCCTACTCTAGGAATAAATGAATGATGCGTCTAATTCAAACTCCTGCTAGCAGCCACATATGCCGCAGCTCCGTGACCCTAGAATAGAATATCAATCATGGCGTCCCTGTGGCTGGACACCTAAAAGGTTTTGAAAATAGTTTTATAGCAAGGGTTAGAACGCAAAACATTTTGAAAATATTTAGCAAGTGAATTAACTGCAGTAATGAAAATGCATAAATGCGCTTCATATTTAAGTTAGTGTCGCACTCCCTTGTGGACATTCTCACCCCTCCACTAATGTGCACACCTAACGGTTACCTTAACCCCACTTAGTTGTACTATCCCGTCCAACTAGTCCTGGTATAACCTCCCCTTGCCATACTACTCTAACCCAAGTATAATGATTCTTGAATTATAAGTTATCTCACAATTAACTTAATTAATTCCTCTTAAATAGTAGCATATAACCGTATCACAAGTTATATAAAGTAAATACATCACACACTGTATTATTGCCCGCATATATTATTGCATACCATTATATACGTACCTTTACTAAAACATCCACACATAAATGATATCTATATCCATCCCTCCGAGTATACCCTCGTCAGAAGATTACCCTCTAAAGTGCTATCTCACTAGGTGTGCTCACATAACCTAGTTACCCAAGTAGGATTCGCTCACCAACCTGGCCTAAAACATAAACGAAGTTGAGGCGGTCATATTCCTTCCCTGAAAGTGAGATAATCCCATCACCCATATACTAGATGCTATGACCTGGGGATATACTCACCCTACTCCTCGAGCTAGGGGATTCACCCACATCGCGCAACCTCCCTTGATAGCACTAGAGTATATAAATTAAATAAATATCTAATCACTGATATTTAATATCACACACAATATATACATGTATATATATACTATTACTACACCGTATATATATAATATAAACCCCGGCTTTACCGTGTACTCAAAATTCCGTACACTTGCCTGAGTCCGTGGCCCGACTCAACATAATTAATTTTCTCACTTAATAATTTATCATCTTCGCAAGTCTATGGTCCGACTCTAATATAATTAATTCACACCTCAATTAATATAATACTTTTCCCGAGTCCATGGCCGGACTCTAATTAAATTAATTAACACACCCATTAATTTAATACCTCCCCGAGTCTATCGTCCGACTCTAATTAAATTAATTAACACACCTATTAATTTAATACCTCCCCGAGTCTATCGTCCGACTCTAATTAAATCAATTAACGCACTTATTAATTTAATACCCCCCGAGTCTGTCGTCCGACTCTAATTAAATTAATTAACGCACTTTTTAATTTAATACCTACCGGAGTCTACAATCAGACTCTAATTAAATTAATTATCACACCTATTAATTTAATACTTACCCGAGTCTACAATCCGAATCTAATTAAATTAATTATTACACCCATTAATTTAATACCTACCCGAGTCTACAATCCGACTCTAATTAAATTAATTATCACACCTATTAATTTAATACCTACCCGAGTCTACAATCCGACTCTAATTAAATTAATTAACACATCCGTTAATTTAACAACCTGGTGTCATCCAACCATTATTCCCGGACTCGCTCGCTTGGCCTATGCCTTAATACTTCCCGAGTCTATGTTCCGACTACAAATTAATTTACTCTCTCAATAATTAATTTAATACTTTGGTGTCACTTAACCAACATACCCGGACTCACTCACTCGGTCCATTTTTACATCTCATAATTTCATTCCCACATTTTTGCCCACAATGTGTCACACATCCATCTCCATAATTTTCCCAATTATATTTACCTATAATTACCAACACACCCGGACTCGCCCACTTGGTCCATAATTAAATATTTCACCTCAATTCCTTTAATAATGTAGCATCACCCAACTACAATACCTGAATATTATTTCTCGGCCCAATATCAATACTTATGAATTATTTCCCCAAATTCGTTCATCTCATGACATACCGTTTACACCCTCCAAAACCCAATTATATCACCCTATAATTGTTAAGGAAATATATGCCACATATGAATTTATCACTAAATAAAAGTAAGGAATTTAATCTTAAATAAATTTCTCTTTATAATCAAAATTGGCCGAACTCCCAAGATTCCTGTACCATCGATCGATCGATCGAACCCCCTGGGTCGATCGATCGATCGATCTAGACTTCGTCTTCTCCAGGCCACTGTTTGGCCATTGACGAAAAACTAAGGTTCTTTTCTCCAATTTCCTCAACCCAGTCTGTTAATCATCTTATTATATTTCTCATGAATTATAAACATCATCTAAACCTTTTAACATCGTTAACACTACGAATCTTTACCCACTAAAGAACACAAATCCTTATGGTAAAATCACAATTTCAGATTCAAATTCCACCGTTTCCTGTCCCGGGTTTTCTCATTCAAATCAGATAATCATACTCAAAAATATACAACACAACCAATTCTTACTTTGAATCTCATTCATTAGTTCCATGAACAAAAGCCCATTTTGTACCCATTTATCCCCAAAACGAATTTTGATTTACACATCACTATGATATGAATTGATTATCATCAAGTTAGAAATCATAACAGTTAACCACTTGCCTGGAATTATTCGTAGAGTCTGATCCGTTGGTAAAGTCTCATAATTTGGCTCCAAAATCCCCAAATTGGCTCTTGATTTGCTTTCCCCCAATTTCCCTCTCAAACCCTAGGTTTAGAATTTGTGTTTACTACCGTTTAACATTTCTCCATTTAGGTTAAAAACCTAAATCCCGTTTTTGGCCATCTGAGTCTAATTAAAATGGCCCAACTCACCCCGTGTGGGCGCGGCTATACCCAAAAATACCCCGAGACCCAATTACTACCCCGGGTACTCTTTTCTGACTATCTCGACCCATCCGGATGCAACCGCGCACTCGAAATTGTCATCTGATATAATTTTTGACATTTCCAAATTTTGACCTCAAAATGCGACACACATTAATTCGGACAATTAAACTTTGGCAACAATTCGGTTCACTCAAATAAATTCTCCAACTCATGAGTTTAAGTTTCTCCAATTTAAATATTTTTATAACTCCCAAAAATAATTAAATATTAAATCCTCGAAATTACGGGGTGTTACAAGGGGGAGCAAAGGGATCTGGGTTATTACCCGCAGTTGCCAGGTTGCTTTTTGGGACATATGTCATTCTTAAAAATAGAGAATGAACATTGAAACATAAGAGGTAGAGAACGATGACGAGCCATAGTTCCCACGGACAATGCCAATCTGTTGATGTCTAAAAATAGAGTGGGTCCAATTTATAATTAAAGATAAAATAACAAAATCAATCTAAACAAACACACAAGGGACTAAGGTTTTTTTAAAGTGGTTCAGCTATAAAAAGACTACATCCACTGTAGGTATTATTTTTTATGATTACAATATCTCAGTTTGGTGTGCTTGTGATTGATTAAAATTTTCTCTTGAGCTAATGGAGATTATATATTTATAGTGGTCTGGAATTCTAGAGATAGATTGCCTTTGTATATCCAGGCATTTACATCTGTATACAATAAATGAAACTCTTGACATTCAGCTATGGTCATTATTCCATCTGTGTAACCTTTGCTCTATTCCTGATGGTTAATATTATGGAAGTTGGTCGGCCTCCCAACCGACTAGGCGTCTTTGATGCCGATGAATATAGCTGAATAGCAACGTAGGAGAACATGTGTCTATTTTTCATAGGTCCATGTAGGAGAGTAATTTTTACATACAACAACGAACATGACAAGAAATCTTATTTTTTCCCCGATGCGACTTTTTTTTTCCTAAAACTATCACTACTCAACTAAAACGCAACACATCACAAAATCATTTTTTTTACCTAAAGAGGACCCAATTAAACATGTCACAAAAATATTGTTTTTCCAAACACGATCACCGTCCAAATAAATAGCGTCACAACTTGAATTTTTTTTTACCTAACCTGAATTTTTTCCAAACACGACATTTTGATATATATTACGATGAAAATACGACTTGGAATGACAATATTTTTATACACGACATGAATGCAATTCGATTAAAGCATGACATGGGACAACAAGATTTTGTGATACCTAACATGATTATTAACAAGATTTTGTTATACCAAAAACATGAACACGATCCAAATACAATTTCGTATCTTATTTGCAGTGGTTCGTGTTTTAATATAAGACATGTAATCTTATTGGATTGTGTTCATATTAGGTAAAAAATCGTTTTAACTATTAATAAATCTTTTTGTGTCATTTCGTGTCTTATTTCAATCGGATTATATCATGTTAGGTATAAAAAATCATGATGTGTCATATCGTATTTTAATCAGACTGTATACCAAAAATCTCGTGTTTCATATAAAGTTTTCATGTCGTGTCGTGTAGTATTTTAATTGGGACGTGTTCAAATTAATTAACCATAATAAAAAAAAGAATTTATTCGAAAAGGTAAATACTTTTTTCTTATTCTCAATAATTTTGTTGAATTTTAAAATAACAATTTTTTAAATGTTTTAAATGATGAATAGGATGAATTCTAAATATAAATGTGCAAATTTTTAAATTTTCAGAAAGTTAATTTTTCAGTTTTAATAAGAAAATATAATATTTCTACTCTGGCCATAATTCGTAACGAGTAAAAAAAATGGACTTAACTTTTTTTATTTTTTGGGTGCAAAACTAAGCATGTATTATAGCAATTACCAAGAGATGAAATGAGGTAAGAAAGATATCTCAGGTGAGTTGCTGAGTTGTAAGCCACATAGGCCATGCGCACAAAATGTGGTCACTTGAGGCGGGCATAATAGAATTACTCTTTAAAATAGGCCCACTTGGCTTTAATAAATTATAACTCTAGATGTATGTCTCCTACTTTAATGCAAAAAACAAAGCAGCACACACGAACTTATTACTGATGCAAACTGACTTATTTTTCTTTACTTTTCTTTTTTTGAATCTTGCTATGGAGAACGAGTAAGGCTTTTTGACAACCCAAAAAATAAGTTTTTTTATTGTAAAGATCCCCAATGTGTTTTTTTCTACAGATATATGTTTTTTAGAAATCTGCAATATGTTTATTTGCTTTCACTCGATGTTTATATTTTTTGTTTACGTTAATGTTAATTAAAAATCTTACATTTAAGTATTGAACCCTTATATTTGCAAATCATATTCTCACTTAATTTCTATATTTATATTTGTAAATCATTTTGACTTACATTTAAGTATTTAACCAATTTTGAGGGCAATTTTTCTTACTTGTTCATTGTGATTGTAAATTTAACTTTTGAACCTTTAATTGTTTGCAATTGCAGATTTTTGAACTTTGTGAAGTTACTAATTAATAGTTGATAGAAAAAAATATCACACGTAAATAACTGAAGAGATCTTGACAAATAAGATCTATTTACATAAGAAACTTCCTAATTGATCATATCAAAACAAACTTTTCTCAGTAAGCCCGATTTATATATGTAGTGAATATTCTGTACCTAATTACAATGTATTAAAGTAAAAAAAAAATTCATGGGATTTATTGGGCAAAAAAGATGATCTTAAGACCTATTTGACCACATACTTAGTAAACGGGACTAATGGGTAAAAACTCCATTACGAAACCCCATTCCTCTTAGTTTTTTTTTATTTTATTTTTTATTTTGTATGTTTTAAAAGTAATAATTATATTATTTACTAGAGTAGTTAATATAAATGGATAATAAATAATAATCGTAAAAAATATTTCAATTTATAATGCACTCATTTTTCTTAGTAACTAATTAGATTTCTTATTTTAAACGATAGAATTATGGGAACATCACATAGGATTAATTCATTTTCTAAAAGAAAGCATGTTGAAAGCGTAGAGGTCGACGCATCTTCCCCTACTCCTGAGTTTAATTTTAAATCTTCAATACCCGAAATACCTGAAATACATACTCTGAAATCACCAAGAATTGAAGTAACCGAGTTTGATAATAATAATTTGGAGCTTGATCCAGGAAAATGTATTGACATATGGAGATATCCTGATAAAATAGTTAACGAAGTTTGACTTTCATATATTAATTATGATCCATATTAATGCATTTTATCGGTTACTCATGCTTAGCTCCGCGTTGGATCCTCAAAATAGGCATACATCTTCATTAATTTTACTGAAAAGACTTCATTGGGCATGAGAAGAGATGACTTAACTGTCTCATTATAATATTATGAGGTTAGTGTACTTCAGTCTTCAGCATCCATAGTTTCAAAAGTTTTCCACTCTTTTCAATACATCACAATAGTTAGTGAAAACTAGAAAGTCTACAGTGTATCCACTAATTGATAGATTAATCAACCTTGTTCTAACTCTTCCCGTTTATATTGAAACCATAGAACATGCATTTTCTGCTATGAGTAACGTCAAATCCAAACTTTGAAAAAGTATGGAGAATGAATATCTGATAAATACTCTTATTCTCTACATTGAAAATGAAATTGTGAAACAGTTCATCACAGATTCAAACATTGACGGATTTCTTAATTTAAAAAATACGTTAACACTATGCCATATACCGGCAATTCTGGACCGTGACAAAGGCCAAGGGTCATAGTTGGGGAACGTCATGTTTTTTAGGCTGACTAATATGGGGGCCAGGGTTTGACATCGTGACCATATAGGGTGGTCACGGTCCCTTTCGTGACATCAATATTAAGGGCTTGGTCACGACTGTGGACTATGACTAGTGGTTACGGTCTTGAACTGTGACCCAAGTTGTGGTTGTACACTGTACTCTTTGTTGGTCACGGTCCTCAACCGTGACCATTCTCGGTGAACTATCATTGTTGATCACGGTCTCCAACAATGAAGCTCTATCGTGACCAAAATGGTCACGATTCACAACCGTGACCATTTAACATATGGTCATGGTCTCAAATCATGACCATATATTAATACAATTTATATGGTCACGGTTCTGGTCACAATTCTGAACCTTAACTAATAGAAAATTTAATTAAAAAGAGTAATTTTTAATTTTTTACCTCCCCAAAAAATCTGTACATGTTTTCAAACTCGTATGCAATTCCATAATAGAACTAACTAATTTATCAATCAAAAAATAATAATAAAACACAAATCAACTAACTATCAATCCATAAAACTAATTACATTAATTCAACACAAATAATTATTAAATTCTTCAATGTGTTCCTTCCATGAAACATATGCAAAATTTTCCTTTTTCAACTAAGCCTGCAACTATTTCAAAATTTTCCAAATGCTAAGAAAGGACTTGAATCCCAAAATAATTTTAGGATGCCTACGTAGCCAAAAAGGCATCAAAGTGCACGTTGTTTGTAAAATGAAAAAGGTTAGGTCTAACCCATCATCCGAATCTAGAGTGTCACTTTTGATTTATGAAAATAGATGTCAAATGTATAAAAAATGTAAAAAATTGTGTGAGCACTCTAAATTGGGAATGTGGTATAATCCCCCTTTTTGAGTTTTCGATTTATGAAAATATATTTTAATATACATAGGATAATAAAAATAGTAGGATTAGTGATAGAAGGTTATTACAAAATGGGATAAATTTTACCAATAAGAGACTTTAATGCCTTGTGTCTCAGTGAACATCACATAATACAAATCACTAATTGAGACAACCACACAAATAGTGAACAACAATAGAAATCGTGACCATTTTTATGGTTATATCAAATTGAAAATTTGTTATCAATGTCGCATTCAAAACTTGAGATCTATATAAAAATTACAAAATGTGAGCTATCAGGAAGAAAGTGCAAGATCACTAAATATATGAGTAGAAGATACAAAAATGTAAATAATTACAAGGGTTGTTCCAATACATACGATACAAATAGGGTTGTCATACAAGGGTTAACTGAATAATAATAAAATAATATTTCTAAACTCATTCTTTATCTAAATTAACTAAAAGATCCTTCAAATTAGGTTTGTCATCAAGAGTAGTTTAGAACTTTGTAAGGGCCCTAAATACATATGTTTGAGCAGTCAAACCCTTTAGTGCATTCATAACAACAAATGAATTGTCATCATTTATGCATTTTGAGTAGAATACTTTCTTCACATTTTGAAATGCACAAATGAAGGGTTTGTCGACTATGTGATCTTTACTCTTCATCTTAGATAAATCTACCATGTCATATTTTGAGGACGGATAAACTTTACAACCATTCGTAATGTCCTCCACCGTCACCCAGTTATAATAGAAGACGGTTTCTTTGAAATGTAAGTAATATAGTTCTAGGATTTTTTTGACAATACCATAATAGGTCAACACCCTATCCGTTGGATTTTCATCGTTTTTTCTAAAATCACAAAAATTTAAGGCGGAAATTAAAATTTTGCTATTTCGCATCAACAGTTTTTCTTGACATGGGTATGAGACGAAATCAAAACTGTAGGTATTGAATTTTTTAAACTCCTTCACACGAAAAATGGGACTTTTGGCTAGGCGTGCAAGCCTTCAAGAGACATCACCTCTATTTAAAAGTAGGATTTATTAATGGATTTGTATCGGATATATTTTATAACACATACATAAATAACTATAGTAGAAAAGGTGGAAAATACCTCTATTGATACCCACGCCCTAAAAACATTCATTGTGTGATTTTTTTTCAAATTACTGGAAATTTTTCGCTTATACTTCATAAATGTCTTCATGAAATTGTAGAGTGTAGATGGTAATATAGAGAATACATATAATCAAACACAAAAAAGTTTTATATGTAGCTACTTACTCTTTCTTTAAAAAACATAGAGTGGTCCGATTATATATTTAAATCGTAAACTAGGTCACAGAGACACAAACCAAATTTTATTTAGTCCAAATTTTATCTTGATTAAATTAGGTGAACCTAAACATGCAAGGTATTGAAACTAAATGAAAACAAATCACATACAAAACATAGGTGATGAGGAAAAATACCTTTTAGGAAAAATCTATATTTTAGCATTGTTTACTACTAGGTATTATAGGACGACATCTACAGACTTAAAAAACTTAGATCTCAACTAAATGGCGCGATAATGTCTTCAATCGAAATTATTGGCAGCAAGCAATGAAAATCTAGTGACACCCATAACAAGCTTCACTTGCTTCAGTGTCCACAGATCAGTCTCAAGAAATAATATACTTATCTCCAGCAGCGAAGAATTAACTTCACAAGGTTATGAACATGGATTGTGTTCTTTGTGGTTTGGTAACGAGATATCAAATCATCCAAGAAGTTAGGATTGAAAAAATAAAAAAGTTTGATCATAAAAATATCTCTAAAAGGCTTGGTTTAAAATACAGGTGTGCATCTCTATTTATAGGGAGAAAAATCTCTAAGAGTAGATTTGAAATATTGCATTTTAAATTAGGTAACAAACACTTTTTCATATACTTGTTTGAACAAAGGAGCATCTCATTCGAACGAAGTACCCTTTCGCGTTCGAACATACATCAAACAATTAATTCAATGAGATTCCAAAGCCTGTAAAGGTTGCGAGAAATGATATCATTCGAATGAAAATTGAAGTTATTCTAACGAGGTATAGGAACTCGTTTGAATGACATCCAATGTCGTTCTAATGACTTTGCGAAATTTCAAAAAATATTTAAAAATATTTTGGAAAAAATATTTTATGTTTTTAAAATCTTTTAAAATACCACTGAATGAAAAGATTCACACAAACAGCCTCATAACCCTTCTTCGATAAATGTAGTGACGATCGTTCTTCGATTATTACGTATGATCACTAACTCTTCGTCACTTGAAGTGTTGAGAATGTTCATGATGGTGAAGTGGGTTGTAACTGGATAAGCCAAACTAAAAAAACATAATGAGCATTATAATTTTTTCTCTTACAAATCTCCCACTTTAGCTATTAAGTACAAAACACAAACCTAAAATAAATAACCCCCAAGACAAGTTCAACTAATGCCCCTCCCAAACCCGAAAAGGAAAAGACATTTGTGACATTGTCTTCGATTGAAAATCATCATCGTGTAGTCCTTGAATCATTAAGGCGGAAAAGACCTATACACATGAAGTAAAAGAAATACCGTGACGCATGGAGTTTAAAGAAAATAAATTAAACTCCCACTCAATATGTTCTCCCCCTTTTTGTCCGCAATAGCCAAATGATTATAAACTAATCCTGAAATGTTAGCATCACGAGAATTCAAAACTGAAATATCATCACAAAGAATAATTAATGAATCATATGCGATGAAACTTCAATGAAGAAACCAACTATGTTTGAAATTTTTTGAAATTTTTGAGTGTATATATATACATATAAGTACACATACAACCAGTCACACCATGGAGTAGTAAGAAAATATCCGAATCATGGAAATTAAATTAAATTATGTGAACTCAATGCATGAAAAATTCAACAATAGGCATACGTAGCAAAGGTGCAAGAAATCAAATAGATAACTCAATTAAACATTAGGTGTAAAATTATTGGACGAAATGAAATTGACAGAACTTAGGCAAAATTTCACGAATTTCAATGCTTCTCAAATCAATAACGTCAAACTATTTAATAGTTTTGAAGGAATTTTATTGGGCAAACTCATTGATCTTCAACTTATAACAGCCTCAAAATATAACATTTTAAGCATAAACTCCCAATTTTTTTGATGAAGCATCAGTTAAACAAAAAAGTTACCTAATGGTGTCTTTTAGCCTTGGCACTTCTATTTTTATATGCCTAAGTCATCTTTTAGGCGCTTGCTAATGGTGTCTTTTAACATAAAGAAGACTTCGTTTTTCATAGCCCCTTTCCACTGCATAAATAAAAATTTAATTTTTCTAGAAAAAAATATGGGCAATGGTTCTTACATACACAATTAACTCCTAGTAAATTTGGTTTCTTATTAAACACGGCTTAGATGAGAACACTCTATTTTACATATGACAAACAAGCACAATGTTAAAAATATTTGTGCATGTGTGTAATAAAAGCGATATAAAAGGTCTAGCATAAAGGAAGTAATCATCAAAGAACAACACAATGTTAAACATGCATTATTAAGCACATAAAATAAACGAAGCCAAGTCTCATAACACCATGAGTAAGTCACATGAATGGATGGGATGTAATTGTGATTCTAACATCTTAAGTATGCATCCATATATGGTGTATAACAAAATACAAAAATCTTTTTGAATTTTTGAATTTAGTTTATCAAAAATAATTTTTTTTTGAAACTTTAAAAAAAAAACAAAATATTTTTTATTTTTCAAAAGTTATAAACATAATAATACAATCGAGTACTAGGGACAAAAGATAGTAATATGATAGTCACCTTGTACTAAAAACAGTATCCGAACTCAATCAATGCAAAAAATATCCAAAGACTTCCTAAGATCCTCAAATATAAATGCATTTAAAGGTTTAGTGAAAATATTGGTCAATTGATGTTCGGTACTCACCAAACACAAGGAATCGATCGTGTTTAATAAGGAAAGCGACGATAGAAACACAGTTGCTCCTAGCGAGCCGACATCAAAGCATTGGAGTCCTTAGGCGCAGTAGTAGTAGTAGTGGCAATAGTAGGCGAAGCACTGGTGGTGGGGACAGAAATTGTAGAAGCTATGAGAGATGGTGGAGGCTGGTAGAGAGGAAGGGAAGTAGTGAAAATGGCGGAGGAGGAGCGACTGGAGAAGTAAAATAAGGCAAAGAGGGAAAGAATCAGGCAAAAACTTGGTTAACAATGGCGGTATTCTCTTTTCTCTCTCTAAAAAAGTTCTGTAAGTATTGAGGTAAGCAAAGAGACGAAGATGAAAAGTGACTAAGTGTTGGGAATTAATTGTTTGAAATCAAGTGGACGTTTGAGTTCCCCACAGAGGCACGCGCCAAGCCGTCAAAATGATTGCAAGTGGACACGTGGAACTTCGGGGCACCCTTTGACAGTTGAAAAGACAGGCTCACGTCATTAATGAGGTGATGTTTGGGAAAATGTGTGTTCGTTTCAAGAGAAGTTAAGTTTTTGCGCCAAATTTTTTGAACCAACAGAGTCTGATAGACAGGGTTTTTCCGTGGTGTTGCGTCACCGACACCGGTCGTTTGTTATATTCGACTCACCAACTCTATATAAAAACCTAAAATTATGACTACACTCAACAAGGGAGTATAGCAGCCAAGTCCGGGTATCAAAAATCCACAAAGATAAGTTGCTAGAATTTAATGGATTTAATACTTGTAAAATAAAGGTGTAAAAGATAATTGCTAACAAAATAAAAGATAAATAAAGGAAAAGATTATAGTAGGCGAGAGTGTATTTAAACTAAAATTAACAAAGCGAATAAAAACTATAGGTTGCGTCGGATATCCCTTACCTATAGTTAATTAGTATAAAATGGTTACATGGGTCGACAAGTTATTACGACTGCGCCTCGTTTCGACAACTAATTAAATCAAGAGTTGTCATACCCCTACATTCGCATAAAAGTCTAATAAGATTCTGGCATCAATAAATACCCCGGAAATTATGCACGCAAGGTCGTAAATACGGAGAATACGTGATATACCCCGTTAAATCTCATAGGTGTAATAACTGGGACAATCCACTCGAAATAAACCCGTGAGAAACCATCACCAAAGCAAAGCAACCCGTTAACCCTAGGTGAGTTCAATCCGACACAACCTAAATTAAATTAGCTAGAAAGAATGGTAAATGACATGTATTGAAAGAAAGCAAGTAAACCTAATTATGAAAGTGATAAATAACAAGAAATGAATATTAACTAGGCATGAAAGTGAAAGGAAGCAAGTAAAGAAAGAAAGAAATGCAAACAAAAGAACTTGGATTGATGAATTAGATGATGGCTAGTGTTCTTACACAATCGCGATGGGCAAACCCACTATACGAATAAACCCTAGGAGGGAGAAAATTGCACCCCAAAATAATCTCCAAACCCTAGATCCCAGAAGAAAACCTAAGATAAATAATCTATTCTTGCAGGATAATGAAAATAGAAACTAAAATTGGTTTATATAGTAAGTTACAAAAGAAATAAAGGAAAAAGAAAAGAAAAAGAACAAGTTGGAAAATATCTTATGCTACCGGTCGGCCGCGGCCACGGGGCCGATCGACTGGTCCCTTAAGTCAAGCCAATTGATTCCCTCACAAGATAAAAATCCCATAAGCGGTCGAGCGACCCCCTGGGTGCGGTTGACTGGGACTCTGTTTTCCAGCCTTGATTGGTCTTCACATGGGAGAAAAGGTTCATAACGGAAATGACCATAACTTCTTCGTCTAGACTCCAAATGACGTACCGTTTGTGGCCACGCGATGCTAACTCAATGAATACGCATCCATAGAAATTCCATGAGCCAGAGATGAAGTGTGAATTCACTACAATACCCTTAAAGTAGAGTCTGGTGATGAAATTTCTCCAAAATGCAACGAATCCTCACTTTTAGCGTTCTAATACCTACAAAGCACAATTAACCCTTGCAAAACATATATATATGTCCAAATTCGAGGTTGTCTGGTTAACGAGCATAAATATAGGAATTAAGAACGTAAAAGTGCTATAATGCACAAAGATAAAGGGCACAAATGTGCAATATTCGTGATGTATCACACCCCCTAACTAAGACATTGCTAATCCCCAGTGATGAAACAAACAAAACCAGTCCATAGAAGGCGATAGAAAAACGTATATATGCATCGAAATATAAATGACACTTTCATAGTGAAAAGATGCAACCCCGGATTTTGATTTTCTTAATTAAAATCAAAGTTAATAATTTCCTTTGTAGAAGTACTTGAGATGTTGCGGAAGCGTAAAACGGGATGGTTCAATTTTAACACAAAACAACAACCAATTTTAATTCCTTGAAATGAATTGAAATTAAACCAAGTGAAGTACAATTAAACAATTAATATATTCACTTAAACCAATTAATTAATCCGAGTCCTAGAATTTTCCTAAGTCATGATTATCAGTATTAGCAAATTAGGCGAGACCAAATTTTAGCAAATGACTTGAATTAAAGAAACATTACCCAATATTTAATATAAGTCCCAAATTAAATTGAGTGTGATAATTTAAACCGAATTTTATCTTGATTTCTCCTAAGCATGCGTTCTAAATTATTGTGCAAGATAAAATTAACCAATCACACTACGCCGCGATGTACGAGGAAAAACCCAAGACGGGAAACAACCTCGGACGGCCCTAGCCACAAATCCACTAGATACGGAATTACAATTACAAGACAGATAGACTTACAACACACGACTCGATCCCTCTCAAGCCTCGATGCTTCTTCTTGTAGAAACCTCTTCCTAGCGGATAACCTTGGAACACCACCGCGGTCTCGGAATCCACCGATAGGACTTTATATGGTCACCGTCACCCGAACATGGAGCCTTTCTCCGTGTGGGTAAATCAACATGAGAAACACTTCTTCTTTCTTCGTGGGAGGTGGAAGCAAAACTCGAAACTTCTCTTCTTGAATTCGGTAGAGAAAACCGGTGCCAAACTCCAAGAAATTGATATGTATATGAGAACTTGGAATAAACTTATTTGGGTGTAAACACTAGAGTGATGGATATTTTTCTCTAAAAATTTCACTCAAAACATGAACATTTTCCTTAAACACATTTTCTCTCAAACTCTCTCTAAGAGATGGAAATAGATTGGAAAAGTTAGATTGGAAAATGTTATTCCCGCACATAATAAAGTCTGAAAGAGTTGGTTAAAAACCAAGTGGGGAAGTGGGTACAAAACTGCCAAAAAACTGCCAATAACTGTTCCCGCCTGGCATCTCATTCGAATGACATTTCGTTCGAATGAAATCTCGTTCGAACGAGACTTCTAACGACGTTACAGATTGAACTCGTTAGAATCTCGTTGGAAATCTCGTTAGAACGAACAATCTCGTTCGAACGACATTTCGAACGACAGACCAGTATACTTTGGTGGGAACTCGTTGGCAGGTTCGTTCGAACGACATTTTCGTTCGAACGACAATCTCGTTCGAACGACTCTATCGAACGAAAAAACAGAAAGATTGAATATTCGCGTTTAAGCCCAGAAAACTTTATAAACATTTATTTAAAGTTTTAATTAATTCTTTCTTAAAACAAAACGCAGTTTTTATAAAACCTAACACCCAATAAACTTTTTTCCAAGCTCTTATATATATATAATATTGCATTCATACCTTGGGAGCATGGAACTATGATTGATGACGTAGAAACGAGGCACGCAAACCGACATATTTGATGAAGCTTTATACTCTTTGCCGCTACGTCTTCAACAAACACTTCATAGGCTTGAGAGTATTACAATTACATACTATCCTATGAATAAATGTTTTTGTCCGGAATTGAGCCAAAACTCTATATGGACTCAATTTGAAATTTGGTCCTTACAAATCTCCCCCTTTGGCTATTCCGGGACAAAAACCAAACAAAAATCCTAAAGGGCCGTCAAGCTCACTAGACTCAAAACATAACCCACCCAAACTTGACTCAACCCAAGGATCAAACGCTTTGCCGTTTAAACAATGACGCTTTAGAAGAAATCCTGCACACTTAAGCAAACTCATCAAATGCATAGGGAATATCAAGGTATTAAATGCAATTTTAATTAATTACTCCCCCTAAATTAATTCTCCCCTTTATCAAACACATGACCTACTTAGAAAGACGTCTCCCCCTAAGATAAATCTCCCCCAAACTAAGATACAATAATAATACGATTAGATACCATTTCTCCCCCTATCATCATTCTCCCCCTTTTTGTTCAGGAATAGGCAAAGGATAAAGAAATGATAAACATAAAAGCATGGTGAAGCTTAAAGTGATAAGACATGAAAGCATATGGGCAACAAAAGCAAGGGAAAGACAAACTAATATCATATATATATATATATACTATAAATATACCAATAAGAACTTGCATATATATATATATAGATATAAACACACATATAACACAAAGTATAATAAGTTTGCGCACTCGTATGGCAAAAATGTGTCATATGGAAACGGAAGTGTAGGGGTGTGGACTAGCAACAATTAAATTTAGACCCAAACACTTAATAAACATTCACGGAGTTCTCATTTGATTGCAAACTTTATCACATTTAAATATAACCTCATGTGACAATATGAAGATTGAACTCAATGAACAAACATACACAATGCATACAAGCCTAGCATGATGATGATTCTACAAACCAAATAGAGTCATGACATTAAGGACAACTAGGATAAACGTACATTGTGCAAATCGTTGATATACAATCCAATTCTCCCTCAATAAGCATATATATTCTTTTGCGTTTGAATGAATATATCAAACAAACATAGGCCTTGGCAATTGTTTTCTTTTTAAATGCCAAATATTCTGTTTTTAGGCCTTTGGATCACGTATTTCTTTTAGATCCAATAAACGGTGGCTTACTATCGCAAAGGATCACTTAGTCCTTTCGGAGCCCTTCCCCGTGCATATTTATTTTTATCATGTTTTCATTTTTCACACAAATCTCACATGCAACGGATTTTGACATGCACTAGTCCTCCTAGGTCATAGATATGTAGATGAATAGATTGGTAGGAGAACACCTCAGAAAGCTCAAATATAACATGTGACATTAAGATTTCAAAAGAGCTCGTGCATGTGTGTATAAAGGCATATAAAAATAGAATCCATTTAAACAACACAAAATCCAACTACTCCATATAAAACATGGTAAAGAACATTTTAAGGATTGAAAATCTAAACCAAAAGTTCTAGCCACGTGGGAGCGCAAAAGATGGGATTAGCCACGTGGGAGAGCAAAAGATGGGATTCAAACACAAATATATGCCACATAAAGTGTGTCAAACAAAAATACACACAAAAAAAATCTTTTTGAGTTTTTAACATTTTTAATCAAAAATAAATATTTACTCAAAAGGACAAACAAAAATCATTTGTATTTTTCATTAAGCTTAAATGAAATAAATAAGACACAAATGATAAACAAAAATCTTTTTATATTTTTCAATTAATTTAAACACAAAATATAATACAAAAAGATAAACAAGTCATAAATTTTAGCATGATATGAAATAAGACAATGACTAGAAAATGACTAAACAAGCATACATTTAGCATGTGAATATAGCATGAAGTATAAAAAGCTAAAGTATGCAAACACTAACACATTAATCCTTTAGATTTAGCAAGGGAGGAAGCATGTGAAAGTAAATGAGAATCAAAAACCCTATTTTGCAAAGCAACCAAGTCGGATTTCCTAACCCAAATTAATGAAGAATGACTATCTTGGGGTGTTGGAACGTTAACTACCGTGGTTACGTTACTATGGGATTTTCTAGGAATTCGTTTAAGATCAAAACAAAATTTCCTAAGATGACCTTTTCGACCACAATGTGTACAAGCAAAAACATGTCGAAAAGATTTACTTAAGGAGTGATCGTTAAATGCATTCCTAGTAGATTTTCCTAAAACATTGGTCTTGTCTTTATGAGTAGATTCATTACAAGTATTGAAGCCTAAACCACAAGTGTCATTTTTAATTTGGACCGTTCCTAACATTTTATCTAGTTTTTCCGAACGACACTCCAAATAAAATTTGACATTACTAGAATCTTTTAATTTATTTTCCAATTCTAAAATGTTAGATTCTAGTAAAACATTTCGCTCTTCAAAAGCAAGAAGCTCCTTTTTCAAGGATTCCATTAAACCCTTAAGGCTATCTCTTTCGCCTTCTACATATTCAAGTTTCTCTTGAAGAGTCCTTTCACGTGTCCTAAGGTCTTCTATTAAAGCACTTTCATCAACGACCTTGACACTTTCTCTTAAACTAGCTTCTAACTTCAAATTAGCTCTTTTTAATTTAATAGATTCTTTATAGAGCTCTTGAAAAGCATTTTAAAGTTCACTCACATTAACCTCTTCTTCATTTTCACTCTCTCTTTCTTCTCCACTCTCACTATCATCATAAACAAGAGAATCATAAACAATGACCTTGGAAGTGCCATGAGTTAAAGTTTCATCAATCGATGAGTTCTCACTATCACTCACATGACTAGCCATAAAAGCCACAAAATTTTTCTTAGTGGGGGAATCGGGCTTCTCTTCCTTATCACTATCACTAAGGGTCGCATTATATGAAATGGGTCGCTTACCCTCTTTCCTTAGTTTAGTGGGGCACTCAAACGCCCTATGGCCATAACCTTCACAACCAAAACACTTATTAGACTCGTCCCTATCTAAATTTTCATTACTAGGTTTAGGGATCTTTTCGGCTTTAGGCATCTTCTCCGCTTTAGAAATCTTCTCGTTCTTGTCATGCTTAGAAGATTCAAATTTCTTAAAATCATTTTTAAATTTATCTTTGTTAATTTTGAGAAATTTTCTAAATTTACGAGCAAATAAAGCCATGTCTTCCGAGTCACTATCACTATCGCTCTCTACTACTTGTTTGACCTCTTTTCGGGCTTTTAAAGCAACGCCCTTTTCGATTTTCTTTTCAGTTTTAGAGGGAAACATATCTAGTTCATAGGTTTGTAAATCACCTACAAGCTCTTCTAATTTCGTAGAGGCTAAAGTGGGTAAAGAATTTAAAACAGTCACCTTTGGAATAAATCTATCGGGTAGGGACCTTAAAATTTTCTTTACAACACAGTTGTCAGGTATTTTCTCTCCCAAGTTAAAAGATGATTTAACAATATCATAAAGTCTAGCATAAAATTCATCAAACGTTTCTTTTTCATTCATTTTGATAGTTTCAAATTGAGTGGTGAGGTTTTGGAGTTTTGAAGCTTTAATGACACTAGTTCCTTCATGAGTTAGTTGTAAAATATCCCAAGCTTCTTTAGCGGTTTCACACGTCATAATACGTCGAAATTCATCCGGCGTGACAGCGCTAAACAAGGCATTTAAACCATGGAAATTGAAATTAGCAAGTTTAAACTCATTTTCAGTCCATCTATCGACGGGTTTGATAACACGTTCATTTTCAACTAAATAAGTTGGTGGGGACCACCCGTTAACAACAGACATCCAAACTCTCTCGTCGATAGATTTTAGTGCCGATCTCATACGCGCTTTCCAATACGCGGAGTTTGAACCATCGAAAATAGGAAATTTTGAAAATGGGGAAAAATCCATTTTAGCCAAAGATTATTTAAGGATCTTTAACGAAATAATTTATCGTTTTTGGCTCTGATACCAATTTGAAAAGATGCAACCCCGGATTTTGATTTTCTTAATTAAAATCAAAGTTAATAATTTCCTTTGTAAAAGTACTTGAGATGTTGCGGAAGCGTAAAACGGGATGGTTCAATTTTAACACAAAACAACAACCAATTTTAATTCCTTGAAATGAATTGAAATTAAACCAAGTGAAGTACAATTAAACAATTAATATATTCACTTAAACCAATTAATTAATCCGAGTCCTAGAATTTGCCTAAGTCATGATTATCAATATTAGCAAATTAGGCGAGACCAAATTTTAGCAAATGACTTGAATTAAAGAAACATTACCCAATATTTAATATAAGTCCCAAATTACATTGAGTGTGATAATTTAAACCGAATTTTAGCTTGATTTCTCCTAAGCATGCGTTCTAAATTATTGTGCAAGATAAAATTAACCAATCACACTACGCCGCGATGTACGAGGAAAAACCCAAGACGGGAAACAACCTCGGACGGCCCTAGCCACAAATCCACTAGATACGGAATTACAATTACAAGACAGATAGACTTACAACACACGACTCGATCCCTCTCAAGCATCGACGCTTCTTCTTGTAGAAACCTCTTCCTAGCGGATAACCTTGGAACACCACCGCGGTCTGGGAATCCACCGATAGGACTTTATATGGTCACCGTCACCCGAACATGGAGCCTTTCTCCGTGTGGGTAAATCAACATGAGAAACACTTCTTCTTTCTTCGTGGGAGGTAGAAGCAAAACCCGAAACTTCTCTTCTTGAATTCGGTAGAGAAAACCGGTGCCAAACTCCAAGAAATTGATATGTATATGAGAACTTGGAATAAACTTATTTGGGTGTAAACACTAGAGTGATGGATATTTTTCTCTAAAAATTTCACTCAAAACATGAACATTTTCCTTAAACAAATTTTCTCTCAAACTCTCTCTAAGAGATGGAAATAGATTGGAAAAGTTAGATTGGAAAATGTTATTCCCGCACATAATAAAGTCTGAAAGAGTTGGTTAAAAACCAAGTGGGGAAGTGGGTGCAAAACTGCCAAAAAACTGCCAATAACTGTTCCCGCCTGGCATCTCGTTCGAACGACATTTCGTTCGAACGAAATCTCGTTCGAACGAGACTTCTAACGACGTTCCAGATTGAACTCGTTAGAATCTCGTTGGAAATCCCGTTAGAGCGAACAATCTCGTTCGAACGACATTTTGAACGACAGACCAGTATACTTTGATGGGAACTCGTTGGCAGGTTCGTTCGAACGACATTTTCATTCGAACGACAATCTCGTTCAAACGACTCTATCGAACGAAAAAACAGAAAGATTGAATATTCGAGTTTAAGCCCAGAAAACTTTATAAACATTTATTTAAAGTTTTAATTAATTCTTTCTTAAAACAAAACGCAGTTTTTATAAAACCTAACACCCAATAAACTTTGTTCCAAGCTCTTATATATATATATATAATATTGCATTCATACCTTGGGAGCATGGAACTATGATTGATGACGTAGAAACGAGGCACGCAAACCGACATATTTGATGAAGCTTTATACTCTTTGCCGCTACGTCTTCAACAAACACTTCATAGGCTTGAGAGTATTACAATTACATACTATCCTATGAATAAATGTTTTTGTCCGGAATTGAGCCAAAACTCTATATGGACTCAATTTGAAATTTGGTCCTTACACATAGGGAAAACGATTGCATTTAGCGTATGCAATAAACCATTAAACCCCTAGGTTACTCTAGTGGACTAGTGTCGTCTCATGAGGGTTTTCAGGGATGAAACCCACAAACATCATATAGTTTCCTCAAAATATGCCCAATCACATGCGACAAGTGCAACAATACGAAAAAGATTCCATATACATTATTAGCATAGTGAATGAATTCACACAAAAGTCCGTATTTTTAACATTATAGAATGCACCTCATAGAATTGAAACCTTAAAATGTGGGAGGGGAGTGAGCACATGCAAAGTATGATTTGGAAAAAACTTATACAAATCGGATAATAAACATTAGAGCATGCATATATTCAATCCTCACGGGCATTACACTCATCAAGTGAATTCACTCAAAATAGGGAGTTAACACACGGAACATGCGGGCATAAAGAGTAAATGTTAATGGAAACTAGGTCGCACACATATCACAAATGAAGAACGCTATATAAGAAATTAAAAACTGTAATCTCAATGAAAGATATCGTTCGTTAAAGGAGGTAAAATGTATTTTCAGAGATTATCAAAACTATTTAAACTGTTAAATTAAATGCACCCTAGGATCACATAGGACTATATAGGGTTGTAATGTAGGTTTGGGGTTAAGGTTAGGAAATGAAGGGTATGTATGTACGGATTCAAAGTGTTCGGATAATGGAAAATGCGGGCAATTTTAAAAATTGGAAAATACAATCCATAAAAGGCATCGAATATAATAATGGGGAGAGTAAACAAACCTTATTGAACACTATACACAACATAAACAAATTTATCTTTCTTTTCCTTTTCTTTTTTTTTCTCATGTTTTCTTTCTTTCTCTTTTTCACTTTTTCTTCACTTTTCACACTCTCACATGCCTAAATTGCAACCACAAGATGATAACATCATTCAATCCCAAGTGACATTCCAAACAAAGGTATGAAAGGTAATGTGTATGGTTTATAACTCCAATGTGGAGTTAGTTATGCGATTTTGGGGATATGAAACGAAAGGCTATATTTAGGCTCAAAGGGGTTGACTAGGGAAACCTATAAGGTAAGGTCAAGGCTAATATGGGTGATATAACAAAGATGGCCTATGATCATTTCCTAAACTTTACAAAGTTATCGAGTCAAAATAATATATGAAAATCATGCTCAAGTAACACATTTCAAAATATAAACTCAATTAATGAACGATCAAAAAAAGAATAGTGAGATTACCAACGAAATCAACGTTTTCAAAGAGGAAAGAAGAGTGTATAAACACTCACAAATAAATAAAATCCCAAAGCTCACTTGGTGTAAGTATATACAATGCAATAAAAGATTACCAAGTTATAAAAATCTTAAACCAAATCGATAGAACAAGAAAGAGCATGTGCTCATGGGATTAAAGTTTAATTCATGAAGTTATTCATAATGTCAATGATTGAGGACTAAAGTCTAATAACTTCTAAAATCGAGAACATGCATCATTGACTTGTCTATTGGATCGGGCAATTCTTAAAATTTATCATCGGAAACAAAGGCAAAATACCCAACAAGGGAGAAAAAAGAAAAAAAATCTTTTTGACATTTTTAATTTTTACAAGAAAGCATACTTAGTAACTAACATATAATCAAATCAAAGAAACTACCAATGAATGGATAGAATATCCCATGCCCCCTAACTTAAAACCTGACATTGTCCTCAATGTAAATGAAGAACCAAGTTAAAGAGAGGAAAATAGCGATATTACCCAAAATGGAGCGATCTCGAGAAATTACAAGTCCAATAATTCTACAAAACATGCTAGTAACAAGCATAACAAAAATAAATAACAAAAAACTTAACTAACTACACTAGACAATAAGTAAGAACAAAGGAAAATAAGAAAAATAAAACTAACTATTTACAACCTACAATTTTAACTTCTAACTAACTACACACTAGAAGTTGAAATTTTTGAAGGTCCACCCAAAATACGATTGGCTTTGAAAGATCCATGGTGGACCCTCCCTTTAATGCATGCCTACTGAAAAATAGGAATTTCGTTCAAACAACGGAAGGCATGTGTAAGGTGGAAGAAATGAACCATCCCCAATTAAAATTTTTGGAGGGAGGATGGGGAATTTGGATAAGACAGGTGACAAATATACATGGGGGCCAAGAAAAAATGAATCATCTCCCAAATATTTTGAAATTGGAATGGGAAGGGGTGCACATGAAGGCAAAAATGTAATCATGGAAGGCGACTCAAACAAGTACTCATCATCGGTGAAAAGGTTTAACACATTAAAGTTCGGAACCAATTCATCGGGTACTTGTGACGCAGTGATAACGAAGAATGAAAGGGGGGGGGGGGATAAATTAAAACTCAAGAGATGAGTCATCATCGCTTGAAGATTGAGTTTCGAAGGAAATAAGATTATTTTCAATAAAATGTTCTTCTTTGGGGGCCAAAGAAGAAATCATTTCGTTGTAAATGGATATTACTTCCATTTCATCCTCACTTTCATTATCTATTATCCTATGGGAAAAGTCAACAATGGTTTGTTCCAAAGTAGGCAAAAAAACCTTATTTGGTCCAAAACATTCGTCGACTTCAATAGTCTCGAAAGAAAAATCATCGTCGGATTCAAATAATAAATCCAATTCATGCTCCCATAAACGATTTTGTTCCCGATAACGATTTTCAATTTTCTCATTTTCAAGTATGCGCAAGCCCTCACCGAATGTCATAGGTCGAGGCACGGATTCTTGGAAATGAGAAGTTTGAAAATTATTATCGGAACTATACTTAAACTCATTATTATAAGAATTTTGAAAGCTATTGAAATTTGTTTCAAAATTCCTATTATAGTAAATTAGACGCCCAAAATCGTTATCATTCTCCTCAAAATACAGACACTCCAAAGCTTGACTTTTGTAATACTCGCCCAAAGACATTTTAGAATTTGCAATCTTTTGGGACTCTAAGTATTGACCAAAAGTCATAGGTTTACGGGGATTTTGAGAATTATCAAAATGATTACCGAAAGGATTGGAATAAGACATGCTTACCCCAAAGTTGGCTCGAAGTGGCGAAATCCACAAAGTGATGCGCGCGCGAAAAATTCAAGCGGTTCTTGGCGCTCAAATGTAGAAGTCCAAAAAAAATGTTAGGAAAAAAATACAAATAGAAAAAGATATACTAAGAAATACTAAATCAAATAAATTCTAAAACATCAAGTCCCCGATAGTGGCGCCATTTGATAGACAGGGTTTTGTCGCGGTGTCGCATCACCGACGTCGGTCGTTTGTTATATTTGGCTCACCAACTCTATACAAAAACCTAAACTTATGACTAAACTCAACAAGGGAGTATAACGGCCAAGTCCGGGTATCAAAAATCCACAGAGACGAGCTACTAGAATTTAATGGATTTAATACTTCTAAAATAAAGGTGTAAACGATAATTGCTAACAAAATAAAAGATAAATAAAGGAAAAGATTATACTAGGCGAGAGTGTATTTAAACTAAAATTAACAAAGCGAATAAAAACTATAGGTTGCGTCGGATATCCCTCACCTAGAGTTAATTAGTATAAAATGGTTACATAGGTCTACGAATTATTACGATTGCATCTCATTTCGACAGCTAATTAAATCAAGAGTTGTCACACCCCTACATTCGCATAAAAGTCTAATAAGATTTTGGCATCAACAAATACCCCGAAAATTATGCACATAAGGTCGTAAATACGGAGCATACATGATATACCCCATTAAATCTCCTAGAAGTAAAAACAAGGACAACCCACTCGAAATAAACCTGTGAGAAACCATCACTAAAGCAAAGCAACATGTCAACCTTAGGTGAGTTCAATCCGGCACAACCTAGATTAAATTAGCTAGAAAGTATGGTAAATGACATGTATTGAAAGAAAGCAAGCAAACCTAATTATGAAAGAAATACATAACAAGAAATGAATATTAACTAGGCATGGAAGTGAAAGGAAACAAGTAAAGAAAGCAATAAATAAAAACAATGGAACTTGGATTGATGAAGAAGATGATGGCTAGTGTTCTTACACAACTGCGACGGGTAAACCCACTATACGGATAAACCCTAGGAGGGAGAAAATGGCACACCCAAAATAATCTCCAAACCCTAGTTCCCAAAACAAACCCTAAGTTAAATAATCTATTCTTCTAAGATAATGAATATATAAACCAAAATTGGTTTATATAGTAAGTTACAAAAGAAATAGAGGAAAAAGAAAAGAAAAAGAACAAGTTGGCAAATATCTGATGCTACCGGTCAACTGCGGCCAGGGGGCCAGTCGACCGGTCCCTTAAGTCAAGCCCACTGGTTCCCTCAGAAGACAAAAATCCCACAAGCGTTCGATCGGTCCCCTGGGCGCGGTTGACCGGTACTCTATTTTCCAGCCTTGATTGGTCTTCACATGTGAGAAAAGGTTCATAACAGAAATGGACATAACTTCTTCGTCCGAACTCCAAATGACGTGTCGTTTATGGTCACGCGATGCTAGCTCAACGAACTAAACATCCATGGAAATTACATGAGCTAGAGATGAAGTGTGAATTGACTAAAATTCCCTTAAAGTATCATCTGGTGATGAAATTTCTCCGAAATGCAATGAATCCTCACTTTTAGCATTCCAATACCTACAAAAGCCCCATGCAAAACATATATATGTCCAAATCCAAGGTTGTCTGGTTAATGAACATAAATATAGGAATTAAGAACGTAAAAATGCTAGAATGCACAAAGATAAAGGGTGCAAATATGCAATATTCGTGACCTATTAGAGTCCCCGCGCTGAAAAACCTAAACTAAGATAAGACGGATTAAAGAGGAGTCAGGGAGAATTTCAACGCTAGAGGAAAGGCTCCACGTAGCATAGTTCAAAAAGTTTATGATGTATCCTCGCTACAAGCCCGATCAGAGTTACTTCTGGCTCAGGTACACTGGGAAGAATTTTACTTTTTGAACAAGTTGAATCGAGGAAGATTAACGCATGAGTTCAAATAATGAGAAATATTTCCACTAGGAGAAGTCCTAATGATAAGGCTCACTCAGTGGGGGAATGAAACAACATCGATAGGGGAGAATCTAAATTTTGAACAATTAGAATGGGTAATAACACTTTCCTCAAATATTTCAGGGGAATTCCAATAGCCAGTGAAGAAGACAGAATGGCTGAGATGTAATGACAGAAAAAAATAGCGATGCACCTGTGCCATTTTGCTAAGAATTTATAGAGCTTTGGTTCAGGTACATCGGGGAATTTTTTTTAATTTTATGGTAGAGATAACGACACAAGTCGTAATGAAAACAAAGTGCCAGACTTTTTTACTCACAAGTAGAAGTTTCATTGGATCGAGAAGTTTTTTGTGCAGACATTTCTTGTTATCACAACAAATCTCTTCACGAAGGGGAAAATATTGGGGGGCTTGAAGATAGTCTTTGAATTAGAGAGAGACTACCCAGTTAACAGAAGGGACTCGGGGGAAGGTAGCAGTATAAAGGCAGCATGGCAGCTCAGTAAGGAGAATCGCTGAGAGAGCTCATCCTTTATCTTCTTTTCTTACTTAGTTAAATTATACCTGTAATATGGACTGTAATACTATAACGATTGTAGTATTTAGTGTGAGGTCAACCGGTACTCGTGAGAGACCAGGTGTGGCAGGGCCTAGTAGAGCTTACATGATCTATCGAATGACCTTGCCGTGAGAACTTTAAAGGGACTTAGTTTAGAGGATTCAGAAGTTAGGCAACGTTAGGTCTTGTCCTGACCATCTTAGATACACCTGGTAAAGCACCGAGTAACCTTTCACTGTGGAAGCTTATGCAAAGTAGCCTTGAGTTCCATCGTATATTTAGCCTTGAGCCAAATAGTCCCTTACCAAATGTCACCTCTACTTTAGGTGATGTCACCAACTAGCTAAACACTGTCCAATTTGAAATCGAGTAAACCACTGTGGTATTGGGGGTTGTCAAACAGTATAGTGAGCCACCTCTGTGGTGATAGTCCTCTGACGCAAAACAGTTAGGCAAAAGTCATGTCTTGACATTTAATGTTTATGATGTAGGACAGGCTGACCCATTATGCATTTGATGCTTGTGACGTAAAGTGTTATAAGGGGATTTTCACATTAATGAAGACTGAGGCATCTCGGGAGTGGTGTGGGGGATATTTATTGGTCTCAACCACTTATGAGAAGGGGAGTTCTTTCTAGAGATTATTTCTAAAGAGAGAATATACATATCAGAGAGAAGTTATTACAAACCAGATCTCTTACTCACCCACCATTGTCATTTACTACAAAGATTTTAATAGCTAACCAGCGGTCGTTCAGAGGTTATTGGTGTGTTGGTTGCCTGCTAAGGTGTATCTAATTTTCTTACTTATCTCTCCCTTTGAATGAGTCACTTCTAAGTTTACTTTATTATTGTTTGAATTGTACACGAGTGTATTGAGAGTTCAATATAAGTGTTGATCATATATAATATTGTGTGTTCATTTCTATATATTAAAGAGTTTCTTGGGTTATCGTCTATCACCATACCTATAGGGGTTACACCTCAACTAGTATTACCATACTCCCAGGCTACAAGGGGACTACCCTCTTACATTTTACGACTTTGATGGGGAGGTATTCTTTTAAAAGTATGACACAAGATAATGTTAATCGTACCATAGATTTTGACGCCATTCAGCGTAACGAAGAACAAGCTGCGAGGGAGTTTAAGGCTACTAGGTATGGGATTCCTCGGGTGGAGGTATCCCCAGTTCAAACGGCAACAGGCATCCCAGGGGAGACGCAAGCTTCCACTAGTGCTAGGATGGGAGAGGCACATATGGACTTTTTCATGGGAATGTTATTCAAATTCTTGCAGACTCCCGTTGCTGCAACAGTTTTGGGTGGGTTTGACCCCTGTTCCTTCGTAACACCAATGGTGGCTCTGATAGTCCCATCAAACACATCTCCAATAGGAGTTAGCCCCACGAACTATATACTTACCCCTATCCCAACAGTCAGTATCTCAGGTGTGGCAAGCATTCCACCAGTGATAAGTACGTCAGGTATATCGGGTATTCCACCTATGGTCTGTTAGCCCATTACTCCAGTGGCCGAGAAAACACCAGCATATGCCTTGGAAGAAATGAGGAAGGAGATGTAGAAGGAGATGCTAAAAATGATAGCAGTTTCCTCGCAGTCAGCCATCGAGATAGCATTAGTGTATGATGATTTTTGTACTCCTTATCCTCGAGAATAAAACGATATGCCTTACCCGAAGGACTATATTCCTCCCATCTTTGACAAGTATATAGGAAAAGGAAGGAACCTCAAGTAACATATCAATCCCTTCATTGAGCATCTGGGGGATCACTACAAAAATAAAAAGCTTAGGTTGAGGGAGTTTTCCAAATCCCTTACTGATAAGGCTTACACCAGATACTCTCACTTGGCACCTAAAAGTGTCTCAATTTGGGAGGAAATGCATGTACTGTTTGTCCAGGAGTTCTTTCTGGCAGAAGATGAATTCACACTCACCCATCTAGGCAGGGAGAAGCAATGTTCGGGGGAGAAAGTGGTGGCCTATCTTCAAAGGTTCATGTAAAGGTCTCTCGATATAAGGGAAGAGGCTAAGGAGTCCAAACTGCTTCAGATATGTGCTGAAGGTTTCCTTCTAGAATACATCTTCCATCTCATCAACGAAATAAACGAAGGAACTTTTATGGCATTTCTAAAGGCAGTGAGGAACATATCACTGGTCGTTAGGCCAAGTCCTATTGTGGTGCCTGTGGTATTTAGGCAGCTGATACAGCTCATTGCGATATGGGTCCAGCCCACAGGGGTGGGATACGCCGATGAGGGAGAAGGGGATAGGAAACCAAATAAGGATAACAAAAGAAAGTCTGGTAGAAAAAAGGAGGATTCACCACCACTGCCTTGCACTGTTAAAAAGGCAATCAGCTGTTATAATGCCATGGTCCAAGGGGGAACGATTTATGAACCTAAGGGCATTCCATCCATGGAGACTGATGCCGAGACAAGAGTTGATCCCAAGTATTGCCAGAACCATTAGAACGTGGGTGATCCAATGACAACCTGCTTCACACTCAGAAAGATCATATGCAAGCACATGAAGAAGGGGACTCTGCAGATACCTTTTGAGAATGTAAACGCAAACAACCTGCTAGCTCATGGGTCCAATCTTGTAATTGCTTATGATGAGGAGGTTGAACGGGAAGCGAGAGAACTAGAGATTGAATAAGAAGAATTTAAAGATGCGTTGGTGGATTGTTGATAAGAAGCTTTTTGGGTATGTGTCGTTGTTGTGCAAAAGTTACTCTCAAAATTCCCTTGAGTACCTAAAAAACTTGTCTAAAAATAACTCGTATTGCGGTAAGTACGGGTATCAATCCAACTTTCAAGGTGAAACAATTAATGTGAAAACGTGCAATTCAAATTTTTTATTAAAATATTTTATTAATTTAAAAAAAAATTAATTTCAAGGGAAAAATTAACTAACAAATGCTAAAACTTATAAAATGACTAATTAATGAAAAATATGTGCAACCGAGTGTGGAATAATGTGAGAAAGTCAAGAGATGGAATTACACTGCATTTTCAATTATTTTAATTTCTCAATTTATTAATTTGAAATATTTTGAGATAATATTAAATCGATAATCTAACTCTCGTTAAAATTGTAAATTTAAAAAAATCTTTTTCAAAAAATTAATTTAAAAATGTGACACGATGAAAAATTAGGACTACACTATTTTCAGAAAATTACCCACTAGGATCAATTTAATGAAAACAATTTCAATCCTCAAATTTCAACACCGAATTAATATTCAAATATCCAAAAAACCTATCTCTAGTTCGATTCCTAATTTCAAATATTAATTTGTTCAATTAATTTACTAACTCTCGTCACATAAATTAATTGGCGACAGTTAAAATTAATTTACCTTGAAATATAAAATTAAAGAAACCAATTAATTAAACTAACATCATACGCAGTGTATCCCACCCCTTGAACGGGGTGTTTAGTGAAACATTCTCATGTGTGCATAAACAACAATAGATAATATGTCAAGAAGAATGTAAATTGAAAAGAGAAGGTAGAAATACAATACGCAATTTTTTTCCCAAATTTTTCTTGAAAAACGTCTTGACACGCGTCCAACTTTTTCACAATTTTCAGCACTTGATTACATAAAAAAGAATAAAAAACAAACCTAAAAATTTATTCTAAAACAAAATTATTTTTTTTTTTTTGAAATTTTTTATGAGTAATATACACAGTCTCTTTCTCTCTCTACGTCTTTTCTTTTTTTGGTGTAGAGAGACGCTTTTATGAGAAGCCCTTGCTCTTGTTTATAACCCACGATGTTGTATTTTGAATTGTGGAGATTTTGTGGGATTTTATTGGCTTGGGATAAGATGGCATGAGATAAATTTGGAAATGGCTAGCTCCGATTTTTGTGGTTATGGCAGCGGATTGGGATGGAGTGGGTTCAATGTTGATTTGGAAATGGGTCTTGGGCTGTTGGACAAACGGTTTCGGGTTTTGGGCTGGGCGATAGGGCCATGGTCCAGGTTGGGTTGAGTTGCAGCGCCGCCGCGCCGGCCTGGGATGGAGTCGACTTACTCGGATCGCAATCGGGTTGAACCCAATCTGGTTTGGAGTGGAGGCAGGTTGGGTCGGTTTTGACACGGGTATGGTCGCGGTTGTCAGAGGCGAGTCTAGGCTGGTGGGTCAGGCCGGGTTGGGGTTTAACTGCTCGGGTATTTGGATAGGGGGTAAGGAGAGTGGAGAGATGGGTGGTGTGTTTGGTGTTGTTGGTTATGGAGGAGAGAGAGTAATATGGGTTGTAGGTTGAAGATGGAGGGGGGTATTGGGTGTGTGAGGTGTAGGGGGTTTAATGTGAGGGTGAGGGTGTAGGCTTAGAAAGTGTTTGGGTGTGTTAGTGTTTAATGTGTGTGTGTGTTTAATTTGTACCTCTAAAAAATGATACCTTCTAAAAAAATAAAATAAAAACCTAAAATCTAATAAAACTAAAAAACTAATATTTCGAACTAGAAAAAAAATTGAAAATAAAAAGAAATAACATAAAACTCTATTAAAACTAAAAAAAAAATAATCGTAAAAAAATAAAACTAAAATAAATAAAAAAATATATATAAAATGAAATCTAATAAAAAATAAATTCCTAAAAAATTAATCCTAATAAAATCAAATAAAGATTAATAATAATAAAAAAAATAGAATTCAACGTCAAAATAAAGAATTAGAAAAATAGAAAATAAATCCTAGAAATTTCTAAATAAATTTAAAATAAATCCTAAAAATAAAACGACTAAAAATAAAAATCTAGAAAAATAATAAAGGTACATACTCAACATACACGGGGCTCGGAGAATGGTTTGGGCTCGGTCTAGGCTTAGATTTGGTTCGGGACTGGTTTGGGGCATCAGAACACATCTCGACAAGCTCAGACTGGACTTCTCACTTCACAGTCTCTTTAGATTTCTTCGATGTACGCTTTTGACCGCTATTGAGTTGCAATTGCACTGATTTAGCATTATTTGTACCGCAACTGCGTATTGACCTGCAAAATGATAAAATACGACATAAATCCAATTTTAATTAAAATGAGTGACTAAAATGCATCTATTCAGGGTATAAAATATACACTTTTTGAGTGCTTATCACACCACCCCTAAATAGAACATTGCTAGTCCTCGAGCAAAAATAGAGAGAAAACAGAGATAAGTAACCAAAAGTGTGCCACTTTAGCAGGCACTGGCGATTGCACTTAGCATGTGCAATAAGCCGTTAAACCTGTAGGTTGCCCTACCGGACGAGTGGTGTCTCGTGAGGGTTTGTAGTGAATATACTCACAAAATTCAAAACTTATTTAAATTCAGTATCTGAGTAGATGATGAAATGCTATACAACCCAACTTAAAAGGACATCAAGGAACACCGTATTCAACTATCAAAATAAGATATGAAATTACTTAATACCAAAAGCGTAATCCTTCCTAAAACTCAGCATGTGTAGTGTGAAACAATCTTAAGTATCATTAGAGTAATTCCTAAATCGCCTTTATAGAATAAACGTTTTGACTTCAATTCTCACTGGATAGATCTCTCTAAATCGAACTCTCTGAGAATTAGGTAAGTGTATCTCTATAGTGTGTGAGGAGGTGAGTAAATTTAAGCAAGTTCAAACGTCTCACACACTTTATAGAAAAGGACGAATACATAAAAAAAATTGATCTCATGAACGAATGCTAATCACTATGCCGAGAATGTCGAGTTATTCACCATATAGTCTACTCATTTGCCCGAACACTTTACCAAAGGTGAAAATGGGGTTTATGTAAGATATGTAGGGATAATGAATTGAAGAAGATGGGGTGTTTTGAGAAGAGTGAAACATTTTGACTGATTATTGTCTTCATTATTTGAACTTATGATCGCATCTTTATTTTATTTTTCTTCTTTTCTATTTTTTTTCTTTGTGCTTTTTTTTTTGCGATACATTTTTCTTTTCGTACCACAAATGAAGACAATTTACATGAAAAATTTCAAACACTCTTTTTCTCAAAAACGATGGCAATGATGGATGGTATTTGGGACATATCGATAAGGGTAATATGGAAAAATGATAATTGGTGAATGATAATGTGATAGGGAAAATGGTAAGTGTATGGCAAAATCGGTTTAGTGCTCGGGACAAACTACAAGTTACATGTTTCTTACAACTCGAAAGTAATGTCATTCTCATTGATTATGCCAAAAGTGAAAAATAATGAGACCATGCAACGACTACATGTAGTACCCAAAGAAGGTTAAGTCAACTTGTGACTCGGAGATACGTAAAAACTCTCAAAAAGGTGAAAAGTTCAAATCTCACGGGTTTAAGTCGCCACTAGTGATCTTTTAAGGCTCTATTGAGAATATATTTACTCTTCAACTTTTGATTGTAAATGTGATAGTGCAAAATTGCCGAGTTTAGGAATTCATGGGGCAAGTACGTTTTAAAAGGTATTAATTAATTTATGGTTAAAAGCGTAATTTTTGGGTTAAACACGGGTATCCCGAGATTTCTAAAAGAGGGATGATAGACAAATCATGTCATAAAAATTAAATTTAACTGCACAAAAAGTTTAAAATCACTTGTTTCTGAAAATTTTCAAAAGAGGTGCGATTTTGATAAATTTCCCACTCCCAAACAAAAGAGAACATCGTCCTCGATGTTTAAAACCATATATAAAAATGAAAGCACAAGGGAGGAAAGATATTACCATAATGAACCACTAGTGAAATGTACCGCACTCTGGAGCATAGATGAAACCTGAAGAACAGATGTGATACAAAAAGACGTACAAGTCTATAAAGCATGTGAAAAGCATTAAGTGGTGTGAAACACCACCCCCAAACAGGATAAGACTCATACTCAGAAACAATGAACTACGGGCTGCCTCCCGGTAGCGCTAAGTTTAACGTCTTCCGCCAGACCGAACCATTTGCACTCTAAGGATAAGATCTGTGAAAGTGTGGGGCATCAGAAATATTGGGTGATGAAAATCACCCCCAAACAAGACAGAACAGTCAGTCTTTTTGGGTAAAGGCTAAAAGAGGTCAATGCACTTGTATAGCAAAGTGCATCACTCGATGCAAAGCATCGGTGGACCAGGGGTGGGTGGGTAGGATAAGAAAGGCATGGGAGAATAAGCATCGATTACGGGCCTTATTGAGCCGAAAGGTGAGGGCAACAACAACCCTATAAGAATGGTGCTCAAGTTGGCGAGGGAGACGAAATCGTTTGGCAATAGTGATGGGGCGGGCCTCAGAGAAAGTGCGCGATTGTTCTATAAATGGACGGTGATAATGGTCACGCCGTGACACACCAGGGAGCGGTAGATGAAAAAATTCAACACCACAAGGAAGTGGCGTGTATTGAGCAACAATCTCGGTGTCATGGTAATGGAGAGTATCAAGAATACTCACATGGATGGTGGGGTCAATGAAAAGTGCACAAATGGGATCGTGTGGCACTAGGGTGGAGGATGGATGTGGAGGTGAGGACCTAAATACGTAGATGGGAATAGGTGAGGTGCAATAACAAGGTCCAAATCAAGTGGTGGGGTAGAAGGGACAGTGGGTGGGTCGGGTGGGACAAAGGGTGGGGAAAGATGATCTAACTCACGAGTAGGAGACACACACTCCTCATGAGGCGCGGAGTGAACCTTAATGGCACTCGTAGGAAGTGTGGAAATAAACGAGGGAGTGATCAACTTAGACACCATTACGTCACCATCTGAGGTGGTGAAAGGTTCTAACGAGGCTTTAAGATCCGAGATAGATGAATCTACATTAATATTCGGCTCGAGGGGAGCCATATATGATGCGGTAGGATCCATATCAAGAGAGGTAGAAACCATCTCAGATTCAATAGCAAGAAAATGGTGAGCACTCGTAGCCGGAGCTAACCCAGGATGAAGTGGTTCCTTGGGAACACACGCAGTGGGCTTAGTAGGTGCAAGCTCGGGCATAATTATGGATTCGGTGGAAGGGGAAAGATGAACCGCAATGGTGGGTTCGATAGGGTAGGGTGGTGTGGGATCAGTCTCACAGACAGTGGATAGGTCAACACAATTGTCAACTTGGGCCTCGGACCATGGGGTGGTCGCAAATTCAAGATTCTCAGGATGATAGGATGATAACTCTTAATTTGTGTTCTTTCAGATATGATTTGGAATGTCGCTGCGGTCAAACTTCGAGTATCAAAATTCCTGGAATTACCTACAGAACTTGTCTAAAAATAACTCGTATTGCGGTAAGTACGGGTATCAATCCAACTTTCAAGGTGAAACAATTAATGTCAAAACGTGCAATTCTAATTTTTTATTAAAATATTTTTTAAATTTTTTTAAAAACAATTTCAAGGGAAAAATTAACTAACAAATGCTAAAACTTATAAAATGACTAATTAATGAAAAATATGTGCAACCGAGTGTGGAATAATGTGAGAAAGTCAAGAGATGGAATCACACTGCATTTTTAATTATTTTAATTTTTCAATTTATTAATTTGAAATATTTCGAGATAATATTAAATCGATAATCTAACTCTCGTTAAAATTATAAATTTAATAAAATCTTTTTCAAAAAATTAATTTAAAAATGTCACACGATGAAAAATTAGGACTACACTATTTTCAGAAAATTACCCGCTAGGATCAATTTAACGAAAATAATTTCAATCCTCAAATTTCAACACCGAATTAATATTCAAATATCGAAAAAACCTATCTCTAGTTCGATTCCTAATTTCAAATATTAATTTGTTCAATTAATTTACTAACTCTCGTCACATAAATTAATTGGCGACAGTTAAAATTAATTTACCTAGAAATATAAAATTAAAGAAACCAATTAATTAAACTAACATCATACGCAGTGTATCCCACCCCTTGAACGAGGTGTTTAGTGAAACATTCTCATGTGTGCATAAACAACAATAGATAATATGTCAAAAATGAAATAAATTGAAAAGAGAAGGTAGAAATAAAATACGCAATTTTTTCCCCAAATTTGTCTTAAAAAGCGCCTTGACACGCGTCCAATTTCTTCACAATTTTCAGCACTTGATTACATAAAAAAGAATAAAAAACAAACCTAAAAATTTATTCTAAAACAAAACTATTTTTTTTTTGGGAATTTTTTTATGAACCTACTATGTACATAATATACACAGTCTCTCTCTCTCTCCACGTCTCTTTTTTTTGGTGTTGAGAGACGCTTTTATGAGAAGCCCTTGCTCTTGTTTTATAACCCACGATGTTGTATTTTGAATTGTGGAGATTTTGTGGGATTTTATTGGCTTGGGATAAGATGGCATGAGATAAATTTGGAAGTGGCTAGCTCCGATTTTTGTGGTTATGGCAGCAGATTGGGATGGAGTGGGTTCAATGTTGATTTGGAAATGGGTCTTGGGCTGTTGGACAAACGGTTTCGAGTTTTGGGCTGGGCGATAGGGCCATGGTCCGGGTTGGGTTGAGTTGCAGCGCCTCCGCGCCGGCCTGGGATGGCGTCGACTTACTCGGATCGCAATCGGGTTGAACCTGATCTGGTTTGGAGTGCAGGCAGGTTGGGTCGGTTTTGACACGGGTATGGTCGCGGTTGTCAGCGGCGGGTCTAGGCTGGTGGGTCAGGCCGGGTTTTAACTGCTCGGGTATTTGGATAGGGGGTAAGGAGAGTGGAGAGATGGGTGGTGTGTTTGGTGTTGTTGGTTATGGAGGAGAGAGAGTAAGATGGGTTGTAGGTTGAAGATGGAGGGGGGGTATTGGGTGTGTGAGGTGTAGGGGGTTTAGTGTGAGGGTGAGGGTGTAGGCTTAGAAAGTGTTTGGGTGTGTTAGTGTTTAATGTGTGTGTGTGTTTAATTTGTACCTCTAAAAAATGATACCTTCTAAAAAAATAAAATAAAAACCTAAAATCTAATAAAACTAAAAAACTAATATTTCGAACTAAAAAAAATTGAAAATAAAAAGAAATAACATAAAACTCTATTAAAACTAAAAAAAATAATCCTAATAAAATAAAACTAAAATAAATAAAAAAATATATAAAAAAATGAAATCTAATAAAAAATAAATTCCTAAAAATTAATCCTAATAAAATAAAATAAAGATTAATAATAAAAAAAAACTAATAGAAATCAAAATCAATATAAAGAATTAGAAAATAGAAAATAAATCCTAGAAATTTCTAAATAAATTTAAAATAAATCCTAAAAATAAAGCGACTAAAAATAAAAATCTAGAAAAATAATAAAGGTACAAACTAAACATACACGGGGCTCGAAGAATGGTCTGGGCTCGGTCTAGGCTTAGATTTGGTTCGGGACTGGTTTGGGGCATCAGAACACATCTCGGCAAGCTCAGACTGGACTTCTCACTTCACGGTCTCTTTAGATTTCTTCGATGTATGCTTTTGACCACTATTGAGTTGCAATTGCATTGATTTAGCATTATTTGTACCGCAACTGCATATTGACCTGCAAAATGATAAAATACGACATAAGGCCAATTTTAATTAAAATGAGTGACTAAAATGCATCTATTCTGGGTATAAAATATACACTTTTGAGTGCTTATCAATTGTACCAGGCGAATGGCCAACGTGATGATATCTTATGATGAAGCTAGTTCTAGGGATGTATAAGACGTGTACAATATGGAAGGGGAGGAGATAGACCAAGGGCTAGAGTACCAGGCTTTTTTACAATCACCCAAGTTCTCATGGTTTTTCAACCAAGTGTGAATTGTAAAGGAGAGCCGGTTAGAAATAACACAAGTAATCTTAGACATTGCATGGAAGAACACAGTGTCATCGCTGAGGTGGAAAGGGCTCATGTCCAGATTATTAAGGAAGTTTTTGTCTGAGGTAACCTTCAGTGACGCTGACAGGGTTGTAAGGTTCCCACATAACGGGCCCTTGTACGTAACTTCTAGTATTAATGGGGTGAGTTTTGAAAGAGCCTTAATTGATGGGGGAGCATTGATAAACATCATGCCAATCAGTTCCTTCCAAGCAGCCAACAATCCCGAGGCAAGTCTGATACCAATGCCTCTGGTAATTTTCGGGTTATGATAACCAATCATCCAAGTTGATTGGATACGTAAACGTTGGGATTATGATGGGGAATATTACTTCACACATCAAATTCCACATGATTGAAGGATTTACTTCATACCACCTTTTGATAGGAAGGATGTGGATGCACAATCATGGTTTAGTCCCTTCGACATATCACCAATGTGTGAAGGCCAACGTGAAAGGGACTGAAACCCTTTGACACCGAACAAGCTCACCTGGTAGATACAACTTTCTATACAGAGCTAAAATAAGATGATGGAGTCTTAATGAGAAGAATGGAGGGAACAAGAGTTCCCTCTAGTAAAGAACAGATAGGGACAGTGAATAGTAAGAGCAACGAAGGAGCAAGAACTAGGGAAGTACACAGGAAAAGGAGGGAACCCGAAGGAACATATTAGGCGTGTCATTAAGCATCTGGGGGCTCACTACAATGACACGAAGCTTAGGTTGAGGGAGTTTTTCAAATCCCTAACCGATCAGGAGTATACTTGGTACTCTCACTTGGAACCTAAAGGTGTATTAACGTGGGAGGAAATGCATGTGCTATTTGTCTAGAAGTTCTTTCTGGCAGAAGATGAGTTCACATTGAACCAGCTAGGTAGGGAAAAACAACGGCCAGGGGAGGAAGTGGTGGCCTATATTCGATGGTTTAGGGAATTATCTCTCTATGTAAGGGAAGAGGTCAAGGAGTCCAAACTGCTTCAGATTTTTGCTAATGGTTTGCTCCTAAAATACATCTGCCATCTCATCAACGAAATACGTGAAGGATCTTTTACAGCATTTCTGAAGGCAGCGAGGAATATATTACTAGTCATTAGGCCAAGTCATGTCATGATGCCTGTGGTGTTTAGGCAGTCGATACAACCCGTTGGGACATGGGGCTATCCCCCCACGGGTGGGATACATCGATGGGGGAGAAAGGGATAGGCAACCAAAGAAGGATAACAAAAGAAAGTTTTGCAAAGACAGGGAGGATCCACCACCACTACCTTGCACTGTTGAAGAGGCAGTCAACTGTTATAATCCCATGGTCCAAGGGGAACAGTGTATGAACCTAAGGTCATTCCATCCATGGAGCCTGACGTCGAGATAAGAATTGATCCCTAGTATTGCCAGATCCATCAAAAGGTGGGTCATCCAATGACAACCTACTTCACACTCAAAAAGATCATAAACAAGCACATAAAGACGTGGACTTTGTAGATCCCTCAGCAGATAAGGGTCTGGCGCGAACGACTTACAGATGTCATTTGAACGACATCACGCGACTTGCACATGTCGCTCGAACGACAATGCAAAGTTGTTTGAACGTCTGCTACGTTAAAAAAATATTATTTTAATGTCCACTTCAAGACTTAGAAAAAATATTCATTCTCAAATTTTGATGAAAAAGTCCGCTCCAACACTTAGAAAGTATTTTATAAAAATATCCCAAAAGCTCTAAGTGTAAAGTTAAGGTATTAAAAACATAACCTTACCAAATCAAACTTCGCGGAGTCTTGAATGATGAAGAACTTGATTAATTCGGATCCGCCTTGATGTAGATGGTTCTTGAATGCTCTTTGACGGTGTAGCAGTATATGACATTATAAAATGTTAACGAACTTATAACATATGTCCTTACACAATGTTTTATTAGAGTCTCACATTTTAGATTTAGAAAATAAATTAAAAGACTCTAATAAAGTCAAATTTGATTTGGAGTGTTTTTCGTAGAAATTAGATAAAATATTAGGAACGGTCCAAATTAAAAATGACACGTGTGGTTTAGGCTTCGATACTTGTAATGAGTCAACTCATAAAGCCAAAACCAATGTTTTAAGAGAATTACCTAGGAAAGCCTTTAGAGATCAATCCTTAGGTACCACCTTTCAACGCGTTTTTACTTGTTCACACTGTGGTCGAAATGATCATCTTAAGAAATTTTGTTTTGATCTTAAAAGATTTTCTAGAAAATCCCAATGTAAGGCAACCGAGGTAGCTAAGATTCCTATACCCCAAAATCGTTAATCGTCATTAGTTTGGGTTAGGAGATCCGAGTTGGTAACTTTACAAGATAGGATTTTTGATTCTCATTTACTTTCACACGATACCTCCTTTGCTAAATCCAAAGGTTGAATGTGTTAGTTGTTTGCATACTCTAGCTTTTTGTTCTTCATATCATATATCATTGCTAGTTGTATGCATGTTTAATCAATTTCTAGTCATTGCTTTATTTCATATCTCGTGCTAGAAATTATGACTTGTTTGTCTTTTGTATTATATTTATTTTAGTTTGCATTAAATGAAAAATACAAAAATATTTTAGTTTTTCAATTTTGTTTTATTTTATGAGTTATTTAGACTTAATGAAAAATGCAAAATGATTTTTGTTTGTCTTTTGAGTATATATTTTTTATGTTAATTTTTTTTCCAAAAACTAAAAAAGATTTTTTTATTTTTTTTCTGTGTGTATTTTAGTTTGACACACTTTACATGGCATATACTTGTGTTTGAATCCTTTCCTTTTCGCTTCCACGTGGATAGAACTTTTGGTTAAGATTGTCAATCCTTAAAATGTTCTTTGTCATGCATGCATGGAGTAGTTGGATTTTGTGTTGCTCAATGGATTCTATTTCTATATGCCTTAACTCACACATGCACGAGCTCACTTAAATATTAACTTCACATGTATATTTGAGCTTTGTGAGGTGTTCTCCTACCAATCTAGTCATCTACATATTTTATGACCTAGGAGGACTTGTGCATGTTAAATCCGTTGCACGTGAGATTTGTGCGATATAAAAAAAATGTTATATGAATGTGCACGGGGCTCCGAAAGGAAATTTATCCTTTGCGAGTAAGCCATCGTTTATAATGGACCTAAAAGAAATACGTGGTCCAAAGGCCTAAAAGTAAAATATGACAATAAAAGAACAATAATTTGCCAAGGCCTATTTTGTTTAGTTGATATAGTCATTCCATAATTATATGCATATTTTGAGGGAGTTTGGATGGTGTATCAACGGTTTTGCACAATGTCCATTTATCCTAATTGCGCTTTCATTGTCATGACGCTATTGGTTTGTAGAATCATCAAAATTATGGGCTTGTATGCATTGTGTATATTTGTTCATTGAGTTCAATTTATATTGTCACATGAGGCTATATCTAAATGTGATAAAGTTTTGCAATCAATTGCGAACTCTGTGAACATGTTTTAAGTGAATGGGTCGAAATTTAATTGTTACTATTTTACACCCCTACACTTCCATTTCCCACATGAATTTGGACACATTTTTGCCATACGAGTGTGAAAATATTTATAAATTTTGTTTCATGTGTGGTGTGTATATCTATATATGTGTGCTTGTACTTATTTTATATCTATTGTGTATACATATTTATGATATTTTGTTTATGTATTTGCCATTTTAGCTAGTCCGCATATGTTTTAATTCATAATTGGTACCTAACTTATCGTAAAATTTTTATTGATATCTTATGCCTAGTCTAATATGTTTTAAATTGATATCATTTTGTTCGCATTGTAGTTAGTGTCCATTATTACTTGCTTGGATTAGTCATTGTCTTTTGTTGGCCATCGCTCTTAATGCTCCTATCACTTAAGCATCGTTTTGTTTTTCTTATTTTCCCTTATTTATGTCCCTTATGTAGTTTTTAGGGAGAAATTGGCCTTAGTTATTTTTTGGGGAGAAGTGGTTTTATTTATTCTATCATGTTTGTCTATTCCTGAACAAAAATGGGGAGAAGTGGTTTTTAAACCTTTAGGTTAGGATATTTAACTTAGGGGGAGTCGGGATCTTCTTAGGTAGATCCTATTAAACAAAGGGGGAGAATTAATTTAGGGGGAGTATTTATTTTACGTGCATATAATATTTGTGATATTCCTTATGCGTTTGATAGTTTGCTTAAGTGTGCAGGAATTTTTCTAACTGGCAACTTTCATCGGCAAATCTATTTATCCTAAGTGGTCTTTGAGTCAAGCTTCTTATTTTTATTTTTGGGTGGGAAGTTTTTTAGTTTAGTAGAGCTTGACGGCCCTTTAGGATTTTGTTTTTATTTTTGTCCCGGAATAGCCAAATGAGGAGATTTGTAAGGTCACAAATTTCCAATTGAGTATTAATGTAGTGTTGGCTCAATTTCGGACAAAAACATTTGAGTCATAGGATAGTGTTCATGTGTATCCTTCAAGCCTATAACAAGTTTGAGTTGAAGACGTATCGACCTAGTTCAACGTGAAGACATCATCATTGCCGAGTTTCAAGTGCCTTTTTGCGTCCTCAACAATTCATCATATTTCAAGTCTCTAATAAGGTATGAAAGCTATATATATATTTGTAGAGACTTGGAATAAATTTGTAATGGGTGTAATTTTATTTTATATAAAATTTTATGAGCTTAAAATGAAAAATTCATGCTCTGTTTTTTCGTTCGAAAATGTCATTCGAACGAGATTTTCGTTCGAACAAGTTTTGCCAATGAGTTTACCTTTTCTACACTGACTTTTCCTTAGATGAGTCGTTCGAACGAAATGTCATTCGAACGACATTTCTGGCGGGAACAAGTTTGGCAGTTTTTACCCCGCTTTCCCACTATTTTACTCACTTACTTTCGGCCAGACTTATTTAGTGCGGGAACCTCTTTTAAAAATCTACTTTTGACATCTTCTAAACACACATTGAGAGAAAATTTTAGAGAGAAAAATTTCCAAGTTCAAAAGTTCATGTTTAAATGTTTTTGAGTATACATGAATTAAATTCTTCCAAAACACTTACACCAAAAGTTTAGTCTATCCAAGTTCCTACATTGATATATCTATTTTCTTAGAGTGTTGGGTTTACTTTTCTACCCAAGAAGAAAGGAGTTTGGGTCTTTTATCTACCCCAATAAAAGGAGAAACATTTTGTTTACATTGCGATGTTCCCACTCGAAGAAAGGCTTCGTGTGGGGGTGACGGTGTCCAAGACCCCATTGGAGGAGTCCGAGACTGTGGAAGAGTCCATGGTTATTCACTAGGCGGAGGTTGAAGATCAAAGGAGCGCATCAAGGCTTGGACAGACTCAAGTCGGTTTGTGTAAGTCCTCTTTTGTCGAGTCTTCGTAAAACTAGCATACTTAGTGAATTTGTGGCCAACGCCATCTGAGGTTTTTCCCATTTGGGTTTTCCTCGTACATCAGCGCGTCATGTGATATTATTTATTTTACTTTGCTCAAATCACCTTAGAATGCATGCACATGTTAACAAGATAAAATTAGTTTAATTATCACACTTGTCTAATTTTGGTGCTAAAATTAAATTGGGTGCAATTTAAGTTAATTTAATTCAAGTCATATATTTAATTTGGTTTGGCCTAATTTGGTAATATTGAAAATATTGTGTAGGCAGATTTTAGGACTTGTGTTAAATTAATTTCGGGCTAAAAGTAAATTTCTCATATTTTACTTTAAGTGTTATTTTTGTTTTTGAGAAAATCTAAAATTTGGTTTGAGTGAATTTTTTTTGTGTGTGTGTTCACTATTATTCACTTCTTTAGGTTTAATTTTTAATTTAGTTTTTAGAAATTAAAATTTGTGTTTAATTTAATTTTTCATCTTTTTAAGAAACTAAAATCAAATAAATTTGAAAATTAAATTTTGTTAGAATCCATCTTTATTTCGCACTTATTGGAAATTATAGTGAAAGATTTTTTTTCTAAGATTGGGGGTCCTTTCAATTCGGGGGGATTTTCATTCTTGATCGTGTAGTGGCCAACAACGTTGCGTACTTTGAAATGATTGAAGAGCTGCAGGAGGAGCATAATGAATCAAGGGCACTTTTGCATGAAGACTATAAGAAGAAATTCCAGGCCCTTAGTGAAGGCTGGGGCTTTGAGCAAAAGTTTAATAATTTTGCTTCTCATTTCCGAAGATAAGAATTCCTGTTGAAACGTGAGACGAATGAAGCAAGGGACATTGCCAAGCTACTATAGGAAGAAAATAACAACTTGAGAGATGGACTTGATGCTCTGAAGTCATCCTCTTCTATTGTTGATACTACAAATGAGGGTCATTCCTTCTTAGAGGATGAAAATGCAAGGTTGAGTGAGGAGTTGGAGGCTCTGAAGGAAATAAAACTTGCTTTTTCATCTTCCCGAGGTAGAATCAAACTTAGGCAAGGTACTGGCTGAAGTACTACAGAAGAAGTTAGGACCTAACATGCCCTTACCAATAAAGATGCGTAGTTAAAAGCTAAAGATCAAGATATTACTGAGATATTCCAGAAGCTACAAATCTTATCTGAACAATTATCCACTAAATCTTCTCAATTACAGGCTAAGGATGGAGTGTTGAAGAAGCTGTATTCTCAAGTTGACAAATTAACCCTTCAATTCCATAAGCAACCAAGGGAAGTCTGGATGGACGGGTATAATGAAGCCCTGGGGCATCTTGATGATGAGCTTCAACAAGCTAAAAATGAGAGCTATAAATGAGGTTGGATTAATGCTTTGACAGTAATGAAAGTGGATCAAAATAGCACATTATGGGATTGGTATGATCCAGGCTTGCTTGAGCTTGAAAATCCTCCTTTCAAGTTAGATTTCAACTGGATTCCTATTCACCATATTCCTCAATGCTTGATTTCAAAGTACTTAGGATATTACGAGCATCATGATGAACTAGAGATCATCTGACCTCCTCACTTGCTTGATCTTCCTAGTAAAAGTAATACCAGAATGCTTCATTATTTTAACTTCATCAACTCTCCTTATACTTTGGATGATCCTCCTGCTGGAATGGACCCCGTTTCAAAAGCTGAAGGGAAACGTCCTGCAGAATAAAGCCTTGTACTTTGTTTTGTTCATGCAGTCATGTAATTACTTTAATTGAATGAAATGGAAATTTGAATAACTTATCTTATGTTGAATGTTAATCCTTTATTTATCATTAATTCTATCATTACACTTTGTTTAAGTTAAGTATCAATGATCAATGAGTGCAAATGTTATATTAGCATACTTAAATTAAAATCTAAATTTAGAGATAATTAGATGAATACATAGGTTCTACTAGCATACTTAGATTAAAATCTAAATTTAGAGCTAGTTACCCATTTGTCTCCAAAGGTTTTAGTAATGCACCCAAGTATTAGATTTTTGCATTAAATACCAATGGTGTGACCAGGCGTTTGTGGAACATGTGCTTATGTTCCTCTTGAGGAACCTTTGCAATTTTCTTCATGTGCTTTTCCCAGTAGGATTAAGATCTTGTTCTATCCTTATGTTTGTGGACCATGTTTCTTGAGGATTTTAACATCCTGTTTACTTTGGATTTCGTGTATCAATGATCAAGTTTGTAGCTGCTTCGAGCAACTTATTGCTTATGTCGAGTAACTTTTAGGACAATATTTACTGAGCCGAGCAATAATTTTCTGAACTGAGCAACAATTTATAATTTTTTTTATCAAGCTAAGTGCATAGAACGAGTACTCCCAAAAAAATGAACAACAAAAAGGAAAATAAACTGAAGATTTTATTAATATTGCAAGCTGAAAATTGATTACAACATCATGGATAATACTTTCGAAGGTGCTCCATGACATGGGTTTTTGAATTCTTCATCGTCCAAGGTTTCAATTCGATAGGTTCTAGGTCGGATCACTACTGAAACACAGTAGGGACGATGCCAATTGGCTTCAAGCTTGTTATTTTTCTACATCACTTTCTTTAACACATAATCTCTTTCCTTCAAGTTGGTAAGTTTATTCTTTTATTGTAAAAGCGGGTTGTTCTTTGTTAATAAGCTGTGTTGCGCAGTGCAACATCTTCTCTTACTTCTTCCAGCATGTCTAGATCCAACCTTCTCATTAGGTCACTTATAGGAGAGTTTAAATTTAAAACTCTATGGGATAGTAAGCCTAGATCGACAGGAATGATAACTTCAGTCCTAAATACTAACATATATGGGGATTCTCCCGTTGCTATTTGTGGTGTTGTTCTGTATGCCCACAAGACAAAGTGTAGCTCATTTATCCAATTTCCATTGGCATCATAAAGAATTTTCTTTAACCCATTAAGCAAGGTTCTATTCATAACTTCAGTTTGTCCATTACTCTAAGGATGTCCATGAGAAGAATACAATTTTTGTACATTGGATTGAGCACAGTAATTTGTGAACTCCTCATTATCAAATTATGTTCCATAGTCGGTAATGAAAGCATAAGGAAATCCATACCTACAAATGATGTTTTTCCATATGAATTGATAGATATTTTCATAAGGCATATCTTTTAAAGGCTCTGCCTCCACCCATTTTGTAAAATAATCGACAACGACCACCAAGTATTTAAATATTCCTCGGGTGGTTGGAAGTGGCCCGACCAGGTCTATAACCCACATAGCAAATGGCCATGGTGAAGTTATTGGAGTGAGAGAAGCCTATGGAGTTTTGCGAATTATAGAAAATCGCTGACGTTTGTCACACTTCTTGGCAAAAGTTACACAGTCTGCTTACATTGTCGGCCAGTAATACCCTTGAGTACTGATTCTTTGTAAAAGTGTTCTCCCTGTTATGTGATCTCCACATGATCCTTCATGCACTTCCTGAATTAGATCTTGGACCTCTTACGGATGCACACAGTGTTGCAAATTGACTATTAGTCCTCTCCTATATAAAACAACTTTGTCTAACACATACCGAGATGCTTTATATTTCAACTTCTTGGCTTCCACCATATCTACTGGGAGAGTTCCCTCTTTAATGTATGCTCTGATAGGATATATCCATGATGACCCATTGTTTATGGAAATAAAATTAACCATCCAATCTTCATCTATGCTCTTATTAGCCAAAATCTCAATAGGGATATTTCGTCGGATTTCAATTTTGGTAATAGGGGCTAGCCGAGTGAGGGCATCAGCTCGGGAATTTTCCAACCTTGGTATTCTGTTCATCTTAACAACTGGTAATTTTGCAATGACTTCCATCGCATTGGATAAATACATGGTTGTCAATTCTCCTTTGGCTCCATATAAACCCAGTGTTTGGTTTACTAACAACTGAGAGTCACTGTGTGCCTTAACTTGCTCGGCACTCAACGAGTGGGATAAACTTAAGCCTATAATAAAAGCTTCGTACTTTGCTTCATTGTTTAAAACCTGGAATTGAAAATGTAGTGCATACTCAATATCAATACCGTTAGGAGTGTTAAGAATTATACCTGCTCCACTGTCGGTTGAACAAGATGACCCATCAATATATAAGTTCCATATGGGGACGTCGTTGTCGAATGCTTGATCTCTCAAACTCCCTAGTGGAATACTTTTCTCTTTGCTTCTTCATACTTACTGGTTATCTCCAGTGTTCGGGAAGAAGAGTCTTGTTGGTCTGCACTCGCTTCTTCTAAAGAAAGTTCTCCGGGAGCTTTTTTGGTAACATTACCTTCTCCTGATTCTTATTCTGTCTGATCACTTTGTTGCTCGGGGACCTCAAAGTAGGTGAACTCCGCTATGAAATCTTTCACTGCTTATCCTTTCAGATAAGACCTTGGTTCATATATGATATCATACTCCCCCAATTTCACAGCCCAGTACATTAATCTACCAGATTTCTCTGGGTTGTGTAAAGCCTTCCTTAGAGGCATATCAGTGTAAACAATGATTATATAGGCCTGGAAATAGGGTTTTATGCGTCTAGATGCTTCAATCAATGCTAATGCCAATTTTTCTAAACGATAGTATCTTAATGCCAATGCCAATGCCAATGCTTCAATCAAGCATGCGTTTGCTTAGATGCTTCAATCAATGCCAATGCCAATGCCAATTTTTTAATGCCAATGCCAATGTTCAAGGCTGCTACTCGTCCAGTTAGTCTTTGCACATCCTTCTTGCAAGTCGGAGATTGCATTTCAATTAGTACCTTGATCTTGTCTGGGTTTGCTTCAATACCCCTTTGATTTACTATGTACCCGAGGAACATTCCCTCTTGCAATCTAAAAACATATTTGGTCAGATTCAGCTTCATTTGGAGCTTCTCAAGTTGATCAAAAATCTGGCTGAGGTCGGTAATGTGATCGGGTGCTTTTTTGCTTTTTGTAAGCATATTATCTACATAGACTTCCATATTCTTGTCTATTTATTCCTCGAACACCTTGTTGACCATCCTTTGATATGTAGCACCTACATTTTTCAAACCAAAAGGCATAATATTATAACAGTATGTTCCTTGGGGAGTGATGAAAGAAGTGCTTTCCTTGTTCTCAGGCTTCATTTTTATCTGGTTATAACCAAAATAAGCATCCATAAAGATGAGGAGTTCATGTCCTGATGTAGCATCCACGAGATGATCTATTCGGGGCAAAGGAAAGTGATCCTTTGGGCATGCTTTATTTAAATCCGTGAAGTCTACACATATTCTCCACTTGTTTTTCTTTTTGACCATAACTACATTGGTCAACCAATCTGGGTATTTCACTTCATTAATAAAAGTTACTTTCTGAAACTTTTCAACCTCTTCCTATATGGCTTGGTTTTTCTTGGGGCTAAAAACTCTTCACCTTTGTTTGACTAGTTTAACTTCTTTGTTTACGTTAAGCTCATGATAAAGGAAATTGGGATCTATCCCAGGCATGTCTTTATGACTCCAAGAAAATGCATGCTTTCTTTGTTTAAAGTAGTGTTTTCACTGTCCTCAGGCTTCATTTTTATCTGGTTATAACCAAAATAAGAATCCATAAAGTTGAGGAGTTTATGTCCTGATGTAGCATCCACGAGTTGATCTATTCGGGGAAAAAGAAAGTGATCCTTTGGGCATGCTTTATTTAAATTCATGAAGTCTACACACATTCTCCACTTGTTGTTTTTCTTTTTGACCATAACTACATTGGCCAACCAATATGGGTATTTCACTTCATTAATAAAAGTTATTTTTTGAAGATTTTCGACCTCTTCCTGTATGGCTTGGTTCTTCTCGGGGATGAACACTCTTCGCCTTTATTTAACTAGTTTAACTTCTTTGTTTACGTTGATCTCATGACAAAGGAAATTGGGATCTATCCCAGGCATGTCTTCATGACTCTAGGCAAACACATGCTTTCTCTATTTAAGGAAGCTCACTAGTTCCTGTTTAAGAACAGGATCCAATGTTGTCCCTATTTGAGTGGTGCATTCTAGTTTATCATCATCTAACACAATGCTTTCAGTTGCTTCCACAATCTGTCCCTTTACTAGCTCTATTTTCTCTCTTATATCTAGGGTTTTAACCTCGGATTCTTCATCAAGTTCAAGAGTATCCACTTGGTAGGTAGTGGTTTTCTTCTTTATTTCTTCCAAGTCATCTTGTTCGGCAAAAGAATAATAACACTCCCGAGCTACTTTCTTATCACTTTTCATAATTCCCACACAAAAATTAGTAGGGAATTTTAGACACTGGTGAACAGTGGATGGTACTACTTTAAACTTCTTTATACCTACTCTTCCCATGATTATATTGTAAGCTGAATGAATATTTTTAACCATTACAAAGAAACGGATCTTCTCTATTCAGCTAGCTGGCCAAGTGCCTATCATGACCTCTATTTTAATGGTTCCCAAAGGGAAGAATTTCTCACCTGCAAAGCCTATTAGTGGTCTATAATAAGGCTCTAATTGGCTAAGTTTAAAATCCAAGTTGCTGAAACAAGGATATAATATGATATCCGTCGAGCTACCATTATCTACTAATACTCTAGAGACAGTGATTTCTTCTTTTTTGACTTTGTTACCAGTGAGTCGTCATGAGGATACAGTACTCCTGAAAGGTCATTTTTAGAGAAACTAATTACTAGTTTGTCTTTGTTAACCTTCCTTGGTCGATCCTCCTTTACAAGGTTGATCCTTTGTTTGTATGATCAAGCTTGTACCTCATGGAGGTAATCTTTTTGCTCTACTGTATGATCTCCTCCTCCTGCGTCTCCATCTGTAGTTATTTGGCAATCAAAAGAACCAAAATTAATACAGAATACCTCGCGTTCTGGTTACTGGGGTTTTTTAGGCAGATCGGCATCATCATCCTAATCATCTTCATGAGTTATTTTCTTCTCTTTTTTAGGCTTGCAAGGAGATTTTGATCTATACCTATCTCCAGCATTATTCTATCGATCAACGTACTGATTCAGTTTTCCTCTTCGGATGAGAGTTTTAATCTCATTTTGAAGAGCTATGCAACATTTCGTTGTGTGACCGAGATCCCTGTGAAATTCGTAGTTTAGTTTTGTCAACTTCTCAGCTTATTAGGCCAATGCACATCTTTACTATTATTGATTTCCTCCAAAACATGGTGAATTCCCATAGTTAACGGAGTGTAGTCATTGTACTTCTTGAGTCACTCTAAAACCCCTTTCTGTCTTGATTCCCTGTGCTCTCTGGGTTCTTTATGATCTTTCTTATCCTTTATGCCATCAACTTTTTTCCCAAGCTATGCTTAGTTGCCATTTCTTCCTCGACATTCATGATCTTTGCTGCTTTAGCCATAAATTATACCATTGTCTTAGGAGGATCCTTAGTAAGGGTGTAATACAGTTTTTCAGGGAGCAATTCACTCATGATGGCCATTATTGCAGTCTTTTCCTCATAATCTACTACTAGTTTCTCATTATTAAAACGAGTGATGTAATGTCAGGTGCTCTCTCCTTCTTTCTGTCTCACACTAAGTAAGTGTCTCACCATTTTCATAGGTTTTTCTCCGAAGAAAAAGTTGTTAATGAATAGATGATCCAGTTGGTTGAAGCTAGAGATTTATCCTCGAGGAAGACCATTATACCAGATTTGGGAAGATCTGGTAATGGTTCTAGAAAATGCTATACACCTCATTTCGTCGGGGGTGGCATAAATATCAGTAGCTTCCTGGTATTGTTCAATATGAAGGACTGGATATGTTTTTCCATCATATTTGGGCGTTACTACTTGAGCCTTGAACTTTGCCGGAGTAGGGAAATCCATAATTGCTTGCACAAATGGAGACCTTTTTACAAAACTTCTTTGCAGTGGGTTTTTTATCTTCGCTATTTCTCCCAATCTGTCTTCCAATCTCTGTACGGAGACTTTCCATGCATTATTGGCAGCACCAGATTTATGCATTGCAACTTTATTAGTTACTAAGCTTTCTTCTTGAACCCGTTGCGAGTAATAATTTGTCGATCATTTGATCTAGATTGAGCCATGCTTTTCCTTTGGTCAGATGGTCATCTAGTATTATCAGATCTTGCCCTAGGAACATTTCTATTTCCTCTGGGTCCCAAACGATCAAAGGGTGATGCACGACTTAATCTCTCTAAGGCGCTTGGACTTTCTAGAGAATAAGACTGTGTATGAAAAGATTTTCTTCTTGGTGGGGGTGGGGGCATAGTTCCTTGAGCAGGTGCTTTGGCTTAGAGGGTTTGTGCAAGTGTCCAGATAGTGTCTTGCATGGCCTTTTGGCCTCTTGTAAGACTGGACAGAATCCTAATTAAATCATCTGTAGATGGAGGAGTAAAAGGAGAAGACAGGATACCTTTGTTCCTGAGACTTGATTTAGTAATTTCATCCATCTAGGTGTTTGATTGAGTTAGATCGATTAGAAATATTGTTCTCACTGATCATCTGTTGATGCAAAAAACTAGACTAGGTTAATTAATTGATCACAGATAAATAGAAATATGAGACAAGAGATTTTTAAAGTGGTTCGGCTTGATAGAAGAGCCTACGTCCACTATTGTGTATTGCCTTGGGATTGTTCAATTGCCTCTCTTTTCGTGTCTCCCGGTATATAGGGTTTATAATGTATTTATAACCCTCAGGGGGTGTACAAGAGTTGGAATATCAAAGGATGGAATGTCTTTATATCGTAGACACTTACATCTGTACAATCATTAATGTATGCAACTGTGTAGAATCTCTACAGTGGAATAATGCGAATTATAAAATAAAAAATCTAATTTTAGTTAAACCCTAAAACATGCATCTTGATAACGGACAATGAAAATAATGCCTTTACAAACTGTTGGTGTTTGCCTGTCATCGTTGGTTGGCATCCCTAGTGTTGGTCGGTATTCCTGGAGTTGGTCGGCATTACATCCGTAATGATTAGGTTTAATCCTCCACTGTATAATATGTGTCAGAATCTAAATGGTCCATGTAGATGATTAATTTTTCGTATCAACAATTACCCCCTTTTATACTTAAAAAACTTAGCCAAAGACAAATGTCCTGTAAATCCCGAAGGAAAACCTGCCCCACCAAGGACCAAGTAATTAAAGAAAGTGTAATCAAAGGCTTAGGTTGATTAGACTAAACTGACCTGCCCATAGGCAGGACATGGGGTATGCCGATCAGCAACCCCCTATTTTTGGAAAGTTCTTTTTTTCCTCTTTTGTCAAAATAAAAAAACTCAATAAAAACAATTATTATCCTAAGGAATTCAGAATTTCCTTCTCCCTACATTTCTACTTATCTTGTTGAAAATAAATTTTCACTCAAATCATTTTAAATCCTTTTTACGGTCTCAACAGTAAAGTAAAAAGTGCATATGTATTAAGTCACTAAAGCAAAAATTAATAAAATCCCATTTCATTGCATGTATATTGCTTTATTACATTTGGCCTTGCAGGATAACATAAAAATAACGGGACTCAACCCGAAACCACCCAAAATAATCTTTCTTTCTCTTACCTTCACCTACTTCCTCCCTCTTCTCCTTTTCTCTCTCTTCTATTGCTCTTTCTCTTCTATTTCTCTCTCTTATCTTTTTATCTCTCTTTCTAAGGCCCTCCATCCCTGCGACGTACACACTTTCCCCTGCGACAAGCCTCCGCTCCCTGAACCAGACCCCTCCCCAAACGAGGCAGACGACACCAAGCAAGATGGAACCGGTATCGACTCCCGAATATGAGTAGTTATAGAAGCCACCCAATCCTGAATATCTCTTAGCCAGGTGGTCGATGTAACACCCCGCCTAATTAAATACCGGGTGGCCATTACCATACCAAATTAAAATAGGATATATAGTTGGCTCATTCTTAACACCACTGTCGAAAACATTTACAACTCACCCAATACCCAATTAAGCTGGTGTTAAAAACTTTTCCAAATTTTAATTCAACAAAATCCATTTTTAGTTTACAAATAACACTACACATATTATTCTACAACACTAATAACTGAACAGATAACACAAAGAATTTAAATACAATTGGAATAAACATTCCCACATAATTATCCAATACAAAAATCCCAACAATAGATAAATGTATTAAAATGACACGAATACAAGAGTATTTGACTCCGATAGAAAAGAGATAACTGAATTCCTTGGGGCAACATGACCTAACTATAAGAATACTGTGAATCAAATGAAGATAGGCATCTAAGAAATACTCCATAGCTCGATAGCTCGTCATAATCCACTAAGGTTGGCGTCCCTGCTGCTGGACACCTGATATACAAGGTACAATAGAAAAGAAAATATGCAAGGAAACGGGTCAGAGCCCGATGTGAAAATGATTTTGAAAACAACAAGTATTTAACAAGTGCAATAAAGCATTTATTATGTACATGTTAGTATCCAACTCTCACTTGCTATTCTCACCTCTCATCTATAGTGCACGCTTAACGTTTTCTATTAACCTCCTAGTCAATGGTTCCTCCTAACTAGTTTCCATAATATGATTCCATCCCATATCATAACCCTGTATGTCCCATACCATACGTAGTACAATCATTATTATACGTTCCTCATAAACATGAATTAATCTTTTCAAATCTATAAGAATAAACATTTATTATCTTAATTCACTTCTTTTTCTTTATTCACCATCATCTACAATTATCACACAGTAGAATGAACTAACTACTATATACATTCATTTAATCCATTATATATATATATATATATATATATATATATATATATATATATATATATATATATATATATATATATATATATATATATATATTCATATACATATATAATACGGCACCCCGAGTCACAGCTGCGGTGCAATGCATTACTCTGCTATCATGTCCCATCATCGTTGGTCGCCGAATAGGGGACTAAAGGTTCGGTAAGGATTCCACGAACCACAAACAACAACATACAATTGGAGGCGAACATAGTTCTCGTATCCATGGGTCACGCACATACCTACGTACCCACAGTCAGCGGACTTATCAAATCCCCGATAAGTCTTTCATAGACCTATGTTCTCGAGTGACAAATAAAAAATCCCATGGATTCATCAGGATATGACTGCCCTCACGCGCAAACCTCCCCATCGATAGCAAGTAAGCTAGGTATGTCATACACATATATCATCAATCAATCAAATAGGCATTATCATACCAATAATATAATATCAACAAGGTACTCACATTACCTTAAGATAATTCCCATACATAGCATTAGATCTCTCCACTCCCGACGTCGTTAAGGTTCATGCAGGGAGCGTCTCGCAAAGCGAAATCCAAATAAGGAACCCCTCCAATACACTACTACTTAACTTTGTCGATCAGGGAGATCCGTCAACTTCAAATACGCAACCGGGATAACCTCATCCCCTCTTTCAACCAAATGTGGTCTAAACTCCCATCTCTAACCAGGAGCCATACCACTAAGCGCTTGTATTACACTCAGTCCTTGCGCAATCAATAATGATCTTAAACTCACACCTTGATGTTCAAATTGTAAACCTAAGGCTACCCAGGTGTTATATTAAATCTCCCTTACTGGACCTATCCTTAATCCTCATGCATACCAATTAGAATCCAACACATGAATCTAGCAACAGAAATTTCTTCCAATTTAATTATCATCATTCTAATCAATTAAATCCCAATCAAATTAATTCGATTCTCCTCTAGGGCTTACTGATCTTCCCTAAGTCCCATAATATCCAATTAATAATCACCAAAGATGTAAAAAAGGTTTGGGATAAGAATCAACATTAAAAAGAAACAACTTCAAGGATTCTGGGGAGGTCGATCGATCGAAGGCAGGGGTTCGATCGATCGATCACCCAGATAACAACCCAATTTTCTGCATTTCTTCTACTACGGGTTTAACCATTTTTGATCATTCAAACCTTCATATTAACATCGCCAATTCCATATAATCCTTACTACATGATATATCAACATATGTGAACGATTTCTAATGCTCTAAACATCCTACAATCATCAAGAGTTTGAATTAAAAGCATATATTCATCCTATTTTTTTCCAGAAAATTATATACATGATATCTTCAAGAATACACCATTGATTCTCAAAATTTCTTCAATAGATTTATGATTATTTCGTGGATTACTATCTACCTATAACATAAGTTTGATTCCTATATATCTCCATTATCCAGAAATCCATTAACAACTTTATCTTTTAATCTTCCAAACATGAAAAATCTCATCTTTTTATAACTATTCTAACATGGAAAATATACAAACTTAGATTGCAATTATCAAACACTGGCCTCTAATGAAGATCTGATCCTTTGGGGTTGTAAATCACAGGTGGTTCTCCCTTCTCCGGCCAACTTTCAGTGGTGGTTGATGGTGGTGACCTTTGGTCCTTTGGTTCTCCTCCTTTCCAAGCAAGCTTTTCTCTTCCCAAGCAACCTTTCACTTTCTTTCAAAACATGACCTCTCAATTTTTGTGTAGAAGAGATGAATGAACCCACGTACAACTAATCTCCAAATACTTATAATAAGACAAAATCCGAAATCACTATTCATCCCCCTTGTAAAAATAACCAAAATGCCCTTTTGGGTTGCCTTTTCATTTCCAAATGACCCGAGACCCAAAACCAACATCCAAATAGACTTTTCTGACTATTTCAACCCTTCCGGATGTAACGACGCAGTCGAAACGACTATAAGGTTGATGTAAAAATAAGTTTCCTTTTTAATTTAATAAATTAGTCCCGATACGTCCCATACCGCGTCCGACTAAAAAAAATACAAATTACTGAATTGACAACTCACAGCCATATCAATAACATCACATTCATATATTACCTCAATATCCACAATTCGGATAAGTAATATTCAGAATCATTCATTTTAATATCCACAATTCGGATAAAACCCAAATTAATTAATTTATAATAAAATCCAATTAATCCATTAATTTAAAATATAACCCATTTTAAAAGTCATTCAAATCACGGGGTATTACAGTCGACACCTGAATGTGAAACAAGAAAAAAAAAGAGAAAATCAATGAGTCTAAGGCAACGAAAGAAATTAGAAAATCAAAAGGCAAAGAAATAAAGGTATACCGGCGGCTAAAGGACATCCTCAGTCAGCCCCATCTCCTCCAGGTCCATTGCATTAGAACGATGCAAAATACGCACTGACCCTCCTTCAGACCGTTGAATGTTATAGAAAGGAGGAGTTAAACGCACAAATGGAATCTTGATGTCATAACCGCTGTTGACGTCGACGCACTACCTGCACTGTGGGCAGACCCCAATGGACGATTCGTGCCCTTACCATAACCCACAAGGGGAAGAGGCATAAAGTCATATATGCTGGGAAGCATCAGCCAACTCAATACTAAATCCAATTAATCATAAGTTGCCATCGTGTTAATATACGATGAATAAGGCTTGTCGATCATCGCCACCACCCTCGCCTCCTCCGACATCTCCCATTCCCGCCTCATGTACCTCGGGGGCCTCGCAGGTAGCACCATCACCTCATCGTACATCACCGGTTGGACTACCCTCTCCCTCATATACTAGGAGTAGCCGAACTCATGCGCCAGCAGATGACGCAGCTACGCGTCCCCCCCCCCCATCACCCCCGTGTGCTGGATGGTCGTCCCCCAGGGATAGAAGGTCACCTGAAAGTTTCCCAATGAAAAATCAATATTTAAAAAGATCATCAAGAAAAAATGGTCTCGAAAAGAAGAGAAGGATTTACCCGATCGCTCGTCAGGCCATTCAAGACCTGACGCACCGCCCCTTAAAGAGAGAGACTGCCTAGACTGCCGGTTGGACTTTTGCCACCAGTACATACGACAAAAGCCCCAACAGACTCATCCTTCCAAGCTATAAGTCGGGAGTTTAGCCCAATCACCTCATAAAACCACGTGTGTACATCAATAAAAAGAATAAAATGCATAAAAGAAAGAATACCTCTAAAAGATACGTGGCACCAGTAAAAGTTTATCAGAAGAATCGACTGAATGCATCCAGAGAAGAATAAAGGGTCGCTAAAGCTAGGCCCCCCAGTAAAAAAATAGAGACATCCGAAAACACCCTCAAATAAGGCAAAAATCACAAAGGGGAGGCGTCGCCACTCATTGCCGGTAAAAATCCTCCCAGCAGCAAAAGAATAAACAAACAGCCCATCTGCCACACCTAAATCTCGTCACTCTCGTTGATCCGTCGACTCAATAACACCTCCTTTAGAAGAGAGATACAGATGGAGTCCCCATAGACTATCCTCTCCACATCACCTAACGCTGCCTCCACTTCCTTCGGCGTCACCCACAAAGTAGGATCCACCTCTATTCGGGCCTGCACACAATTCAGCCCCAGCAGCTATTACACATCGATGGGAGTCACTATCATCTCCCCAAAGATGAAATTCATAGTGTGGGTGGTGTCCCACCACCTCTCCCCGAAAGCGCAAAGGACGATCGTCGAACGAGGAGTCTCATCCAGTGTAGACGCCAGATTTCCTAAAATGATTGATGACACCACCCAATGCAACCCTGATGGAAGGTTCTCGCAGACATCCTCAAACCTCGTCATCCCTCGAGAACATAGGTTCAACGCAGAGATATCAGTCTGTCAAAGACAAAAGGAAAAACCCCTGCCAAAATTCAAAACATATGGAAATATCACCAAGAAAAGAAGAAAGGAATACCAAAGGTCATTAACACTTACATAGACACTAGGCTTCACCACCCTAGACGATCGATGGTGTGCCGACTCATGCAAAAGAGTTCACTCGTCCGCAACCGAATCGAATGAGTCGAAACCATCTCACTACCCAGCGCTAGGGGCACTCTGGCCCGCTACTCGTAGTGCGCCCAGTCGTAAACATTTAACCACGCCATGTCGACCATAGTACTTGAAAAATTCGCCATTTATTGGTTTTAGAACGGTAGAACAGTTTGTAGAAAGAAAAGACAAAAGAGAGAAAATTTGAGAGCTGTGAAAAATGAGGAAATCTCGCCCCTTTTTATAGGAGGTTAAGGAGCATGCCGATAGATAACTCCCAGCAACATACCGATCGGCACTATCCATTCACCTACCCGAGGAAGCCCAAAAGAATGTGCCACTGCCGTTTGGCACCTTCTACACCCTATCGATCGATAACTCTCTGAAATTTTGTACAAAAATTCCCCAAAAATGCCAAAAAATCTCTAGAAACTTTCTAAAATTACCAAATGAATTTTAGAACCTTTTTTCACCAAGATTTTTTTTAAATACCACACTTACTTCCCCAACGAAACAATTACTTCCCCAGCGGAATTCACAAAATCAATTAGATATCTCCCCAGCAACATCTTCGAAGAACACCACATAAATTGAAGAAAATTCTCCAATAAGGATGCATCCAATCCACATGTTAACACTTTTTCCTCGGTGGAGTCTCCAAACTTCCCCAAGAAAACTTTGACTTAAGCCCTCAGAATTGGCTTCGACCCATAGAATTGATCATCTCTACTTAAGCCCTCAGAATTGGCTTCAACCCGCAAAATTGGGCATCTCTACTTAAGCCCGCAGAATTGGTCATCTCTACTTAATCCCTCATAATTGGCTTCAACCCGTACAATTTGTCATCTCTATTTTAAGCCCTCAGAATTGGTTTGGACCCGTAGAATTGGTCATCTCTACATAAGACCTCATAATTTAATTCCACCCATAAAATTGGTCATCTCTTATTAAGCCCTTAGAATTGGCTTTGACCCACAGCATTGGTCGCCTCTACTTAAGCCCTCAGAATTGGCTTCGACCCTCAGAATTGGTCACTCCCACTTAAGCCCTTAGAATTGGCTTCAACCCTCAGAATTGGTCACCTCAACTTAGGGTCCTCAGAATTGACCTCAGCCGTCAGAATCGGATTCGACCCTCAGAATTGGTCATTTCTACTTAAGGTCCTCAGAATTGACCTCAACCCTTAGAATCATCGTCAACCCTCAAAATTGGTTTTTACTCGTAGAATTAGTCGCCTCAACTTAAGGTCCTCAGAATTAACCTCATCCCTCAGAATTGGCTTCGACCCTCATAATTGGTCACCTGTACTTAGTCCCTTAGAATTGGTCGCTCCCCACCCTAGGTCCTCAGAATTGACCTCAGCTCATAGAAATCATCCACCCCAGCATTTCTTTAGGCCCCAGAATCAGCCTCGACCCTTTGAATCGGCCATCCTCATTCCTTATGTTTGCAGAATTGACCTCTTTCCAAAAGTCATCTGGTCTCTATTTGACGGCTTTCACTTGTTCCAAGCTCACCCGTCGAGGGGCTCTATAGACACCACATTCTATGACCCCCTAAGTCTCACCTTAGGTCCCTTTCACCTCCCCATTTCACTACAAAACCTAGTAAATACTCTGAGTACTAATCTAGAGGCCATCGGGCACTCCTCGGACCTGTTTGACTCCGATCAACTCTATCGTTAGAGAAAAAGATCAATAAATCTTAGAAGGGCTTTGAATCCCCTTTCCAACGGTCGGCCCTATGCGTGAATCGACATAACGGTTCGGACAAACAAATCATTTTACCATTGAAAATCGATTCGGAAGCCATCAGGCGCTCTGGGGACACAATTTGACCCCAATCAACTTCATATCGGAGCAACGGTCCAACCCGTGCGCAAAATGACATAATTGTTCGGACGAACGATCCATTTTCCCCTAAAAATTGACCAGGAGGCTACTGAGCGCTCTCAAGCTTTGTTTTACCGAGGTTAACTCTTCAGATAGAAGAAGACTGAATTAATCTTCAAAAGGAATTGAATACCCTTACCAATTTTCCACCCTATGTGCAAATCAGCCTTAGGGTACAGACAAACCGCCCGTTTTACTCTGAAAGGTCACCGACCGATTCCGAGCCCTAGTTGACCAAAGTCAACTTTTTGATCCAAACGAAGCTCCTTGGAATGTTAAATTACCTCACATAACCTTTACAATGGTTTTCCATGTACGTGATTTTGACTTATCATTCGGACGAACGATATGTTCCATTCGATGATCTCCCGTCCAAATGATAGACGAGTGCTTATGAGCCACGTTTGACCCAAAGTCAACTCCCGAACCTAGAAGAGGCCCCAATATTCTTGAAGTTATATGAATGACCTTTCTAATGGTATACCCCGTGCGCGACTTGGATCAATAGATCGCATTCTATGACTGTTTTTTGAAAAAATCTGCACGAGACTGCCAATTGGCATGTCCATTTTCCTGCCTATCGGTAGTGTGTCTAGGGGTACTTGCCGATTAGCAGGGCTAGGGCTATGCCGATCGGCATCCCCCTTACCCTATAAATAGAGGGCATGACCTCACTCCCAAAGCAGACCTCAGATCCATCAATATCAATTATCTCAGCAATATTCTCTTACAATCAATGAAGTTTCCTTATGTGAAATTCCTTTCCATATCACATTCCCATCCTCTTCATACCCAATTTGGAAAAATCTCATTCTCTCTCATCCAACATTCATCTTAACATCTAAGGGATCTCATCTAAGATCAAGACAAGCTTCAATTCTTCAAAGAAGGTCCAAAATCCTTCTCTTTCCCTTTAAATTTCTTATTTTTGCATTAATTATATAAATTCACAATATAGCTTTTACTTTAGTTCATACACATTAACATCCCACTTTTTTTATTAGTTATTTCATACTTTACTTTCTATAAAAAAAAGAAGGGTTACACCTATAAATTCCAAAGGGATTATCCATCATACTTTTTCAAAACTAAAACACATTTTCTACACACACATATATAATAAATTCCCATTAAAATCTATGGGATCAACCCCACCCTTATGCCACATGCGAGCTACGTGGACTTGGATGCCTTTATAAGCTACGTAGGCATTTCAGATTAAAACCTGAGACTCGAGTCCAATTTTTTAATTTTCATATCATATTTGTGATCCTTATTAGCGTTTTATCCAACATACGTTATCGTTTGAACATAATGATGGCCATTTCGATAAACACATAAATCGTATTTTTTCTAAATATTATTTTGGGAACATTCCTATGGATGACCTCACTCTATTTTTCCATGGTATGAGTTGGGCGATTTAGATCTCCATTATATATACACGCACACACACTTGACAGAGAAATAAAGAAAAATAATAACACAAGCCCATAAGATACTGAAAGGGCGGGATGGGTGCCTAACACCTTCCCATTCTGTAACTTAGCCCCTGGACCTTCGAACTATTGATTTCGTAAGCATCTGTTTGTCTTTGATGCCGCCCTCTAGAAGCAGAGACATGTTCTTTTGTCTGTTTTGTGCAAAATAGGATGGTGACTCCATCTCTTTACATTCACCCCACACCGAAGACGTCTGAAGCGCTCCCAGAGTGAGAGGGTGCGAGACCTTCACCCCCTGCCCCCTCTCCCCGTGGGAGAGGAGATGATTCCGGGATGGCCACGACACTATTGACATCCATTTAGTATAAATTGAACCGTAGATGACATGATATGGAAATTAATAAGAGGATGGACTCAAGACTAGCAATAAGAGAGAATGTCTCGTTAAAGTCTACACCCTCAATCTATGTGTAGCCTTAAGCGACCAACCTAGCCTTGTTGCGAACTATGTTACCATTGTCATCCATATTATTCTTGTAAATCCACTTGGTACCAATCACATTAGTCTCGCTAGGTCTGGGGACTAACGCACAGACATCGTTCTTGTGAAACTGAAGCAACTCATCTTGCATAAAGGATATCCAAAGCCCGTAGGGGTGGATAAAAAAAATTGATCCGATTGACCCGATTGGACTGAACAGGAACATAACCACATTTATAGAGTTTTTTTTATAAAATGGTCCGAAATTAAGAGACCCAAATATATTCGGTTCAGTCTAAATTGGGCATTTTAAATTCTATTTTAGGACTGGGCCAAACCTTTTATTTCAATATTATATAATTTATATTAATTTTATATAGATATCTATTATTAGTAAATAAATAAACCCTAAAACTCTATCACTTTAACTTACTTGGTTGCCCAACACAACTCTTACTTGCCTCTCTCTGTCAACCTACTCACTTTCCTCTCTCTCAACACCATAACATCCATGCCCTAAACTTCCTAGCAACAATGGCGGTGGCGATTGATCAAGCTACCCGGGTATTTTTCTTAATCTTTTTTTGTGATTTGTTGGTTTTCTGTTTCATTCTTTATCTCTTCTTCCATTTTTATTTGATTTCAATTTTTGATGGTTTTATACAAAAGATCATCCTCAGCGCTGATTTATTCTTTATCATCCAAAATTGTATGTATTTTTGTGGCTTTCCATTTTTTTGATTTATTTTTTAACCCATCCTATTGTGGGCAGTCCAAGTAGTCTTACAAATAGATATATTCAGAAAAAATTTGTACAAGTAACCCAATAGTTCGAATTGCAACCCAATGATCGCAACCTCAAAATATTTATGAAGTACAACAGGAGATGTTAATACATTCAAATCGCAAGCCTCTTAATATTTGGGGTTCATTTTAGTGAACACATGGACAACTAGATGTTCGCACAAAAGTATATTAATCTTACTAAATATTGATTAGTTGTGGATTTTTCTGTTTGTGGATTAATATAAAACTGTTTAACATTCATGTTTGTGTATTAATGGAAAATTATTTAATATTTCTATTTCATTTCTGTTTGGGAAATTTTCTGTTTGTGGATAGAAAACAACACATTTGAAAGTGAAAAACAGTCCAAAAAAGGAAAACACATTTGAAGGTGCAAAACAAAACATAAAATAGTGAAAAACGGTCACTTAAAAGGTTAAAAATAGCCTCTAAATAGTAAAAATAGAAACAATTTTATAATTTTTTTATTGAAAAAAAGTAAATAAATGTAAATGTGGACCGATTATTAACCGAACTGAATCGAAAATAACCTAGAAAAATAAATAGGCAAAATCAATTAAATTGGTTCGAATTCGGTCTTTTCAGATATAGGACCTAATTATTCGGTTGAACATTTAAAATGGCCAAAAATCGGACTAGAACGAATTGCGTCCACCCCTAAAAGGCCGTCCTTTAGTGCTCTTTTCACATTCTTGGGCTCTACTAAGGAGGTGTAGCAAATGTGGCTAACCACATTCTCAAGTTGAGAATGAGTTTTGACACTTAGTGTAGGATCATCAAGTATAGCGTAAGGGTCATGACTCTTTTGAACCCAAGAGAGAGGATCCTCTAAATCTAGCACGGGATCCATAAGGGTAGTACGAAAAATGATGAGATCATTACCACGGGTGCATAGTCACACTCGGGGTTAGGGACAATAGATGTTAGCATCTCATCGTCTCTAATCGTGAAGTTTATTGACCCATAACCTTAGAGATTGCAAGGTTAAGCACCGTATAAGCCCTACTCGATGATGAATAACCTAAAAATATCCCTTCATCACTTCGGGAGTTGAATTTTCCTAAGTTCAAAGACCTAAAAATATAATAGGTTAGGTTTTCTTTCTATTCACAACTCATATGGTGTGTGTAATGCATGTGGAAGAAGATATACCCTATTCACTATATGACATGCGGTATTAATTGCCTCTGCCCAAAAATGTCTAGATGTGTTTCTTCCAATAAGCATGAATATAAACATCTCTTGAATGGTCTGGTTCTTTCTCTCAATAATCCCATTTTGTTGAGGAGCACGAATAAACAAAAAATCATGTTTGATACCCACTCCATCGCAATAGCTATCCAATCCGACTTCATTAAATTTAGCGTCATTTTCATTAGGTACTTGAATAATAGTGACACCGTGTTAGTTTTGTAGGACACGGCACTTGGTTGTTAGGAACTTAACTGTATCAGACTTTTCTCTAAGAAACCCCACGATAGAGTATCTTAAAAATTCATCGACCATCACGAGAATATATCTCTTACCACCTATGCTCTCCTTATTAGTAGGACCCATAATATCCATGTGTATCAACTTCAACAAATAAGAAGTGGTAATGGTATTCAACTTTTGATGATGAATTATTTGTTTCCCTTATTGATAAGGACCACAAACCGAGGAAGTTAGTTTACCAAGCGATGGTAAGCCACATATTAGATCTTTCTTCATTAATCTCTCAAGATCTCTAAAGTTCACATGACCTGTTTTTTGATGCTAAAGATCCATAGATAAGACCATGGCATTTTTGCACACAATGGAGAAATTTGGAATGATCCCATAATAATTATCATCGGTCCTCTCTCCTTGTAGTAATAGTTCACCGAATTGATCATATATGTTACACTATAACCGATCGTACTTTATCAAAAAGTTTGCATCGTAAAGTTGGCTTATGCTAATTAAGTTATCTTTCAACCATTCCCCATACAACACATTGTGTAGCTTACGAAATTCGGGTATATCAATACCACCACGTCCTAAAATGCTTGACCAATCCTATCTCCAACTTGCCTTCCTTACGATCCATAAGGTCGGTAAAATACGACTTGTCACCGGTCATGTGCCTAGAGCACCCACTATTAAAATACCATTAGGAAGTATCTGGAATCTTGAGATAAATAAGAACAGTAAGGGCTTTATCGTCTTACTTAGGTACCCAAGTGGAGGTAACCATTTATTTGCCCTTATCGTTGTTGGATCTAGTCGCAGCAATAGAAGCGTTATCAAAAGGCATAGATTTCCATTGAAATTCTTCCAGTAAGCCTTGATAAGTGGCGACTAGGAACTCAACTTGCTCTGTAAGACTAGAAAAGTCACTATAGCAGTGCACGGGAGTATGTGTACGCTGAGTTCTTCCTATCTTGTAGCAAAAATTCCCTAAGATAACCTCTCCTTTTGTAATGGGTGAAGAAATAAACTTGTTTGGGTTTACCTTGGTTTTCTCGTTTAGGTTGAACATTCTTTTATGGTTTAGGTGGACATAAGGATCTAGCACAAATTTAGGAATCGGTTTCAGTGCGGCATGGGAAGTGAATGCACTGTCGTAACCTAATCCTTGCCTCTCCCAAAAACCTAAAGCGAGATCGAGGAACATATTTTCTACCTTTTTTAACGTATCATCTATAGTAACCTTGACCTCCTGAGCATATTTGAGATCTTTCTCGAGCTGGGATACAAGGGCTTCAAGTTTTTTAAGAGTGTCCAACGAAGCTTGAAGATCTCTCGTAAGATTGGCCACTTTGTTGGTTAAGTCACCATTTTCCCTTTCCACTAAAATAACTCTCTCTTCCAAAGAAACTCTCATCAAGGAATCGCTCTCCTTGACTGTTTTAACTCTTTCTCTAGCGATAACACCTTACGTGCCAAATTCTTATTTTGCTTTTTCATTTTAAAGGACTCGGTGTAAAGTTCGGAGTAGGATCAATGAAGGTCACTTTCTACCTCACTCAAATCATCATCTCCCTCACTCTCTCTAGAATGAATAGTCACAATGTCGAGTTCATCATGTTTAGAAATGTCCTCATCAGCATGAGACGCACTCGATGTACTAATATGACTGACCATGCAGTGAAGTTACGTCTATGTGGTGATTAGTCCTCAAAATCCACCAACTCGACGTTGATATTGTTAAGAGTGGCATTATAGGCAAATTTGCCTTTGCCCTATCCCTTTAGCCTTGTAGCACACTCGTGGGTCTTGTAACCCTTACCCTCTCACTCATAGCATCTCACATCCTCTTTCTTAGGGTACTCTCCTCTCGCTTTTTCAAAAATTTTCTTACCCGATTTAAATTCTTATTTTTCTCAAAACTTTAATTTTGTTTCAAAGAATTTTCTTTTCTTAGTTTGAGAAACTTTTTGAATTTTTTTTCGCAAAAAGGGTAAGATCATCAAGATCAAAATAAATTTTGGAGTCAGAATAGAACTCCTCTTTCTTTTTAGACGGGGCTTTCAAAGAAATCCCTTTTTCGTTTGGCTTTTGAATTTTGGGAAACATATCGATTTTATAAGTTTGAAGGTCTCCTACGAGTTATACTAACATAAGGGCATATGAAATTCCTAAAGAATTAAGGGCCTTGACTTTAGGGATAAAAGGAGATGGCAGGGATCTCAAAATCTTTTTCACAACTCTCCTCTTAAGAATTTTCTCACCCAAATTAAAACTAAAATTGACTATTTCAGATAATCTAGCATAAAATTCATCAAAAGTCTCAGATTCTAGCATGGTAATAGTTTCAAACTGTGCGCTGAACTTTTTTAGCTTAGAAGATTTCACATCGTTGGTACCCTCATGAGTAATTTGGAGAGTATCCCATGCTTCCTTAGACGTGGTACACATCATAATTCGACGAAACTCATCAAGAGTGACAGCACAAAAAATTATGCTCATGCCACAGGATTTAAAATTAATCCATTTAAAATCATCCTCTGTCCAAGCAGTGACAGGTTTAAAACTTTCGACATTGTCGTTAGTGACTGTGGGTGGTGTCCACCCTCTTTCACTAACAAGCCAGACTTGTAAGAATAATTTTTCTAATATTGTTTATAGCATAGTTTTAGACTAGTTTGGAGTATCCCGTTACAAATCGTCACGCATAGTCAAGACGAACCGAGCTCGAGCATCTCCAAGTTTGAAGACTTTTTGACATCCCGTAAAGGTATAAAGAAATTTATAGTTTAAATCAATTTATAGAATTAATTTTTAGGATGTTTATTTTTATAAAAAATGAACATGAGTTTTTTATTTCGAAAAGAAAAAACTATTATTTTATAAATCTCGCTCAAACGAGATAGACATATCATTCATATGAGATTACATGTCGTTTGAAGGTTATTCGACGTATTTTTAAAACAAGGATCAAACGAGGTCTTACTGCCTAAGTTTTTTTATGTCGTTAGAAACGAGACTTATCTCATTTGAACGGGATCATCATCTCGTTAAAACGACATAACATTATCATTTGAATGACACCACCGCCTCGAATTTTATGAACGTCCTATAAATACCTATTTAATGATCAGAATGTTTAATAATTTTTCCAGGATCATTTCTGCATAACTTTTGCAAAATTTCTTCACCTTTTGTGTTGCAAAAACACTATTTAAGTCACAAACAAACATCTTGAATATTTGGTTTTGTGAATTCGTTTTAACCCTAGAAAGTTTTGTATTCTTTTATACACATTTGTAGAGAAGGCATCTACATGGATGACTTGTGATATCTGAGGTAACCCGTAGCTGAAGAAAAGGCTAAGGCAAAAGAGGGAGGACTACCGTCATGTGATTCTTATGAGGATCATAATTGTTCTTTAGAGATTTGTGAAGATTAGCGCGTCATACTTGTGGCAGTTATCAAGTAGTATTACAAGTCGATTGTCTTGTAATATTTCAAAGTGAAAAAAAGGTTTTACCTAAAAGACATTTTTTTCTTCTGAAACTTTGACTTTGTTGAATGCTTGGTTTGGTTATCTATTTTATCACATAGATGTATGTTTAGGTTAAAATGATAAAATTTATTGCGCACTCTCAAATTGATATTTTTGTTTAGCATATTTGTTTTCGCATACTCATAGTGGTTTTATTGCCTTACACTCTCTCTAAGTGGTGTCAGAGCATTCATACCATTTCTCTCAAATTGATATCAGAGCGGGTTGAACCAAGTTATCTTGTGATTCTGAATTTTTAGAGTTTTTCCTACTGATACCTCTGCTTTCTCTCAAATTAGTATGAGAGCAGGTTGCACTAAGATATTGTGTTAGATCCATGTTTAGTGCTTTTTGAGTGTTTTGTTTTTCCCTTAGTGGATTCCCATAGTTTTGACGACTTAAATCGTTTGAATTTGAAGTTTTCTAAAAGAATTGAAATTCCTGAAAAAGAAAATTTTCGTTTTAAAGTTGTTATTGATCTTTTACAAACTGTTCAAAATCAAAGATATGTTTTTCATTGAGAAACTTGTGGACATGGATAGTGATTTCAAAATTTTAGAATTGTCCAAGAAAGAGAGTGATGAAAGAGTCCGCTTTTTAGAGAACTAATAGGACTTTAACAATTCCAGGGTTAATATTTGTGCCATTGAGGATAGTATTTTGATTAATGATTTTAAGGCACGAGAGAAGGCTCTCCAGGATAAATTTACTTTCATTGAGGGGGAGCGAGATAACCTTCAAGGAATGATTGAACATATAAAGAACGAGTCCCTAAAATTAGAATAGTCAAATTCTTTTCTTGAGCCTAAAATTTTAAAGATAAAAGATGATTTAAAAGACTCGAGTAGTTTTAGTAGTAATGTTAATGGCTCCCATGTTTCTAATGTTTCGAGTGTTTAAGACACGACCATTGTTTGTTTTAGAGGGTCAACTGCATCCAAGTATAATAGAAAAGGTCAACCCATAGGGCACATTCCTCACGTTTTCATATGTTCACATTGTGGTAGGAAAGGTCACCTTGGGCATTTTTGTTATGATTTTGGAAGAGGTCCTAGGAAGTTGAATTCTATTGTTCCCTTGGTTCCCGAAACCCAACACATTAAGTATATATCTATTTGGGTTAGGAAATCCATTTTAGAGGAGCTAGATGGTAGACTAGTTGATTCTCACATGCTTACACATGATTCTTCTCTTGTTATATCTTATTTTTGATTGCTTGCATAATTTTGTTTGTCATACTATAGTTATGCTTCATGATACATGTTTGCTAGTGTTATGATATGTGTATCTTTTGTATTATATTTTTCTTTTATTTAGTCATATTTAAAAAATACAAAAACATTTTATTTAGATAAAATTTTAAAAAAATACAAAAAGATTTTTGGTTTTTGTGTATTTTAGTTTTACACATTTGGTGTGGCATATTGGTATATTTGAATCTAACTCACTCCATAATTTCCATGTGTCTAGGACATTTGGTTATGACTTTAGAATCTTAGATTGATCTTAACCATGTTTATGGTGTTATTTCAAACTTGATTTGCTTTCTGAATTCGACTTCATATATGCCTTGCCAAACACATGCATGAGATTTTTGAATGTTTACTTCACTATGTACATTTAAGCTTGGTAAGATGTTCTCCCATCAATTTTGTCATCTACATATTTATGTCACTAAGGGAATTTGTGCATGTAAAAACCGTTGCTCGTGAGAGATCTTGTTTAATATTGGAAAAATATGAGTGAACATAGGAAAGGGATGCAAGATATAGGTTGACTCGTCGTGAAAGCCACCATTTGAAAAGAGCCCAAGAAAAAATTAAAGCAATAAAAAAGCAAAATTTGCCAAAAAGGGGCCAATATAGTGTTGTTTGTTTTGATGATTCAAACGAGATCACTTGAAAAGAAAAGAAAAGAATAGAAAAATATGATTATCTTTATCTTTTGAGGTAGTTTAGATGAAGATCAACGGGTTTTCACAATGAATCCTAGTATGCTTATTTTGTCATGACGCTATTGATTTGTAAATCATCAATATTCTAGGCTAGTGTGTATTGTTCTTGTTTTGTTTATTAACTTTATCTTTATTTGTCAATTAAGGCTAAATCTTAGTTTGATAAAGTTTTGCGGTCAATTAGAACTTCTTGAACATATTTGAGTGCTTGGGTTATAATTTATTTGTATCTAGTTCACACACATTCATTCTATCCTACATGTTTAGACACATCGATACTATGTTAGTATGTAAAGCTTATGTTTTTTGTGTCATGGTTTGTGGTCGTTTATACCTATATATGTGTGCCGGATTTTCCTTGATATATCTTACATATATTATATATGGTATTGTATATTGTATTTGTGATTTTTTTTTTGAATTTAAAAAAAAAATAGTTGGTTGTGTTTTCCTTTGAGATGATCATTACACATGCTTGATTTATATATATTTTTGATATATTATCTTCTACATGATGCTTTGTATTTCATGCTTACGTTTCCACTTCTTTATCTATTTCGAATAAAATCAAAGGGGGGGGGGGGGGGGGGGAGAAAATTAAAATTTGACGAGTTTGAGTTTGACTTATGGGGATTAATTGATTTATGAGTTTTACTTTATTTCAAACTCAATGCGTCACGAGTTACATAATTTTGTCTCATGTTTGTAGGTACTTAAAGAGGAATTCAAGATACATGGATGAAGATAAAAAGTTTTTCAAAAGGGTAGAAGAACAAGTTTGAAGATAAAGAGACTTATGCCATTCCGTTCTAGGATTAGGAAAGGTGTTAGGATTTTTATCGTAGGAGATTTTTATTTTAATTTGATGGTCAGTTGTGTTTGTTTATTTTGTACAGGAATAGCTAAAGGGGGAGATTTGTAAGAAAAAAATTTCTAATATTTTTCCCAACATAGTTTTAGACTAGTTTGGCATATCCCGTTACAAATCGTCACCCACCGTTAAGATGAACCAAACTCAAGAATTTCCAAGTTTGAAGACTTACTGACATCCCGTAAAGGTATAAAGCAATTTAGAGTTTAAATTAATTTTTGGAATATTTATTTTATAAAAAACGAACATGAGTTATTTATTTCGAAAAGAAAAAAATATTTTATTTTTTAAATCTCGTTCAAACGAGATAGACACCTCGTTCAAATGAGATTACATACCATTTGAAGGTCGTTCAATGTGTTTTTAAAATGAGGTTAAAACGAGAGCTTACTATCTAAGTTTTTTTATGTCATTAGAAGCGAGAACTTATCTCATTCGAACGAGATCATCATCTCATTAAAATGAAATAACATTATTGTTCAAACGACGCCACTGCCTCAAATTTTTTGAACATCCTATAAATACTTGTTTCGTGATTAGAACATTTAAGACTTCTCCCAGATTCGTTTCTGCATAACTTTTACGCAAGTTCTTCACTTTTTGTGTTGCAAAAATATTGTTTAATTCATAAACAAACATCCTGAATATATGGTTTTGTGAATTCGTTTGAACCCTAAAAAAGTTTTGTATTCTTTCATACATCTTTGTGGAGAAGGCATCTCCATGGCTAGCTTGTGATACCTAAAGGAACTCACTAGTGAAGACAAAGGCTAAGGTTGAAGAGGGAGGACTGCGGTCTTGTGATTCTTGCAAGGATCACGGTTGTTCTTTAGATATTTACAAATATTAACGCGTTATACTTGTGGCGGTTATCAAGTAGTATCTGTAAGTTGAATGTCTTGTAATATTTCTAAAGTGAATAAAAGATTTTACCCAAAAGGGTTTTTTTCCTGAAATTTTGCCTTTGCTGAATGCTTGGTTTGATTTATTTGTTTTATCACATATATGTATGTTTAGGATGAAAAGATAAAATTTATTGCACACTCTCGAATTGGAATTTTTGTTGAGCATATTCGTTTTTGCATACTCATAATGGTATTAGTGCCTTCCACTCTCTTTAAGTGGTGTCAGAGCATTCGTACCAGTTCTCTCAAGACTCTCTCGTCAATCGACTTCATTGCCGATCTCATTCCCGCTTTTCAATATGCATAATTTGACCCATAAAAAATAGGTAGCCTATTATAAAAATTATCCATGTAATCCTAAAATTAAGGACCACACAATAGATTAGTGTAATCTGCTCTGATACCAATTTGAGAAAGCACGTGCAGTGACTTATATGGATTTACTTGTATCTTAGGCCAAACATACGAATTCACTTATTACCAAATTTTATCTTAATTTAATTTAAAATGAACATATAAGATAAATTGTGAAGCCAAATACCAAACAAGACAGAAATAAGAAGAAATAGAGGAAAAGTCTATTTTGGGCAAAACCTTTAATTCAGCACTGTATTAGAATTGATAGACACGAGACGACTTATAAACTAATTAGATATCCACTAAGTATAATGCGGAGATGTCTTCGAATCTTCAATGAAAAACAATGTCGTCCAACACCGCCCATAATAAGCAAATCTTTCCTCGATATCCACCGATCAGCTTCAGAAATATGTGATTCCCTTCTTCTTCAACCGTAGAGCCTCGACTCCACAAATCAACAGTAGAGAAAATCTATGTAAGGGTTTATAACTTTGGATTGTGTTCTTCCTAGTTTGGAAAAGTTATTCTACAAAATCCAAAGGATTTGGATGAAAAAATTATAGAGTTTTATCATAAAAAGAACTCTAAAAAGGCTTGTTGAAGAATCTAATCCTGCATCTCTATTTATAGGGAAGGCCGTTACAAGAGATGGGGATTGGAGATTTAGAAAATATTTAATGAAAAATAAAAAATATGCTTACTTGTTCGAACGAACTGCCACCTCGTTCGAACGATGTATCCGATATTATTCGAACAACTTCCAACGAAACTTTAAACGACATTCCAAAACCAATGCAAAAGGCGACGTTCCAGATTTCATTTGAATGTAGGAACCTCGTTCTAACGACCAACTAAATTTCGTTCGAACGATAACTCAGTTCGTTCTAACGAGCCAAGGAGATTTTCAAAAATTCTTTAAAAATCATTTTAGAAACATTTTGAAATTTTTTAAATGCAAAAGCTTTTAAAAATAACCCCTAGAAATTTAAAGTTTTACCAAACCACCTTGAAACTCTTCTTAGATAAAATTGTGACGAACGATCTCCATTCTTCTAAATGTCATAAACTTCTTCTCTTCGAGTACTTGAAAGTGATTATGAAGGTGCAGTGGGGTCTAATGGGATAAGCCATATAAAAATAAAATGAGCAGTTATAAATTTTTCTCTTAAATTTTCAGGTTAGCATGAGTGATCCCTTTCCTCCTTCCCCTCAACATATCGACCCTTAGGCAAGTGCCATGATTGACTTGAGCACTTCTCCCTCTATGGGAACTTAGGTTCGCGTACTTAGCTAATTTCCAATTCTTTTTAAAGTTATGCATTATTACCCATCCTCTAATATTTATTTATAGATTGAGGTTGCACCTATTTTTATCACTCCTATTTCTAAGTAATATCATGTACTTGGAGTTATTTTCTTACACCTTCACTCATACTTGATAAATTTCTCCTTACGTAATTTACCTATTTCTTTATTTATTAGGTTATACATATGCCACATTCAAGTGCTTCCATGTGGGTGGAGAGTCATGTATTTATATTAGCATACCTTTGTGTTTGTTTTTTCATATTGTGAAAATGCTCGACAATCACTCATCATGTTTTTATGTTTTCAGGTCAGCACTATGAGAGCTCCTGTACTTGTGGCGCATCATGCATTTAACTGGAATACACTTTGTTTATTTGCTTATTCATGGCAAATACTTTTTCGATTGCTTAATCATGTTTCCTTATTTTTAGGTGAACACTACAAGTGCTCCTATTACTATGGAGCCTCATGTACTTAAATTATTCACCCTTTTATTTTTTATTTTCCTATACATTGGAAATATTTGCTCACTTTCGAGTCCTATTTTTTTGTTTCCAAGTGAGAAATTTGAGTGCTCTTATGCATGTGGAGACTCAGGTACCAAATGGTTGTACCTTTTGTTTATTTTCTTATATTGTGCAAATATTTAAATGCTTTTCTTAACATGTTTCTTCATTTTCAGATTTAAGTCGCGAGCCTTCCCTTTCATGTGGAGACACATGCCGAGATTGGGGTGATCATTTTATTGTTTCCACTGAGGGTAAGCTAATCTATTTCTTGATCATATCCCTTATTTGTATTGCCATCGAGTATTACTTTAAGCACGTACTTCAATTTCTTATAGGAAAGAGATTGGCGTAGGCTCTTAGGTAGTATTATTACTCCAATTGGCATGCAAGTAAGACTTTTTTCTTCGAACTATTGATCATTTCACCTTTTACTTGGTCTATTTATCATTTTCCTCTTTTGCTTTCAGGAGGAAGAAAGTGAGGGAGGAGAAGAAGTTGATGATGATAAGAAAGACTCTATAGCTACTCATTTTGACAGAGTCGATGACGAGCAGGTTGATGAGGAGTCTGCCAGTGATTTTGATGCAAGTTAAATGAATATAGGTTTTGTACTGGTAGAGATGAATGCTTCAGACCTATATATGAAGGATTTATAGTATATGAGTCATGTGGACAAATTTCATGAGGAAGATCGGGTCATATTAGATTTGGTCTTTGAGCACTACCCTGAGACATTCACTATCCACTCTGTTCAAAATATTGAGGGCATCTATGTTACTAACTTGAACGCCCTCTCCAACCATATTTGTAGTTTCATAGCCACTGCTTCGAGCATAGCCACTCTTGCAAATGGTCATACTTTTCTCGTTGCTATTAAAGATTTGGAGGATTTCTACCACTTCAAGCTGGATAAGTTGGTTGCTATTACTCTCAACATTGAGTAAGATGATGAAGGCTCGTTCGTTGGAAAATGCTAAAGTCGAGAAACATCATCAGTGAGAAAATGCCTTGGGGAAGCAGATTAAATCTTTTGAAGTTGAGTTTAGCAAGGTTATGGTTAGTGAGGAGGCAGATACTGCTCGCATTACTAAAATTGAGGAGGATGTGAAGCGAGAAATGGGTTCTTCCTATGAGAGTTTTTATAAGACAAAAAATCTCGTCTTCCTTGTAACAGGCGATTGACCTCTTCTATTACTATGCGCGCATTTTTTGGGCATTTGTAATATCTTTGGCTCTCTTTCGAGTAGGCTATTTTATGAAATGAATGTCAATTCTATTTAACTCGTGCATCTACTCTTTAACTGACTTCGAGCAAATGATGTTGTTCTGTAAAATAACTTATGCGTTTACTTTGCACTCTTTGCTTTTTCCCTTACACTGTGGGACTAACTGCTCGCAAAAATTTATATTTTTTTCCAAAATATTTTGCAAGTAAACACTGATAATATTTTTTTTTATTATCTTTCCCTTATACTATTGGATCATCTGTTCACACAACTTTATATTTTTACAAAGTACTTTGCGAGTAGTCCTAGATAATCTTTTATTATCTGCCTTAAACCATAGGATCATTTGCTCGCAAAAGCCTATATGTGACTTTTATATAGAATGTTGTGAGCAAGTTAGTAATATTAATATGGACTATTAACCTTTGAATTATGGGTTGCTATGCTTGCAATATATTTCTGTTAAACTTATGTCATTTTAAATGTGCGATTATATCCCCTCTAAATAAGGCTAGCAGAGATGACTCAAGTTTTGGAAATTTTTAACTACATTGCTCACTATATTTTACTATGAGAACTTTGACTCGAAAGTATATCTCCTTACAATATTGTGAGTAATGGTAAACTCGTTAAATAAAGAAAATGTATTTCCTCGTACTTTGGAATACATAATGCTTTACTGGCTAAATTTTGTTATTTGGACATTTACTTGAAAGTATGTCCCCTCGAAATTTTACGAGCAAGGGTAATCTTGCTAAATAAATAAAATTTATTTCCTTATACTTTGAAAATTATGAGGTGTCTTTCTTGTCTCATTTTCAATGAGTTTTTTCTAAGTGGACATTAACTTGAAAATGTATCCTTTTAAATTGTGGCGATCAATGCACTTTTAAAAAAAAAATTAAAAAGAATATTTTCCTTATACAATGGGAATCCTGGGACTGGTCTGCTCGTTACATTCTTTAAACAAAAGAAGTACGATCAAAACTTTCCAATATATCCCCTCGCATAATTTTTCAATCAGACACATACAAACTTGTTATTTATATAGTGAAACACATATAAGTAATATAATCATCGCTATAAAACTTTGGGGAAAATAATATATATCTAACCAATCAGGAGCTATTGTATTAACTTTATCAAACTTGACATTTTTAGATATAAATCGTACAAAAGAGTTTCTTTTTCATACAAGAAACTTTTAATTTTGTAAAACAAAATGAAATAAGCACAGGGATACCTTAAGCATTGTATTTCTTGAGCCACTTGCAGTTTATAGATTGGATGCATTCACTCCCAGGTTCTAAAATCTAATAGTAACCTAATTTGCCCAATCCTTTAAGTATGAAGGCCCTAGCCAATTAGGTTTGAACTTAAAGTTACTTCTCAAGTGGTGAGTGGTCAAAGAACTAAGCCTCCAACCTGGAACTCTCTATGCTTAACTAATTTCTCATAGACGCTTGAGAGTTGTTAAGTGTAGACTTTGAAATTTTCCTTGGCGTTGTATACGTTCTCATCCAAGGCTTCCAACTACACATGTCTTGCATATGGTATCATATCATGATTCAAAGCCATTCTCACGAAAGGTAGTTTTAATTCCACAAAAAAGACTGCCTTTATTCCATAGACTAAAAAAAAGAGTGAACCCTATTGGCTTTCTATTCAAAGTTCTATAAGCCCACAAAACCATTGGCAGTTTATCATCTCATGTCCTAGGGAGATCCTCTAACATTTTCTTTAAAATATTGATAAGGATTTTGTTAGTTTCCTCTTCCTGTCCATTTCCTTCTGGATAAAAAATGATTGAACTGTTGTGGATGATTTTATACTTATCTATAAGTAGTCCCATTTCTTTGCACATGAATTTCTTTCCATTATCTGTGAGAATGACCTTGGGCTACCCATTTAGTATAAAACTAAGTGGCAACTAAAATAAAAGCTTTTCCATGAGAGGTCCGGGTATTCATTTTTACCAGATCAAATGCCAAAGTGTCGAATGGATAAGGAGCAACAAAACTCTGTAGGCTCGTTAATGGGGCATGGGCCATGTTCCCATGCACTTGACATGCTATGCATTTCTTCACAAAGTTAATAGAATCTGCTTCCATTGTGGGCCAATAGTATGCTGGAGTCATCAACTGATCATACGATTTTGCTCCACCCATACGCGAGGACTTGTGAGTTTCTTTTAATAGTTTTTACCACTTCTTCTTTGGCAAAATATTTCAAATATTTCCCATTGTACCGTTTCTTGTACAATTCTTTATTGATTAAATAAAATTAAGGGACATTTTTATTTAAGTATATCTCATCTTCCCTCTCAATGGGAAACTCTCCATTTTTTAGGTAAGCTGCGTAAGGCTTCCTCTAATCATCCAATTCCTCAATGAACTTTTATTCTACTGGTTTGTCAAATTGAGTATGATATTTTAAAAATGATTACTACAATCGAGCATCCTCTATGCTCATACTAGGCCAGTAGTAAACTGCTCATTGTAAATGCTAATAAAGTGGGACATATTTGTCCCCATAATGCATCCCACGCATTCCTTATAACTTCTCGCAATATTCTTCATCTCCCACGCATCTTGGCAAGTATCCCCACAAGACCCTTGAAGTACAGTGTTCCTTGGATCATTTAAAATATGGTTAACTCTAACAACTTCATCTTTCGTTCATGTGTTTCTAACTTCTTGACTATGGAGGCTATCCTATATGTGTGTTCCTCCTTTGAAAATAGGGACTCCACTATTATGGGCATCGTTCTTCTTCGAACAATGATTGTATCTTATAGCTCAACCATTTATAATTTCTGCAAAAATTTTATGAAATTATCGGGATGTTTGTTCATCATCTTAGGATGTATCTCTAGTTTGACAACCGAAAATTAATTTATTAGGCGCTGGATATTGCTCGGTAGGGAGTAAGGCTGGCATGCTTAAGAGAAAAGTATCCATTAAGTGTCTTAACTATGAGGTTAAAATCCTCTCGTATGCACAGTACTCTAACCTCTCTTTTCAAAGCTTAGAATAGCCCAAGAATGAGAGCCTCATATTCTATTCATTATTTAAGAACTTGAAGTCGAACTTATGAGAAGAGAAATTTTCTCCTTGTTGTTATAGAGTATGATTCCTGCTCTCTCGATACCCTGTGTGCACGAACCATAAAATTTCATTTTCTATTCTTCCATCTCTTCCACCAAGAAGGCTCGAAAGCTATCCCCCTGGACGCTCCTCACTCGAAGGTTCAAAATTCTATCTTGGAAAATTAGCTAGGAGATCAACCAAAGCTTAAATTTTGATAGCCTTGGGTGCAAGACACTTCAAAAAATATTCTGAGAGTATAAGGAACCACCTGGTTTCTCTCCATATCAAGATGGTTCTTGCGAGTAAGTACTTTATAGGATCACACTTGGTAATGATATTCACTGCAAATGTGAGCAGGTAGTGCCTTAACTTTTGATCTATAAAGACCAAGGCCAAACAGTGCCTTTCTACACTTATGTATTTGGACTCAGTCCTAGATATCACTTGGCACAAATAATAAAGAGGTCATTCCTTACCCTCTTTCTCACAGACAAGCAAATCCCCAATAGACCTCTCGATGGAAGTGAGGTATAATAGCAAAGGCTTACCTGCTTTGGGGGGGATCATAGTTGAGGTATACTATCAAAGCCTACCTCCTTATGTGGTGGTGGGGGTGGGGTGGGGGGGGGGGGTCACATTAGGGACGATTTACATAATGTCAAGTTGAATTTTTAGGATCTTAAGAGCTTAATTAATTATAGTAAATGAGAGTGAGAAGTTACTTTTGCTTCAGGTCTTTTGTGGTTTGTAAGTTAGGATTTCCCATTATTTTCTTACATCATGTATATTCATATAACTCTCATGTGGTTATAATGCATATAAATTTTTACCTTGAGTTTATTATATCTCTTTGTTTTGATATATAGTCTATCTCCATGTGTAGTTGATGGTAATCTCAGCCCATTTATCACATATTATATATCTATCATATATTATCGTATCAATTGCTCACTATTTATAGGGTTCTCTCTCGTTTTGTTACTTTGATTAACATGTTTACTCTCATTAGTTGCTTAACTCTATTTTATCTCAAAATGTACATAGTTATTTGATTTGTCTCCCTATGTGAAAAAAGGGGGAGAAGTTTGTAGATTTGGGAATTATATCGTATTGAGCATGTTGTATTACAAAGAGTGTTTATATTTTATTTCATGTTTATTGAGAGGAATTGCATAGTTAAGTGATAGTTACTTTAGTAGTTTAATACTTACATGTATATACATTCTATTACTTCCATATTTTTCTTCTTAATATTATATATTGATAGTTGATGAGTTTGATAGTGTGTAATAGGAAAATAAGTACAAGAAGCTATTTGAAAGCTTTGAGTGTCTTGTCCTTAGTTACTTATTATTGCATTGTATTTATATCATACACTTTTGGTCGGGCACATCGTGTCGTCGACGATAAATTTGATTAGGATGCTTTTAATTTTTTTTTATGTGTTTTGTCACGAAATAGACAAAGGGGGAGATTGTAAGATTATGGTATACGCATGTGCCCACGACATTTGAATTTTCTTATTTCGTTTTACAAAACATACTATGTATCTAGTCCAAGTGTAATACCCGGTATTTTTAGAACAAAATTAATTAATTAAAAGGAATTGTAAGCCAAAATTTGAATTAAATGAGAAAATATATAATTTAAATTCATTTGGTGATTTTTGGCTAATTAAATGAATAGTTTTAACCTTTAATTAATCACACGTTAATTTAGGGTTTTAATGACAACCGTAGGGGCATTTGAGTCATTTGAGACTTTCTTGGACTCCAAGCTAGGACTTTAAAAAAGTCAATCACCTGTGGTTTTACAAGTTAGTCTAGAGTTTGAGAATTTTAGGACTTTAAAAAAATAATTCGAATTGAAAGCTAATAACATAAGAGAGATAGGAGATTTGACTTGTGCACATTCATCTATGTAGTTATCGAAACTCTAGTACACGACTGAGCTCTCGAGAGGTGTGAGGATCAAATAATGATCAATCAAATATACAACAACTGCGAAGATGTACATGTGTACATTGACACTGGGGAAGGGATAAGATTGATGAATTATGCTGGTACTTTTATTACTTCTCCAGTTTTTTTTGGTCAAGTTCTAATAATATTTTCTTTCATTTTAGTTGTAATAATATTTTTTTTTAATTTCAGTTGTAATAATATTTTTTTTTATTTCAGTTGTAAGAATATTGTTTATGTTTAATTTGTAATAATATTTTCAAACGGAACCCAAACGGCACCACGAGTGGCACGAACATCTCATGCGCATCCGACATAACAAGTAGCAACTGGCTGCGCAGTCGCAGGTGTGGTGATAAAAATATAAACACAAACAATTTATGAAAAGAAAACAATCACTAGTATAAAAAATAGTAGCAATCACACAACACAAGAATATACATGGTTCAGTAAGTTGCCGACATCCACGGAGAGGTCTACTGTTCTTATTAGGTAACTCTCGAGATGATTTTTTTACATGCCCCATGCCTCAGGCCAGGAGTACAATATATATGCAGTTAAGAGAATGTGTTAGTAACTATCACGTTGGCCTTATATCCCTTGAATACCTCTCAGAGATTTTGGGGATAGACTCGGTCATATCTTTCATTCTAACTGTTATCCAAGACTCATAATTTGTGCCAGGCGCCTGACTCATTTGTTGGACATGACCGGCTACTCTTATTGGCTTGGTAGACACTGGGTACCCACAATTTCCCCTAAAAAATTTAGGGCCATAATTTGGGCTCACAAATTTTAAATGGTGCCTTCCGGTCACCTTCTAATGGCACTATTGTAATTTATAAAAATGATAAGGGCGTGAATCGTCATTTGGCAGGAAGTTTGAGCAGCAAATCTTCTTCGATCAGAGTGCACTATCATCGAGGAGTTTAAATCGAGGTGTTGGATGATTTTCAATGTCACTTCAACTTCTTACTTCTCTCACTTTCAAGCCATCTCTTGCTCTCCAAGCTTTCTCTTGCTCTCAAGCTTGTTCTTCATTATTTTCAAGCTATTTTTCGCTTCTCGCCTTCATTCTCCCATGGTTTTCCATCATTTCAAGCTTCATTCTTTTCCCTGTAAGTTCTCAGCCTTTCCTCTTTCTATATTTCCTTTCGTCATTTTTCTTTTTACTGTAGCTAGGGTTTTCCTTATGGTAAGGATAAACAACAAATCCCTAGTAGAATTTAGGAAATGTTATAATATCCCTGACTGGGTGGATATTGAGTGTGCCCCGTTCTTTGTATTATCCGTGATATCGAGGGTGGCCATTGGATTCATGTCCTTCTGTTGTCTCAAGGGGTTATCCTTTCCCCCAAATCGCATGTTTTTACATTTTTTTCAGTACTTCGGCGTAGTCCCAGCTCAGTGTTCTCCAAATGTTTGGAAGATAGTGAACGACATCCATACAATAAACCACCTCTATGGCACTAATTTAGGCTTAGTTGAAATGTGCTTCTGCTATACCTTCTCTCGTACCAGTTCTGGTCTTCTTTATTTAAAAGCGAGGAGTCCGGATAGGGTGTTGGTAGTAAATCTACCTGATTCCCATAAGGACTACTGTTCTGAAGGATTCATAGCTAGGAACTGGATGTTCCCTCCTCAGGTAGGGGGTGCGAGGTACATGGGACCTCAGATTCGTACTTATGGGGAGGAATATAGAGGTTGTTTTTCAATCTCTTTTCCCTTTAATTGTCGTTATAATGTGTTCCTCTTCTAATATTTTCCTTTTCTTTTTCAACAAAGTCCAAGAACCAAGAGCCTGCTCTCCACGAGATCCGTACTGTTGAGTTACTCAAGGCCTGGAATATAAGAGACTATTATGGAAGGTAAACAACCCATGTCGAATGCTTTCTTTTTGTAATACTAGAACACTACCTCCAGCTTTATCGCCCATCCAGTTGACTCTATTCCTTATCTTGATATCCAAGAGGAAGAAGGTTCTCTCGATCTTATCGAGCTAGACAAGGAGGAGGAGAATAGCTCAAAGTTTGTTACTGCTAGAGGTGAGGTAGGATCTCGTGAGGAGGAATCTAAAGAAGAGGAGTCTGGTGGAGAGAGGTTCGGCGAGGAAGGTTCTAGTTCAGGTAGTTCTGGCTTGAAGAGTTCCAGCGAGGAAGATATGGCTCCTCCTAGAAGGAAGAACTTAATTCCTAATGATGATGATAACGTCCAGTTGTACAACTGGATGAAGATTCATAAGATCAAGCCTGGGGATACTGCTAGTGGTTCCCAAACAGCAGCCCATCAGAAGGAGCTGGAGAGGAAAAGAAGAAAAGAAGAAAAGAAGAAAAGATGAAGAGGGAGTGGAAGAGAGAGGAAGAAAGAAAGAGAGAGGAGGAGAATAAGAAGAAGGAAGAGGAGAGAAGGAGAGTAGAGGAAAGAAAAAAGAAGGCACATGCTTCCCTAGTGGTTCCAATCGGGGGGGGGGGGGATTCCATGGCCTTAGCCCTTCACATTACCCCCATGTGGCTCGAGAATGCAGTATTAACAGCGGACCATGAGCAGTCCTCAAAGATGGGTCTAGACTAGTTTACCCTAAAGACAGATCAGAGGCTTGCTTTGGTAAGGCCATTTATTTTCTTATTTGTTTTTTATTTTAGTTATTCTCATAATTTTCCTTATACTTGTTTCTTTTTGCAATTTGTATTTGACTATATCGTCCTCCGCTGCAGTCGAGATGGGGTGGTGAGGAGAAATGCTGAGTAGAGGGAAACCTAAAGATTGTACAAGAGTCCCAGAGGTCCTCTAAGAGAGATCTTCAATAATATGAGGCCTTATTTTCCAAGGAGAGGGTCGGGGCGTCCAAGGAGCTGAAGGAACTCCGCGAGGCTTACAAGCTGGTTGTGACAGGCAAGATTGCCATCACCAATGAGAACTTGAAGCTCTTTGAGAAGGTGACGAGCCTGAAGGCATAGGTGTATACGATTATGGAAAACAACTATAATGAGGGCTAGGAAGCATCCTATGAAGACGCCAAGAAGAAAATTGAATTCATTTGTCGGGCGAACTATAAAAAAGGCTAGGATCGAGCCTTGGTTGTTGCTAGAGTTTCTACTGATTCTCCCCTATTTGGTGAGCACAATCCTAGCCCCAAACCCTTTATTGATGAAGAAACCCCAGTTGTTAGCCAACTTACTGCTCTTGCTTCTAATGTTCCTATCACTCCTGCTGTTAATACCCAACACTTGGGGCAGAGTCTAGTGAGGCCATTACTAGTAAGGGGAAAGATCCAGCCCCACAGAGCAGGTAGAGGTCAACCAATAGATTGTTAGGATTGTTTCCTTTATTTGTATTTTCTCTTTTTTTTTCTCTTTTCTTTCCACTTAATGTATTTGTACCTGGCTGGTGCCATTTTAAATTGAAGGGATTTGGTTTTTGCTTTTGTTGATACATTTTTGTCATTTTCATTCTATGTCTTGTAGTTTATTGATCTTGATGATTATATTCCTGCCTCTTCTCGTCTAGGCCAAATCCTTGGTTCCAATGTAATCACCCAAGTTCGTGGAGCATTTACCAAGATCTGCAAATGCCTTAGGACAAGGAACCAAGACTATAAGGATTAATTTGAGGTAGTAGCTAGGTTGAAGGATAGACTTGTAGAGATGGAGGAGGTCGACGCCTCTGTCCAATAGGATATGGATGCTCTGAAGGCCAAGCTTTTGGAGGCCTCTGAGATCAATCAAGTTGGAGATGTTTTTGAACAGGAGAATGATGCCTTAAGGAGGGAAGTTGCACTTCTCAGAGAGAATGCACAAAGCATTGCCCCTCTAGTTATACAGGGTTTCTCTTCATTAACTAGGTAACGAGCTAGGCCTAATGACAATGGTTCAGCTAGGGAGATTATCGAACTATGGGGAGATGTTCATAGGGCATATATGATAGTTTCTGGGATTTATAGGGATATTACCTGGCTGAGGAACTTGTTAAAGAAAGGTCCTTGACAAGTGTGGGCAAATGAGTATAACCAGGGCTGGACAGATGCTCCCATAAGGTTAAAGGAGGCCAAGGAGCTGTCCTTTATTGGAGGGTGGCTGAGGGCCCTCAGGGAGTTAAAGGTGCATAAGAACTATGTCCATTGGTATAGACATGAGATCACTCCCTCGTCTTTGGAGCTAAATCCATTCAGAAGGGATGAGCGATGGATCCCAATAGATGCAATCACGAGGCAGCTATTAGAGTTAAGACTGGAGGAGGTCGAGAAGGACTTTGCCCCTTATCCAGACAATGGTCAAAGGCCGCGAGTGGCTGATTACCTTGCTCAGTGACCTAGTCCCTCTTAGGATCTAATTTATTCCTTCTTTATTTTTCTATTTTATCACTATTGTACGTGTAATCGTGTAACCTTTAGCAATAAATTTTTTATGTTTTGGGCAGTTGCCGACTAAACATATTTTTGATTGATAATCTCCAGCGATTTTGGGCTTCTCAGCCGACTAAACATGAGCTTTATTTTGAATGAGTATTCCCCCATTCTAGTATGCCATAAACATACCATTCCTCCTTGCTTTACCTTTTTGGTCGTGTCGTCACACTTCCTTAGGCCTAAGTAAGGTGATGGCGAGGATACACCGAATTAGTGGGCAATCCGCCCGAGTAGGATTTTGGAACCAAACTATATTGACGACCAACCTAGGTTGGCCATATTTCCTAAGGATCCCCTATTGGTCTTTACTTGTTACCGGAGAAACCTATGAGTCCAGTTGTGTCACGAATAAAGGCATGAGGAGGGTGATTATATATCACCCCTGTTGGCTTTGCTCTGGAGAAGTCGAGCTGGTATAAACCCAACCACTATGGTGTAATCACAAGAGACTATCTATGTTAAAATAATGAAGATTGTAACTTGGAAAGGGTGCATATAATAAAATACAATTAAGAAACCTAACATATATAGAATGCTAATTCCAATCGAGTCTTATTGATAACAGTGAGAAACAGAGGGCAACATTAATTTGTAAATGAAAACTTGCCTAAACTAATGGTGCATGAAGAAATCTAGAAGTATAATTTCTTTAGGTTGGATGCATTCTTGGCTCTCGGTATCTCCCTGCTTTCTAGCATTTCTAAGTGGTAGGCTCCTTATAGGTCATCTCTTATGACCTTGAATGGTCCCTCTAAGTTAGGTCCAAGATTGCCATATGATGGTCTCACAATGCTGCCAAGAACTTTCCTTAGGACGTAGTCTCTGACCTGGAATTTCCTTGGGTTAATTCTCTGATTGTATTATCTAGCTAGCCGTTGCTCGTAAGATGCTAGCTTAACTAGATCTAACTTTCTTCGTTCGTCTATTAAGTCAAGTTCGGTGAGCAATGCTTCATTATTATGGCCTTGGTCAATTAACATAGACTTCATGGTAGGAAGATCAGCTTCTAAGGGGATGATTGCTTCCATTCCATATGTGAGTGCAAAAGGTGTCTCCCCAGTTGCTCACCTTGGAGCGGTGCGATAAGCCCAGAGGATATGGGGCAGTTTGTTCGCCCATGCTCCTTTGGATCGTTCAAGGCGCTTTCTCAGTCCATCGATCACTGTCTTGTTAGAGGCCTCGGCTTGACCGTTGCTTTGAGGGTATGCCACAGAGCTGAAGTAGTGCCTGATTCCATGATCACTACAAAATCTTTGGAAGGGGCCACTCTCGAACTGGGTCCTATTATCGGTAATAACCATCCTGGGTATGCCAAAGCGAGTGATAATATTTCTCCACATAAACCTTATCACATCAGTGTCCCTGATGTTTGCCAGTGGATCTGCCTCTATCCACTTTTTGAAGTAGTCTGTGGCCACTATTAGATACTTTAGATTTCCAAGTGCAGTAGGTAGAGGACCCACTATATCTAGGCCCCACTAGGCGAAGGGTTAGGGTCTAGTTAGGTACTTTAGGTCACTGACGGGTTGGTGGACTAAGGGCGAGTGCTTTTGGCATTTCTCGCATTTTTTGACATAAACTCCAGTATCCTTCTACATGTATGGCCACCAGTACCCTTCCTTTATTGCTCGAAATGCTATCGATCTTCCTCCTACATGACTTCCATAAATTCCTTCATGGAGCTCGTGTGGAACTTGCTCAACGTCCTATGGATGAACGCACTGGAGGTAGGGGCCATTGAAAGATCTCTTATATATTTTTCCCTCAAGAGATAAGTGAAAGTGACTGGCCTTGAATATTATCTGATGGGATGTCTTTTTATCACTGGGGAACTTATCATTTCACAAGTAATCTATATCGAGTTCCATCCAGCTCAGAGCTTTTTTAATATGGAGGATTTGCTCGAGGTTCTGCAACTCAGTATCCTGACAAATACTGGGTTGCGCGAGGAAATCAATTTGGATTGTTCTTCTGAAGTTGGAGTCTATTTCTTAGCTTAGAGTTGCTAGGGCATCTGCATGGATGTTGTGTCCCCTGGGGAACTGCTGAACATCGACTTGATCAAATTTATCCATTAATCCCTTCACAATGGTGAGATAAGTTGTCGTTCTTTCATCCTTTGCATTGAAATTACCGCTTACTTGGTTGGAAACTACCTATGAATCATCGAAGACTTAAGGGTGCCTCGCCCCTAGCAACTATTCTTTGCATAGTCCGACGATCAATGCCTCGTATGCTGCCTCATTATTGGAGGCTTTAAACCCAAGTCTAATTCCTTGTTCGAGCACTGTGTTCTCAGGAGTCACTAGTGTAATACTACTCCTGCCCCCTCGAGCTAGAGGCTCCATCGACGTATAATTTCCAAACACCTAAGCCTCCCTTTGGACAACTGGTTTCGGGGTGATCGCAACGCTGCTCCCCTGTGAACTCGGAAATGAAATCTGCCAATACTTGCCCCTTGATGGCTGTTCTTGGTTGAAAGTGGATATCAAACCTTTCGAGCTTGACTGACCACTTGGATAGTCAGCCGAAGAGATCTAATTTCCTTAGAACGACCTTAATGGGGGTATGAAGTAACTATGATGATGGAGTGAACCTCAAAATAATGCTTCATTTTCCTTGAGGCTATAACAAGTGCGTATGCGAGCTTATCCAATGGCAGGTATCACTGCTTGGCATCCAAAAGTGTTTTGCTCGCGTAGTAGACTCGATGCTGTCTTCCTTCCTTTTCATATACTAAGGCAAGGATTACAGGGTTGTTTTGACACTGCTAGGTAGAGGTATAGCGAATCATTCTGCATAGGAATTACGAGTAAAAGGGGGTCTGCTAAGGAAAACTTTGAGCTCTTCTAGGGATTTCGAGCAACCTCTGTCCCGTGTTACTCCTTTGTTCCTTTTTAATAATTGAAAGAATGACTGGCATCGTTCTAAAGTCTTAGAGATGAACCGTTTGAGTGTGACGAGCATTTTGGTTAGCTTCTGTACATCTCTTACTGTTTTGGGCGGTTGAACTTTACTGATGTTGTCGATCTGGTTGGGGTTTGTCTCTATTCCTCTCTTATTGATTAAGTATCCAAGGAATTTTCCTGACTGGACACGGAAGGAATATTTAGTTACGTTAACTTTCATCCGGTACTTCCTGAGGATCTCGAAGGTCTTTGCCAGGTCAGAGAAATGGTCATCCTTGATCTTGTTCTTAACGAGCATATCATCGATATAAACTTCCATGGTATCCCTCATCTGGTCTTTAGCATCCTCGTGACCAACCACTGATAAGTTGCTCCTGCATTTTTAAGTTCGAAAGGCATAACTTTATAGAAATATAAACCAACATTGGTTATCAAGGAGATTTTATCTTGGTCTGGCACATGAAGGGGGATATAATGGTATCCCCAATATGCATTTAAGAAGCTCATCCTCTCGTGTGAAGCCGTGGCATCAACTAGTTGATCGATCTTCAGAAGGGGGGAAACTGTCTTTAGGATAGGCTCTGTTAAGGTCGGTGAAGTCGATACAAGCCCTTCACTTTTCGTTACTCTTACGAACCACTACTAGGTTGGATAACCATTTGGGGAACTGAACCTCCTATATGGACCCTGCATCTAGTAGTTTTTCGACCTCTTTCTTTACTGCTCTAGCCTTCTCCAGGGATGCTCATGAGCTTTCTGTGTAACTGACCTGACAGTTGGGTGCACGTGTAGTTGATGATAAGCAATGCTAGGATCAAACCAAGGTAGCTCGTAGGGCTCCCATGAGAAAATGTCCAAGTTTCTCCGGAGTAGGGTAACTAGTTCTTTCTTCTCGCCATCAGTTAAGGAGGTGCCAATTAAAAAATTATTTTTGTTCGAGATACTCCTAGCTGCGACCTCTTCCAGGTCTTTAACGACCCTTTTGGAAGTGAGGAGCCTGGTTTCCTCCACTCCTGGTCGACCATACCTTAGCTACTATTTGGAGGGCATCAACCCCTCCTAACCTTCTTCCTTGCCTTTTGTTTTTTCTACTATCTTCTTCTATTTGTGGCGTATGGCCGCGATGAAACACTTCCTCACCGCAGCCTGGTCCCCATGGATCTCAACTACTCCCCGATCAGTTACACACTTCAATTTCTGGTGATAGGTCGATGGAATGGCCTTCATTGCGTGGAGCTATCCTCGTCCAAGGATTTCTTAGTATGGTGATTTGATATTAACAATAAGAAACTCAATCAATTTGGAGATGTTTCCTACCCTGACTGGCAGGATAAACTTTCCTAGAGGGATTGTGACCTCCCAGGGAAGCCGACCAATGGGAAAATAGCTTCCTTTTGATCTGCTATGCTTAGTTTCAGCTTCTTGAATAAGTCGAGGCACATTACATCGAATGAGTTGCCTTGGTTGACGAGCAACCTGTTGACGTCCCAATTATTTTTCCTGAGTGTAATAGCCAATGATTCATGATGAGGGGTTCTTACCCTCACCAAATCTTTGTCTGTAAAAATAATATTCTTGTTATAATCAACGTCCTCTGGACGCAGTCGCTTTCCTGCTTAAGACTTGGCTGGGTCAATTCAGAAGGCCTGCATAATCGCGGTAAGCTTCTTAACTTCCATTCGAGCTGCGTTCCATTGAATTTGTTTGAGGTCTGATGCCCCATGTACTACTGCAAATTCATGGTCAACATCCTCCTCGAGGACATTATCCGGCCTCTGCTCGCCATTCTCTACTGCTTTATCTGTCATCTTTTCCATAAACTCATTGAGGTGTTCGACCTAGGCCAACTCCTCGAGATGCGACTTCAGGGCCTTACAATGTTCAGTTTTTAAGTCCGCCTTCCTTGTTGAACGCACATCTTAGTGTGTTGGTCCGCTTAAAGGGATCTCGTCCCATCTTCCTCGGCCATTTGATAAATGGCTCATCCTTGATTTTTTCTAGGATCTTATAAATCAGCTCTTTGAAGACTGTGTTTACAGCTTGAAATGCCTTTGAGGCGTCGTTCTTATTTTCGTTCTTGCCCCTATTCTTATTTCTTTTCTTCTGCGGTTCAACCCTCTCGGCCACTTTGCTTGCCTTCGTGCGACCATTTTTCCCTGCATTAAGATGGGTCACATCCTCGACTTTAGCATATTTCTTAATACGGGCCATTAAGTCATCTATGGTTGTGGCCTCCTTCTTAGTTAGGGACTAGTGCAAGAGGCAGGAGTTAGGCAATCCTATTTTGAAGGATGCTACGGTGACCTGCTCCGAGAAGTCCTCGACTTCGTTAAACGTCTCCCAGTACCTCTTTACATACTCTCTTAGGTTCACTTGTGGCTTTTTCTTCATAGTAAGAAAAGCATTCATCCTCTTCGGATGGGAGCTGCTTATAATGAAATGAGCTATAAATAGCTCAGCCAGAGATTTGAAACTCTTGATGGATCGGTGAGGTAACTTCTCGAACCACTTCTGGGCCACATCGTGCAAGCTCGAGGGGAAGCTTCAGCACACGAGTGCATCATTATGACTCCATAGAGTCACTACTTGCTTATATTGCCTAACATGGTCGATGGGATCAGTTTTTCCATTCTAAATCTTGAACCTGGGAATCGTGAACTTCTTTGGGGCTTCCTCTTCTTCAATTGCCCTTGAAAAAGGGGACTTCATCTGAGTTTTGAGAGCTCTTCTTTCTAGCTCCCTTGTTGATCTAGCACCACGGTGAGTTGGGTGCTGGTCCATCTTTCTCCATACCAGACTTTGTATATCATCCTCCCACCGATTGGGATTCCTGTACTAGCGAGCTGGTCATAAGTATTCAAAGTGGTGGTCGCCTGACCTAGGTCTCTCCATTCTTGTTGAACCACATCTTGGGATTCTTCCTCGACTGCGAGATTTTCTCGCCTGAGGGCTAGGAGTCCTGCTGTAGCGTCGTCTTGTATTTCGACGGAGCTATCTCTTCATCTTTCCAGTCACTTTTGAGGTGGGCTTTCTCGTTTTTCAATTGGCGAGTGGCCTCCTCCTGTTCCTGGAGTCTGGCCTCGTAGGCATCGATTAACCTAGAGATTTGAGTGGACCTGGGTGGCCCTTGACTTTCTTCAGAGACTTGCCTTTCCTGGCAAAGTCTTGGGTTTGAATGGCGTATTCCAGACCATACCCTTGGGGGGTTTAGCTGTTGTTCAATGTCTCCTGTTGTGATGTGACATTGCTGGTGAGGGTTTTCGCAGGAGAAAGTAATCACTTCTCACAGACGACCCCGATTGTGGTGGCAAAAATCTCTAGAACAACAATTTATGAAAATAAAACAATCACCAGTATAAAAGAAATAACAGTTGAAAAATGATAGGACCCCCAATTTTAAATTTTACAAAAAGAATTTCCTTTTAGATGCGGAATAAAGATGGTTCAACTAAACAACACGCACACAACAAATTTTAATTTCTTCAAATTAAAATAAAATAAAACTCAAAGTGAAATTAAATTAAATAAGAAATGCATTTTTTGCTTAAACCCAATTAATTCAACCCAAGTCCTAAAAATTTGCCTATCACAAATAATTAATCCATTTTTGCAAATTAGGCCAAACGAAATTTTATCCAATAAAATTAATGACTTGAATTAAATTAATTCTTACCCAAACAAATTTAGCACCAAATTAAAAATTCAAATTTTTTCTTTTACCTAAGCATGAATCTAATGTGAATTTGCAAAAGATAAAATAAACAAACCACTACGCCGCGATGTACGAGGAAAAACCCACAACGGGAAAAAACCTCGGATGACCCTAGCCTTAAGTCCACTAAGTATGGTTTTATGTTTACAAGACAAATGACTTACAACAACTCGACTTGACTCCGTCCAATCCTCTGATGCGTCTTTTTGTAAGTACCTCCTCCTAGCCGACAATCCCGGAGTCCACCGAAACCTTGGAATCAACCAATAAGGCCTTTGGAACAACCGTCAACCCGCAACCGAAGCCTTTCTCCAAGTGGGAACGCCTCAGCATCAAAAAATTATTCTTCTTTGTGGGATGTAGAAGTAAACCCAAACACTCTTCAAACGGTAGAGTAGAACCCGGTGACAAACACTCCAAGCGAAGTATGTATATGTAGAAACTTGGAATAAACTAAACAAATGGGTGTGTATGTGTTTTTGGTGAATTTAATCCATAAAAATCACAAAACATGGAACTTTTTCTTCAAAGAATTTTCTCTCTAAAAATCTCTTAGAACATGAAAAAGTTAATTTGAAAATTTTGGTTTCCGCACTTGATAATTATGTCAAAAAGTAGTGGGGAAAAACATAATGGGAACATGGAGAAAACTGCTAAAAACTTACAAAAAATGGTTCCCGCCAAAGTCGTTGGAACGACATTCTCGTTCGAACGACTTTACTAATGATGTTCCAGAGAATAAAAAAGGAATCTCGTTAGAAGTCTCGTTCGAACGACCTGGGAATCTCTTTCGAATGAGATTCCAGTTCATTCGAACGACTTGCCAGGAAAAACAAAAATGAATGAAAAGTTCTAAAAAAAATATTTTCTGAGTAAATCAAAGTCGTTAAAATTATTTATAAAAAAATATAAATTACACCCAATAAATTTCCAAGCTCCTATATATATATATATATATATATATATATATATATATATATATATATAATGCATTAATACCTTAGGAGCATTGGAACAAATGTTGATGACATAGAACGAGGCACAATAAACCCGACTTAAGATTAAGCTTTATAATCTTGGTCGCTACGTCTTTAACTAACACGTCATAGGCTTGGATGGATACACTTGGACACTATCCTATGACTCAAATATTTTTGTCCGAAATTGAGCCAACACTAGATTAAGACTCAATCGGAGACTTGTGTCCTTACAAATCTCCCCCTTCGTATATTCCGGGACAAAACCAAACAAAAATCCTAAAGGGCCGTCAAGGTCTACTAGACTTAAAAATTATCTCACCCAAAATAAAAATACATAGCTTGACTCAAAAACCAAAGGATCAATATATTTGCCGATGAAAGTTGAAAGTTTCCATTTAGAATAATTCTTTCACACTTAAGCAAACTATCAAACACATAGGGAATATCAAGAATATTAAATGCATGAAAAAAAAAACTCCCCCTAAATTAATTCTCCCCTTTATCAACTATGATCAACCTAAGAAGTTCGCGACTCCCCCTAAGTTAAATCTCCTAAACTAAGATATGATTATAATAGGATTAGATACCATTTCTGCCCCTATCATTCTCCCCCTTTTTGTTCAGGAATAGACAAAGGATAAAACTATGAAGCTTAGAGTGATATGGGAAACAAAATTGAAACTAATCCATACAAAGAATAACGGATACCAACAAAGATGCAAATAAAATGATACCAATGTGATACATAAGATACTAAGCATGTGATATCAACAACAATATGCAACAAGATAGATACCAATTATGAATTTGAAGCATAGATGGACTAGAAAGCGAGGCAAAGAAAAAATTCCATATATATGTAGACATAATGAATATCACTAATGCACACGCACATATATATAGGTATAGACACCACACATGATACAAAATACAATAATCTTTTGGCACTCGTATGGCAAAAATGTGTCATATGGAAACGAAAGTGTAGGGGTGTGAACTAGAACAATTAAATTTAGACCCAATCACTTAAAACATGTTCAAGGAGTTCTCATTTGATTGCAAACTTTATCACATTTGAATATAACCTCATGTGACAATATAGATTGAACTTAATGAACAAACATACACAATGCATACAAGCCTAGAATTTTGATGATTCTACAAACCAACAGAGTCATGATATTGAAAGTACAACTAGGATAAACGAACATTTTGCAAATCGTTGATATACCATCCAATCTCCCTCAAAATAAGCATATTATTTGAATCTTTTGAATGAATAAATCAACTAAATAAAATAGGCCTTGGCAAATATTTTCTTTTAATGCCATTATTCTTTTAGGCCTTTGGACCACGTATTTCTTTTAGGTCCAAGCAAACGGTGGCTTACTCGCAAAGGATGATATTTACTTTTGGAGCCCTTCCCCATGCACATATATATATAAAATCTTTTATCGCTCAATTCTCACGTGCAACGGATTTTAACATGCACTAGTCCTCCTAGGTTACATAACATGTAGATGACAAGATTGGTAGGAGAACAACTCACAAAGCTCAAATATACATATGAAGTTATAATTTCAAGTGAGCTCGTGCATGTGTGAATTGATGCATATAAAATTAGAATCCATTATAGCAACACAAAATCCAACTACTCCATGTAAGCATGGTAAAGAATATTTTAAGGATTGACAATCTTAACCAAAAGTTCTAGCCACATGGGAGCGAAAAAGAAGGGGTTCAAACACAAGTATATGCCACTTAGAGTGTGTCAAACTAAAATACACACAAAATAAAAATCTTTTTGAGTTTTTGATATTTTTAACCAAACAAAGAAAAATATTTACTCTAAAGACAAACAAAATTCATTTGTATTTTTCATTAAGCCTAAATTACTAAAAGGTGAAACACAAATGATAAACAAAAATCTTTTTGTATTTTTTCATTTAATGGAAACTAAAATGAAAGAAGCTACCAAGTCGAATCTCCTAACCCAAACTAACGATGAATGACGATCTTGGGATATAGGAATCTTGGCTACCTCGGTTGCCTTACGAAGGGATTTTATAGGACCTCGTTTAGGATCAAAGCAAAACTTCCTAAGATGACCTTTTCGACCACAGTGTGAGCACCTAAAGACTCGGCGAAAAGACTTACCTATGGAATGATCTATAACATTGTTCCTAGAGGATTCTCCTAAAACATTGGTTTTATCTTTAAGAGTTGACTCATTACAAGTATCGAAGACTAAACCACAAGTGTCATTTTTAATTTGGATCGTTCCTAATATTTATCTAATTTCTTCGAAAGACACTCCAAATCAAATTTGACTTCTCCAGAGTCTTTTAATTTATTTTCTAATTCTAAAATGTTAGACTCTAATAAAACATTTCGCTCTTCAAACGCAAGAAGATCCTTTTTCAAGGATTCCATTAAACATTTAAGGCTATCTCTCTCGCCTTCTACATATTCAAGATTCTCACGAAGAGCTCTCTCACGTGTCCTAAGGTCTTTCACCAAAACACTCTCATTAATGACCTCGACACGCTCTTTCAAACTAGCTTCTAACTTTAAATTTGTTCTTTTTAATTTAATAGATTCTTCATATAATTCTTGAAACGCAATTTGAAGTTCACTCACATCAACCTCATTTTCACTTTAACTCTCTCTTTCTTCTCCACTCTCACTACCATCATCTCTTTGGTATTCACAAACAAAAGCCTTGGAAGTGTCATGTGTTAAAATTTCATCAATAAAGGAGCTCGCACTTTCACTCACATGACTTACCATAAAAGCCACAAAGTTGGACTTAGTGGGGGAATCGGGTCCCTCTTCCTTATCACTATCATTAAGGGTTTCATTATAAGAAATTGGTTGCTTACCCTCTCTCCTTAGTTTAGTGGGGCACTATTTCGTACTATGGCCATAACCCTCACAATCGTAACACCTATTTGACTCATCCCTATTTAAATTTTCATTAAAAGTTTTAGGGATCTTCTTGGCTTTGTCATGCTTAGAATTTTCAAATTTCTTAAAATTCTTTTTTAATTTATCTTTGTTAAATTTAAGAAATTTATGAAACTTCCTAGCGAACATAGCCATATCTTCCGAGTCACTCTCACTTTCACTCTCTACTACTTTTTTTCCTCTTTTCGGGCTTTCAAAACAACGCCCTTATCTATTTTCTTTTCAGTTTTAGAGGGAAACATGTCTATTTCATAGGTTTGTAAATCACCTACGAGCTCTTCTAATTTCGTAGAGGCTAAAGTAGGTAAATAATTTAGCACACTCACCTTAGGAATAAATCTATCGGATAGGGACCTTAAAATTTTCTTTACTACTCCGCTGTCAGGTATTTTCTCTCCCAAATTAAAAGATGAATTAACTATATCGAAAAGTCTGGCATAAAATTCATCAAATGTTTCTTTTTCATTCATTTTGATGGTTTCAAATTGAGTGGTGAGGTTTTGGAGTTTAGAAGCTTTTACGACACTAGTTCCTTCATGAGTGAGTTGTAAAATATCCCAAACTTCTTTAGCGGTTTCAAACGTCATAATGCGATGGAATTCATCCGGTGTGACCGCGCTAAACAATGCATTAAATCACGAGAATTAAAATTTGCAAGTTTAAATTCATTCTCACTCCATCTATCGGTGGGTTAGGGAACACGTTCAATTTCAACTAAATATATAGGTGGGGACTACCCATTAACGATTGGCAACCAAACCCTCTCATTGACAGACCTAAGTGTTGATTTCATGTGCGCTTTCCAATACGAATAGTTGGAACCATCGAAAACAGGAAATTTTGAAAATGGAAAAATTCCATTTTAGTTAAAAATAATTAAAATGATCTTAAATGCAATAATTTAGCGATCCCGCTCTGATACCAATTTGAAAAATGATAGGACCTCCAATTTTAAATTTTACAAAAAGAATTTCCTTTTAGATGCAGAATAAAGATGGTTCAACTAAACAACACACACAACATATTTTAATTTCTTCAAATTAAAATTAAACAAAACTCAAAGTGGAATTAAATTAAACAACAATTGCATTTTTCACTTAAACCCAATTAATTCAACCCAAGTCCTAGAAATTTTGCCTATCACAAATAATTAATCCATTTTTAAAAATTAGTCCAAACCAAATTTTATCCAATAAAATTAATGACTTGAATTAAATTAATTCTTACCCAAATAAATTTAGCACCAAATTAAATATTTCAATTTTATCTTTTACCTAAGCATGCATCTAATGTGAATTTGCAAAAGATAAAATAAACAAACCACTACGCCGCGATGTACGAGGAAAAACCCACAACGGGAAAAAATCTCGGATGACCCTAGCCTTAAGTCCACTAATATGATTTTATGTTTAAAAGACAGATGGCTTACAACAACTCGACTTGACTCCGTCCAAGCCCCTTAAGCGTCTTCTTGTAACTACCTCCGCCTAGCAGACAATTACGGAGTCCACCGAAACCTTGGAATCCACCAATGAGGCCTTTGGAACAACCGTTAACTCGCACCCGAAGCCTTTCTCCGAGTGGGAATGCCACAACATCAAACAAGTCATCTTCTTTGTGGAATGTAGAAGTAAACCCAAACATTCTTTAAACGGTAGAGTAGAACCCAGTGCCAAACACTCCAAGCAAAGGATATATATGTAGAAACTTGGAGTAAACTAAACAAATGGGTGTGTATGTGTTTTTGGTGCATTTAATCCTTAAAAATCAAACACAAAATATGGAACTTTTTCTTAAAAGAATTTGCTCTCTAAAAATCTCTTAGAAGGTGAAAAAGTTAATTCAAAAAAGTTGGTTTCCGCACTTGATAATTCTGTCAAAAAGTAGTGGGGAAAAACATAGTGGGAACATGGAGAAAACTGCTAAAAACTGAGAAAAAACTGTTCCCTTCAAAGTCGTCGAACGACATTTTTATTCGAACGACTTTACTAACAATGTTCCAGTGATAAAAAAGTAATCTCGTTAGAAGTCTCGTTCGAATGACCTGGGAATATCGTTCGAACGAGATTCCAGTTCGTTCGAACAATTTACCAGAAAATACAAAAATTAAGGAAAAGTTAAAAAAAAATATTTTCTGAGTAAAACAAAGTCGTTAAAATTATTTATAAAAAATTATAAATTACATCCAATAAATTTCCAAGATCCTATATATATATATATATATATATATATATATATATATATATATATATATATATATATATATAAAATGCATTCATACCTTAGGAGCATTGGAACCACTTGCGCTTGAAAACGTGTCGTGGGAGGCGAACGTCCCCAACGGCACCCAAACATCCCGCGAGTGGCACAGATACCTCATGCGCGTCCAACCTAACATGTAGCAAGCAGCCGCTCAGTCGCGGGACTCCCAGTTTGCGGATAGGACATGAATTCAAAAATAGGCGCAAATAGGCTTGAAAATGTGCCATGGTGGGCAAGCACCCCCAGTGGTACCCAAAAGTTACCGTAAGTGGCACAAACACCTTGTGCGCATTCGACGTAACACGTAGCTACCAGTCGCATAGTTATGGGACTCCAAGTTTGAGTATAGGACCCAAACAATCCGGAAGTCCTATCATCAAATAGGGAATCTCGTGATTGCGCGACCGGTTGCAACGTGTTACGTTGAACGCGCACGAGGTGTTCGTGCCACTCGCATTGCCGTTTGGGTACCGCTGGGTGTGCCTGCTCTCCGCGAAACATTTCTATATGTTACGTTGGGCATGCATGAGGTGTTCGTTCCACTTGAGGTGCCGTTTGGGTACTGCTGGGGTGCCCTCCCCTGTCGTACGTTTTCAAGCCTAAGTGTGCCTATGCTCGAATTTGGGTCCTATCCTCAAACTGGGAATTCGGCGACTACGCAACCGGTTGCTACGTGTTACATTGGACGCAGACGAGGTGTTCATGCCACTAGCAGTGTCATTTGGAAATATTATTACAACTGAAATAAAAAAATATATGATTACAACTGAAACAGAAACAATATTCTTACAAATGAAACAAAAAATATTATTACAACTGAAACAAAAATAAAATATTATTACAACTGAAATGAAAGAAAATATTAATAGAACTTGACCAATAAATAAACTGTCCAAGTAATAAAAGATTCTGCATAATTCCTCAATTCTATCCCTTCCCCATTGTCAATGTACACAGGTACATCTTTACAGCCGTTGTATATTTGATCGACCATTATTTGAGCCTCACCCCTCTCCAAAGCACAACCGTGTACTGGAGTTTCGATAACTACGAAGATGAGTGTGTACATGCCAATAAACCTCGTATTACCCATCTCCCTGAAGTAGTACAGTTGGCCATAGTTATCATGAGTTGTTGATGATGATTCCAAGTCCCGTGACAGGTGGAGGCATAAGGAAGGGGAATATTGGAGGAGTCGGCGTTTGGGAGGGGAATGTTGAAAAATGCAACATTTAAGAGGAGAATGTTGAAGGAGGCGATATTTGGGAAGGGTTACTTGAAGTGGAAGGATAGGGGAAACCTTAAGGAGGAGGTTAAGGGAAGCCTTGAGGAGGCATTGAGGGCAAAAAATTCGCAAGTTTCTCAATTTGATTCGACAAGAATCCCTGGTTATTTTTAATCTCCTAAGAATCCCCATCGGTCCTGGACTGTTGTTCCTTTTGGGTCGAGATACGATCCTTGACCGAAGAAAACTCATCCATGAGTGTTGCGGTGTGTTTAGATTTTATTTTTGGCATATGTGATCTAACACCTCTCATCCTCCCTCTTTTTTTCTTTCCAAAGGTCTGGGTCGGGTCATCATTTTCAAGGTCATCAAAAGGCCACGAACTTAACTGACTGCTGAAAGCCTCTATTAATTCCAGTGTTTTAGCCAAGTGCGGTAGGAATTTATATCTTTTTCCCTTCGAACATGAACGTATAAGTTGGCTTGATTTGGTTGTTTATCGCAATCTGGACAATCCTTTGTCCTACTCCCCCATTCATTTTTCAAATCCTCATGATTTGGAGCCCAGCCTGTGGATATCAGTTTTTCCCCTATTTTGTTTGTTTTGCTCCCTTTGGACCCGTTTTTCTTTCGCCTCATTCTCCAAAAAATTATTCCACTACTCCACCGGCTTTTCAACATTGGGAGGCACTCTATCTTTCAAAGCCAAAATATCGGAGCTCCTTACCTCCTTCAGGAAATATTTCTTCTGAAGGTCTTTCCTGTGTATCCTTATAAGGACATAATTTTATTAATGCCCAGGCTAGAAAAAGTGAGGGTTCGGCAAGAAAGAGAGTTGAGTCATCTAGAAAAAAGGAGATAGAAACGTCATATTTTGAGTATGATTTTGATTTAGATGATTTGGCCCTGTTTGCTAAAAATTTCAAGAAAATTCTTAAATTCAAGAAAAATGGAAATTTCAAAGATAAAAAGAATTTTCAGAAAAATAAGTTTGAAAAGAAAAATGAAAAATATTTTAAAGAACCTCCTAAGAAAGACGGTGAGAGTTGCTATGAGTGCGACGGTAAGGGTCATAGAACTTTTGAGTGTGCTACTAGGCTGAACAGACTTGCAAAAGAAAAGGGCAAAGTTGTCCTTAATGCTACCCTTAGTGAGGTTGAGTAGGTGGACTCTGGAGACGAGTCACCGCATGAATGTAACTTCACCGTATTCATGGCCAGTCATACTTCTAGTGCTCCTCACGACGTTGAGGATGCTGCTTCACAGGCACTCCTCGACAGTGAAATCGATGTGAGTGAGGGGGAGGATGATGCAAGTGATAGTGAGAGTAATCTTCAATGAACCTATGCTGAGTTATATAATGAGTCATTTAAAACCAAAAAGTGTAACAAAGCGCTAGTTCTTAGGATTACCTCTTTAGAGGATGATTTAGAAGAAGCAAGAAAGAAAGATTCCTCCACCTGCACTACCTTGAGAGAGAGAGAGTCTACTTGTGTTGAGAAAGAAAGTTTGTTTAGAGAGAGAGAGAGAAAGTGGTTTTGAGAAAGAGAAAGGGGACTTGACTAAACAAGTGGCTAGTCTTACGAATGACCTCCATTTCTCCCTGGAGACTCGGAAGAAACTAGAAGCCCTTGTTGCCCAGCTTACTTATGATCTTGAGTGAGCAGGGGAAGTCAAGGTTCAAATCGAGGACAGATCTGGAAAGATGGGAAATATGCTTCTCGGCCCCGCTTTAGGTTTTGGTAATCGGCAGGGAATAGGTTTTGATGGTGCCTCCATGACCCAAATTGCACCTGGACCAGTTCCTGAGTTTACTATGACTCCATATGTCATCGTCAAATACCACGAAGAAGAGTTCGTCCAAGGATAGAAAATCCAGGTCCGCCTAAGACTGTGTTCTTTTGTACATACTACAAAAGAAAAGGCCACCTTAGAGAGTTTTGCTATAGTTTGGGTCGGACACGACGTACTACTACTCCACCACATCATATTGAAGATTTTACCAGTTTGAGAGAGCGTGTTGAGTTTTTAGCTGCCACATCACAGAGTTAATGGAGGAATTTCGATGGATGTCTTTGCCATCAGTAAATGCTTCCTACATCCTGGCTAAAACCAACAACAACAAGGGTAAACAAAAGTTTACCAATTCTCGGGTACCTAAGAAAGACAAAAAAGCCCTTGTTGTTAATATCACTCTCAAAGCACATAATACCTCATAGTGGTATTTTGATAGTGGGTGCTCCAGACATATGACAGGTGATGTCTCATTTTTTACCCACTTAGAGGATTATAAGGAAGGTAGAGTCACCTTTGGAGACGGGAGCAAGTCTAGCATTGTAGGACGAGGTACACTAGTGTTAGCAGGATTTCCTAAGCTAGAGAATGTTTTGTACGTCAAAGGTTTGAGGGCAAACCTTCTCAGCATTAGCCAGCTGTGTGACGCTGGCTTTGCCATAAAGTTTGACCGGGACATGTGTAATGTCTATAATCAAGCCGGTAAACTTTTAGTGCAAGGGGTGAGGACAAAAGATAATTGCTATGGGACTGTGCCCACATCCTCACTTGTCTGCAACAGCGCCACGATCACTCCTATGAAACTGTGCCACCAACGTCTAGGTCACGTGAATGTAGGATATTTGACACAATTAGCTAAAAAGGACCTAGTAAGTGTCTTACCATCTCTTGGAAAGACAACTTCCACGATTTGTGGACCCTGTCAGCTAGGAAAGCAAATCTGTAGTCCCCACAGGAAGTTGCATTCCATTACCACCTCCCGTGTGCTTGAGTTGATTCACATGGTTCTTATGGGTCCTACTCGTACTGAGAGTCTGGGTGGTAAGAGGTATATCCTTGTGATGGTAGATGATTTCTCTAGATATTCTATTATTGGTTTTCTAAGAGAGAAATCCGATACTGTAGAGTTTTTAATGACCAAGTGCTGTGTCCTGCAAAATCAACACGGAGTCACTATTAACAGGATACGTAGTGATAACGGCATGGAATTTAAGGAAGCAAAGGTAGATCTATACTGTGACAGACTAGGAATCAAACATGAGTTTTTTGCTGTGAAGACTCCTCAGTAAAATGGGATTTTTGAGAGAAAGAATAACATGATTCAAGAAATGGCTAGATCTATGCTTCTAGGTCAAAAGGTTGCTAGGAGATTTTGGGCAGAGGCAGTGTATACTACATGCCATATGGTGAATAGGGTTTACCTAGGTCCACACACTCTTAAGATGCCTTATGAATTATGGACTGGCAAGAAACCCAACCTTGCATATTTCCATGTCTTTGGGAGTAAATGCTACATCCTACGGGATAGAGAGAAATTAGGAAAATTTGACTCCCGGAGCGATGAGGGAATATTGCTAGGATATTCATTAAATAGTAGAACGTACCGAGTTTTTAACCTGAAGATCTATAAGGTTATGGAGTCAATAAACGTCACCATGCAAGATGACGAACCTTCGACGTTTATTGATCCTAGCCTTCAGTGTGAGGATGAGGACTTTTCTAGCAGCGACTTACTTGTCCCTTCCCCACACTCTGTGGACTCTACTCCTGTGTTAGGGGACACACCTGCTTGGGTTCGCAAGAGTCATAATCCTTCTGCCATTGTTGGCGATCCCACTTTAGGGGTCATGACTCGTGCTCAACTAGAAAACATTGTTAGTCATTTTTGCTACACGTCCATAGTCGATCCCAAGAATCACAAAGAAGCACTGAAAGATGAAAACTGGATATCTACCATGCAGGATGAGTTGCTTCAGTTTAAAAAGAATAATGTCTGGGAACTTGTCCCCCGACCTAGTAAGACTAATGTGATAGGTACCAGGTGGATTTTTAAGAATAAAATGGATGAAAATGGTACCATAACAAAAAATAAGGATAGGTTGGTCGCTCAAGGCTACACGCAAATTGAGGGTGTAGACTTTGGGGAGACATTTTTTCCTGCTGCGAGGCTTGAGTCCGTCTTCTTACTACTCGCCATCTCATGTCATATGCACTTCAAGTTATATCAGATGGATGTCAAAATTGCCTTTTTAAATGGCATTTTACAGGAGGAGGTTTATGTGGTTCAACCAAAAGGGTTTGTCTTACGTACCCGGAGCCCGTCTACTATCTTAGAAAAGCCTTATATGGTCTGAAGCAAGCACCCCGTGCTTGGTACGAGAGGCTTACTTCCTATCTCTTAGCCCATGGATTCAAGATAGGGGGAGTTGATATAAAGTTGTTCGTCAGGAGTGATGATGGTGCTATTTTAGTTGCCCAGGTCTATGTGGACGACATGTTCTTTGGATCCACGTGCTCCCAACATGCTCACCACTTTGAGGAGGAGATGAAAAGTGAGTTTGAGATGAGCATGGTAGGTGAGCTTACATTCTTCCTTGGTCTCCAGGTTTGTCAGCTAGAGGATGGGATGTTCATCTCCTAATCCAAGTATGCTAGAGACCTAGTGAAGAAATTTAGTTTAGACTCCGCTAAGCATGCTCGTACACCTATGAGTACTTCTATCAAGCTTAGTAAGGACACTTTAGGGAAGGACGTAGAGCAAACTTTGTATCTGAGTATGATAGGTAGTCTTCTCTACTTAATTTCCAGTCGTCCCGACATAGCCTTTAGTGTTGGATTCTGTGCGCGATATCAGGCATCCCCGAAAGAGTCACACTTACTCGCTCTAAAATGTATTATCAAATACATGAGTGGGACTCTCTCATACGATATTTGGTATTCCTTTGATACCGATGACCATTTGTCCGCCTATTCAGATGCCGATTAGGCCGGGGATGTAGATGGATATAAGAGCACTTCTAGTGGGTGTTTTTATTTTTGTTCTGCTCTTGTCTCCTGGTTGATCAAGAAGCAAAACTCCATCTCTTTGTCCACTACGGAGGCTGAGTAGATCGCCGCCGGGAGTTGTTACACGCAACTCTTGTGGATGAAACAGATGCTGGAGGATTATGGGGTTTCACAGGACATCATGACCATTTCCTGTGACAACACGAGCGCGATACACATATCCCGCAATCCAGTCCAGCATTCGCACACAAAGCATATCAGGATACGCGAGCACTTTATACGACAGCTAGTTGAGGAGAAAGTCGTATCCCTGAGTTACGTACCAACCGACCGTCAATTAGCCGATATTTTCACAAAACCTTTAGATGCCCTTAGATTCGAAAGTCTTAGGAAGTCTTTAGGGATTTGTACAGTTGACTGAGGGGTTGGTCCGTGTCTACGATAGGATGCTTTATCATGTTTATATCATATGATTCCTATTGCTAGACTATATCATGTGCATTGTTATTACTTTTATTTTCTTAAAAAAATGGAAGAACAAATTTTTTTCTTTTTATAAAAATTTTAGAAAAGAACAAAAAGATTTTCTTTTCACCTTTTATGAGCATTTAAGATAGCCAAGTCACAATTTCATTCCATTTATTCATGTGACTATTTGATAGTGTTTTGAGACGATATATCTTGTCATCTTTGTGCTTTATAATGTTGGGATTCATTAAGATGTAATTAATTGTTACTTCCTACATGTTTGACTCATGTTTTCCTTTATTGCACACATGCACGGATTTGATTGATTATTGTGCTTGTCTTATCACAGGTTGGTTGGGTGTTTTCACTTCAATCCTGTCCTTAAAACGAACCAAGCGTGATAAAACTTGATATGAAAGGTGTGCCTGTAAAAATCGTTTGGTGAGATTGTGTGGTATTTTAAAAATGGGGAGGGGCTATGAAAGGTAATCATCTATCCTTTACGCTAAAGCCACCGTTATAACGGACCTAAAAAATTGAGAAATTTTATTATCCGGGGTCCAAAGAGGTTAAAAGTGCCCGAAAAATTTAAAGGCAATAAAAAGCAATACATGCCAAATATGGGCGATTAGGTTTCACCATCAATTCTCCAAAGTTTGAGAATTTAGTTTAACACCTCTAAAAATATATATATCTAAGGGAGTTTGGTTGGAAAATTTAAACGGGTTTGCACATCCTTGAAAATCTTGAAAAAACGTTAAATAGTTTTGGATGTTATTGGTGTGGAAATCACTTTAACTTTTATTTGTTGATTTGATTAAGACGATGTCATCTAAATTCAACAATTTTTACACCTAAGGATACTTTTGATGTTCATTCGTTAGGAGTACACGTATGCATCGTGCACATATAATTGATTGAGTTTATTTACCTATCGAATGTGTTCACACCCCTACACTTACGCTATCATCGACTTGGTTGTTTTTGTGTTTTTTCATGGTGTGTGATTCTTTGTTGTATATGTTGTATAAAAATTTTGAAAAATTCAAAAATAGAATATTTTTTATTATTTGGTGAATATTTTGTTTGAAAAATTAAAAAAATATATAGAAGATTTCTTGTTGTGACATTTTCCATATTTATGCTTATCATATCTGTCAATTTGGGGACATCATAAATGGAGGAGAATAAATTATGGGGGGGAAATATCTATTGATTTATCTATGATTTGCTTAAGCTTAATTGATCTTTGATTTTAGCATATCATTATATTTCAAACTGGTGCGTGTCACGGGTATTTACTTTTTCTCATGTGTAGGTACAAAGTTGATATCTATTGGATTGCACACCCTGATGAGAAAAGCGTTGGGAGTTTCTGAAGAGTTGAAAATTTAAAGATGTTGAAGTTCGATTGATGTCATATCATTTAGTATTCTCAGTTTGAGGGTTTAATGGGGATATTATCTTATATGTCATTTGTTTTACGGAGATTGCATAATTCGGATTTTTTATGTATGTATCGGCATAGACATAGGGGGAGATTTGTAAGGACATAATTTTATAAATGTCCGGGGTAGAATCTAATATTTTTCTGTCTTCCCTAGATCACAGTTTGGATGTCTGATACCGCTACATTCGGCTCGTCATCACGATCATCCTCAACGGCCTTATCTGAATCCATGCATCCATCATCTTCACATGTGCATCATGCTACATGCGACGTGCTGCTCAATCATTTTTCCACAACTCCACGACGCATTATTGATAAGATGATTTATTGGAGTTGTTTATATATGCATAGATATTTGGGGATTTTTTTAGAAAATATTTTCAAAAGTCTTCACCTTTCCTTCCTTTTAAGGCTTTATGTCACCTTTATAAAAGAAAGCCAAAAGTCTTCACCTTTCCCTCCTTTTAAGGCCTTATGCCACCTTTATAAAAGAGAAGAATTCTACCAACTATCTACGTGCATTTTTTAAACCTTCAATTGATTATTTTTACTCATCTGGAGTCATTTTTGGAGAAGCGAGTCCCTTCTTTATTACTGCCCACCTGGAGTTCTTGCGGGAGATTCCATTCGACGACATCGAACCGACACCTACGGGTATTTCGTATGTCACACTTATTTTCATTATAACCCGTGTAACCGTTTTTACATATTATAGTGGAAATAATATGGTTTTTCCCTGCGGGCTTTGTTTTATTTGATAAATCATCTAGATGCATGCTTTTAGGATTTAAGTAAAAAACTGTGTTTAATTAAATAAATTCTTAATTTGAACAAAAGCGCACTCTTCAATCCTCAATGCTTCAGCAACTCGAGAAAGAACTCTATACTTGGAAAGGTCGGGAAATGAAAACGATTGCAGAGTTGATCATAAATGTCATCTTTGATGGATTGATCAATAAAGTTCCAGTTGTCTGGTCCGTCGACTCCCACGTTCATTTTTCCTAGTGACAAACATTGAGCTTTAAAGTGCAGAAGGCCATTACTATCATTCGTCGGGTTATTCCCGAGAAGGGAGAACCCAATGGGCCTCTTTTCATTTGAACGAGAGGCATCGAGAGCGCTGGATGAGGACGTTGGAGAAACGAGAGTGCTGGATAGGGCATTGGAGCACTTGGAGTTGGACTTGGTGTGGAGTGAACCATTGCTGGAGTTGTGAATTGCTCAGCCATTGGTGTTGAGAATTCGGATTGTGCATGAGATGAGGAACCTTGTTGGGGTGTTAACTCGCCACTTGGAATGTTTTGGTTATTTCCTCCCTACATTATCTACAAAAATGAAAAACCATAAGCGACTAACTAATTATAATAATATGAAATTATATAATAAATCAAGCTTATGACTATATATATATATATATATATATATATATATATATATACTATTAGTTTTTAAAAACCTATGAATTTTTGCATGTGGCCAACTAGGAGGAAGGGTATCTATGATTGATGTGTAGATATTCGTGAGATGTACTCAAAATCCCATCTTTTACAACTTGTTGGCAAGATTCAATTTTACGTGCATATGGCACGAGACATCACAGTCTATGTCAATGCTCTCTGTACGCAGTTTTATCCATAACGGGTGGATTTTTTTTCTGCCTTCTCCAACAACGTAAGCAAGGTTAGGGCTACATCGAGATTATGTGTGTGGATATATTCTGTATATCGTCATCCTAACTTTCTAGTAGGGAAAATTGAATACGATCGAACTCGTACTCTTGCTGGAGATCAACTCCACGATTTATAACGTCGTTAAATTGTTCGATCTTTATATTTTCATACCTATAAATAGGAGTAACCTCTATATGACGCGCAACAATAAAAGAGTTAAATGTGTGGTCCAATTTTAATCTCTCGTGCTCTTGTTGCCAGTGATTATCACCGTGTCTCATTTTTCCTGAGAAAAGTATATACGAGGGTATTAGGGTATATTCGTTTGATTAAGGTTTTGATTCATCACTACCCTTCTCTAAACCCTTGCATCTTCAATCTCACCAATTTGAAATCCCAACAACAACCCGCTGTAAATGTTTGTAACACGTTTTGTTAGGGTTTATTATGAGAGAGTTTAAAAATATATGTGATAAAACACATACCCATGATCACAATATCTCACTATAGTAAGGTCATTTCTCATTTTATACATGATAAATTCATAAACGACATAGTTATTAATGGGAACAAGTGTTAAAGTAAAGAAGTAAATAATTAAAGAATTGCTAAAATTTGCTTATAATTTATATGTTTAACATTACTAAAAGAATTAATTTATGTGTTTAGCATTGCCAATAATATACTTAAAAAATCGTCATATGAAGTTAACTAATGTGTTTATTTAGCATTGTAAAATGAAAACAAAGAAAATCAAATACACACACATATATCTAGTTTGAAATAAAAAAAATCAAATACACACACATATACCCAAAATAAAATTTCCTGAATATAGAATATCCTATATCTACATTGAAACATGTCAAATAGACACACATATACATCCCCTTTTCTTGAAAAATAACTATGTATGTCCACTTTTCTTGAAAAGGTATACCCAAACACCAAAATAATGAATGTCTACCTTAAATTAATAGGAAACGTGTCATGCCCAAAGTAGTAAACTCCCAAGTCCCAATAACAGAAAACACCAAAAGTTTCAAAATAAATAAAAAACCAAATAGAATTTCCCATGTACAGTATCTTGTGGGAATTAATATGATATTCTTCCTTAGAATTAGTCTCGAAAACGCATAACAATTAAGTAACAAAGGTAACCAATCTAGTCAATCAAGAAACTTGCCCGGTAAGAATTAAAAATTTCAAAATTGACCATATACATTTGAAAAGTCCTAAATAAAATTATAGAAAAGGATGCGATCTTAATGCTAACTTCACCAAACCCTATGAATAAATAAAAATAATTTAATCTCAAGTCCTTGAACCTCATAAAAATTCAATTACAGGTCCAACTGCATTTTTTAAATAAAGTTCACATGTCACCCGAGCATTTCATTGAACATTTGGGGTGCACAGTTAGAAAATAGCTATGGTGGTGCATTTAGTTTGAAGGAATCCCAAAGTTTAGTTCAAAAATACATTCAACATTTTCAACGAACCATAACAATCAATTATACACGAAAAAATTCAGTGGGAGCAATGTTAAATGGGTGGAGGATTTAGGTGAAAAAATGACTGTGAAAAATTAGGTTGGGAATTTTGTTCGATGCTTGGTGTGCAACCTTGAAAAATGACTTTGTGAAAGAAAATTATTTGAAGTGCACCCAAGTTTTTGTGCAATAAAACAAATACATGTACCAAACAGTCCAAACACTAATTCAAGATAAATTCAATCCAAACACCAACAACAATTTATGCCCGAACACCAAATATCAACTCCACCTGACATAAAAAATTAGGTCGGGAATTTTGTCCAACACTTGGTGTGCAACTTTGAAAAATGACTTTATGAAAATAATTTATTTGAAGCGCACCCAAATTTTTGTACAATAAAATAAATACATATACCAAACAGTCCAAACACTAATTCAAGATAGATTCAACCCAAACACCAACAACAATTTATGCCCGAACACCAAATATCAGCTCCACACACATATACACACATATACACAGAATTACACATATACATAGAATTATATACAAAATACTAGGTTTTTGTATTACCTTGGTGTGAAATCGCCAAGAAATCGTATAGAGAAGAAAGGGTTGGGCACCGAAATCGATCGAGTGAAAAATCAAACTAGGGATGTTGGTTTTTATTATAAGGAACATGGTCACGGACTAGAGCAATGACCCACTGCCATGACCCATTAAAAATTCTCCACATCAGCTCATGACACGTGTAGGGAAGGGTATGGTCATGGCCTCCAGCCACGACCCACTCTTTGAGATGGTTATGTCCCCAAGCCGTGACCATTGTGTGTGTTGTGGCAGAGCATCCATGACTACACTAGGTCATGGATCGGGTCACGCCAATGGTTGCGGTGATCATGGCCCTGGCACATGACCAGCTGCTCACGGTCCAGGGCCATGACCTCTAAGTTGTGACCATTCGCAGGATTTGGTATAGTGAAGTGTTGACTAACTTGAGGTTCATACAATGTATCCGTTTATTCTTAAGGTCAATCCTAATCCAAGAATCTTCTTTAGGACTTCTACTTAAAGTTGAAACTTGACCTTTATGATTTTTGCTTTGTATTTAGTACTTTAATGCTTCACTTATTATGTATTTTAGACATCTCTTCAAGTTTTTGTTGCTTGTGATCTATCTTGTCTGTATTTAAACTTGAATGTGACTTTGTTTCCATTATAAATATATATTACTCATGAATGTGAACATGTTTTATTTGCAAAATTATATTGTATATATCTTCCAAATACATAGATATTTTACTTCTTGATGTAAGTTGAGAACCCAAGTTTATTAGCATGCATCGTATATATAACATGAGTTAAATTTTAGTATAATATCGAAATAAAGTTGATATCTCGGACACACATGATGGTCCAAATGGATAATCTCTAGACTCAATAATTAAGGTTAAGATCAATCAACATAATCAAGTAGTAGGTCGTGAGAAAGGTCGATTCATGGCTCGAGTTTGTAAAGTGGTATAAGCTCAGCTCCTAATGTCATATACCGATTGGCTCAAGGTTTCGAAAATGTACAAGGAGGATGCTTGGAAAGAAATGTAAGCAAGACTTCTTACATATAATTAATTTTGTTTATTATCTTTTCTTTTGTATATCTTTACACATTTCTTATATTTTTTTCATTTAATTTCATAAATTTTACTTGAATTCAACCATGTGGGGTCTTTTGTAGTTATTTGAAGTTAAGTAGACTATTAGAATTCTTTTGTATTCACATTTGACAAGCAGATTAGAAGTTTTCAAATGTGTAAACATGATTAGATTCAAATAGTAAGTAGCATGATCCACTAATGTAAATAGAAAAGAAGATTTACCAAGATCATCAAAACTAATACTTTTTAATTGTTTGAAATTACTATCTCAGTTTTAGGTTCATTATCAACATGTTTTTATACTGTCTAGATTTAATTTTGTGTCCTATATCATATTTTCTTCTAATAAAATATCATTATGGCAAGTGTTTATCATTTTTTGTTCCTCTCCAAAAAGTAATGTGTAGTTACCTTTTTGGGTGAATCAAATAAATGGATCAGGGTTGGAGCAGGAACATATTTCTACGAATGTTGTTTCATCTCGAGCATACAGCAAATGGCGTGGCAGGTAGAAATTCTTCCACTAAGAATATAGGGGAAGGTGTGGCAGTTAAAAAAGAATCTTCCAAGAATGCATGCAAAGTTGTGAAAAGTTCACAACAGCCTAAGAGTTCTGCTGAGGGAAACGGGAGTGCAAATTCACAGCGGCCGAAGTGCATTTAGCCAAAAAGCATCTATTTTTGAAAAGCTTCATCTTTCTAATACATTTAGTAGCATAGTGGCCAAATTTACCACATTTAAAGCATTTAGGTCCGGATTTGTTAGTTTTCTTTTTAACAAATTTCTTTTTATGTTTATATTCTTTATCTTTAGGAATATAAGCCCTTTTCTTCTTACGTTTATAGGTGGGTTTTTTAGGAACCTTTTTAGTCTTTTTAGAGACTTTATGGGTAGAAGTTCCTGTGTCAAATGCAAATTGCTCATAAAACTCACCGAGCTCTTTCTTTCCTGAAAGATTCTGTTTCTTAAGTTGTCTCTGCAACTTAAGGTCATTACAAAGAGAGAGACCCTCTTGAATGACTATACTTATGAGCTGACCATAAGTATAACTATTGTAAGGGATAGAGATGCCATTATTGGCTTCTCTAAGCTTCTTACGGACTTTCTCAGCGAAGAAAGTCGGAAGGCCACCAATAAACTGGGCTTTCCAGTGCTCAGAGTTGCCATCTGCTCTCTGAGTAACCCTAGCAAGGAACACGTCCTTGTACCACCTAAACTGACTAAGAGTAGGACACCTAAGGTTATGTAATAATTCTCTATTACGTTCATTATGGTGATCCGTACTACCAATAAAGTGAAAAGAAATAGATAGCATAAGGGTATAGACAGCGTCTGGTACCATTATGTCTTGCATCTGTTCATTCTTGACAACTTTTGTAGCAGTAAGGATAGCATTTCTCTGACTATCAGTCAGAATATTTCCCCACCAACCACTGATGGTGCCAGTAAACCCGGCAACGATCATCTGCGCAATACTATAATCAAATGCATCATTATGTTTACATATGGTGGCATACATAGACATCTGATGAATCATTTCGTAAATCTGGGATTCTGTTTTACCATCTAGATTCCAATCATAGATTGACTTGCCGTGGAAGGTGTTCTGTGCCACGGTGCTCTCTTCAAAGAGAAAATCCTGGGGGTTCGGCCTATGGTAATAATTCATGGCAGGGCCAATATTATTACTATAAGTAATTTTGTTAATATCAGGAGGACGACCAAAAGATAGTTCAAATCCTTGAATATCTTTTAACGAGACATCTGATTCAATATCAGAATCATCATGGGATAGAGTATTAATTTTCAATCCCTTGAGATCGTTCTCGATCTCTTTGAGCTTAAACATAAAATCAGTTTTAGCTCCAGTTTTAAAACCTTTAACTTCAATTGGGGTTTGAATTATAGGTTTAATCAGACTAGTTACTAAGTCTGGGGTTTTTCTAACAGGATTAGTTGTTAGATTATTCTCAATTCTATTGAGTTGCTTACCTATCGTGTTAAGGATAAGGTTAGTATAATTACCTTGTTTATAAAGAGGATTAAGCTCCTTATTATGAGTAAGGAGTCTAGTATCATTAGTCTCCATATTAACGAAGGCATTAACCTCTAGCCTAGGAGTACTACTTCTTTGGCTAGTGCTTCCAACATCTATGGAAAGGGGTTCAATAGGAGGGTGAACAGCAGATATAATCTGTTTATTCACAGTGGTCCATTTAGTTTCATGTTTAACCTCAGTTTTAGGTTGATTTTCTGTTTCAAGAACAAAAAGTTTCCTATCTTTAGTAAACATGAGAAACCAAACAGCAAAAGAAGTAACCAACTGGTTTTCTTCCACCCATTTATAAAATTCATTTTTATAAAATTCTAACATAGTTTTATCATACTTTTTAAAGTACCAAGTCCTAAAACTATCCCATTCTGGAAGGTTAAACTCAGCACTTATTTCTTTCCTGTTAATTGTAAAAACCATAAAAAGGAAGAAAAGTTAAAGTCTGACATTCATTTCAGACGGCGTAGGGGACGGAGTATGGGGTTCCCTGCGCTGAGAAGAGTCCTTCTTCTCATAAATACCATGGGGTATTTGGTCATGGGTAAAGGTACCATGAACATTCATATCATCCTGATATGAAGGGTTTCTAGGGCTATCTTCACAAACATAGTGTCGTGAAGTGGATGGAAGATAGGTAACAAAAGAGGATCTAGAAGAGTAACTCCTAGAGGATTGACACCTATTAAATTTTCTAAAATTTAGAAAAACATCACCATCCTTCTCCTCAATGATGTCTTCAACATCATGATTCTGACGCGGCTGAGGAGGAACAACATTTTTTATAGCCCAAGTCTCTGGGAAGTCAATCTCGTCCCAACTTATAGTTCTAGGTGTGTGAACATTAGAATCTATAAGATGTGTGTCAATTAACACGGTTTTACCAAAAGGACTCAATTGCTTAATATTGGGAGCCATAGTATTCATTACCTTGTAATAAATTCTATAAATAATCCCAACAGTTTTCGATCCCGGAAGAAAGTTATAACCTTTGGTTTGGACCCTAAGACTCAAACACTTACAAAGGTGCATATCAGTTAAAGACAACGTTATATTTGGAAACACATCAAAATAAACTGGTCCATTACATAAACTAGTTTCGATAGCTCCCATCAAGGATTGTCTAAAATTAGTACATCTTCCATCACGAAGTGTAGCTTGGAGACAGGCGTTCATGCCAGAGAGAGTCAAAGGTTTAAAAGCAATTTGAATTAAACCAACATGAATATAGTGATAATTTTTATCCTTCATGTGACAAATTCGCCAGTTAAATGAATATAATAAGACGAATTAGAAATCACTTTTGATACCCAGTGGTCAACGATTTACTTTGGGAATAAGCCTAACGCCACCCCGGCTAAACGGCAACCCGGTTACGCGACAAGTTACCAGTATATCACAACCAGACTTCTATTTCTCCTTATTATTATCATTTAAATTAGGTTTTCAATATGAATAGTAATCATTGAAATCAGAATTTTAATGTGAATAGTGATTATGAAAATAGTATTCTGATGTGAATAGTAAAATATTATTCACGCCGGTGAACAGTGATTTTCTGTTCAAACGTGCATTATACTGGACAAAAGTAACAGTCATTAATTCCGTACATCGAGAACAACATATTTTTTACTGTTCCGATGCCTGGAAGATCATAACGTTTACTGTTCCATGATAATACATCAGACCAAGATTACCTTCTAAACACTAACACACAAATTAGCCAATCATGGCTCTGATACCAACAAGGAGAGGATCAATATGCGGAAATATAACTGGAAATTATTACAAACTTATTATTACAGACTGGAATTAAAGACAGAATTAAAAACTTACAAAGAAGAGAAGTCCACCGGAATGTAGCCGGGAAGTTCTTATTACAAATATATAGAGAGAGGGAGAGAAAGCTAAGTAAATGAAAGCGTGAGAAATGAAGAGGGGAAGCCCTCTATTTATACACAAAGGATAGGAATAAATAATTCCTGAGTGGGGCCTTCCAGGTCACGGATGCTGAAAGGCTTGACAAAGTCTTTTGTCATCTTTCGTCGGCTGCTGGGTCCAGTGGGCTCACACAGGTCACGGGCAAAGGCAGGTGGACTGTGAGTCACCAAACGGGTCCTACCACTTTTGTCTAAAGTTGGTGAGCCATGTCTCTAGGCGTCGGTTGACAAAGTATCTGAACCGACAGTGGGCCAGGTGGGCCAGTTACCGCAAATCATCTAGGCCATCCATGCCAGTGCTTGGGTGTAAGTCATCCAACCGTCTTATTGGGCAAGCCGAGTTAAGTGTCTCCATGTACATCCTTAACGTTGGATTGGTGGCTCGACTAACATCGAACATTTCACTGATGAAAGGGTCACCGCTGAGGAAATCGTCCTCTGGATTCTAGGACTCTCCGGCCAGACAAAAGAAGGGATTATCTTTCTGAGCAGAGGTCATTTATGCGTCATCATCATCAGAAGGGATAGGAATAGGATTCCTATTGAGGGTGTCGGAGCTAAGACTGGGTTTAGCTGCTGCACTGGGCAGGTTTCTTCCCCGATCTTCAGTTGGTTCTGGGTATACTCCATTACCATTTGCGAGAGCTCCTTCTCTGTAGCTCTGGGATGCTTCTTCTTCATAGCATTCTTCAAATCCAAAATTGGATTTGGTGCAGGCATCATCTGATCTGCAGGAGGAGGAGATTCTTCTACCAAGTCCATGTTCTGTTTCAGACTGTGCTTGATCTGGGCTTCTGTAGACTTCAAATCTACACCGCTCCACCATCGATAGGAAAAGATGCGTTCCAGAAGAGGAACATTGAGAGAGTTAACTCTGGAGCGCAAATCCCATCGCCAGATCCAAGGAATATCCATTTCCGAGAAAAAGAGTAGGGTGTTTAATCCTACCGGAGCTTTGTTTTTCCCTCTTAAGAGGGGATGAAATTGACACCAAGGAAGAAAAAGTTTAAGCTTGGTGATTTCATCAAGGAGGAAATCAATTCCTGGGCCAAATTTGTCCCACCAATTGAATACCCATCCTGGGTAAGATTTTCGCAAAGAATTTGGGCACAAAACAAAAAACCAAGTGTGTTTGTGCTCTGCATTTTGGTAATAAAATGCTTTTGTCCAAGCCTGGACATAATCCCAATAATTATAGGATCCACCAGCATGCGAACTGAATTTTTGCGCTTTTAAGGGATGGATTCCCCATTCTCGGGGAGAAATGAATTTTTTCAAAACATCCTTGCTATAAGCAATGGGGGAATGAGAATTTCCCTGGTGTTTATTTGAATGATTGAACACCACTGATTCAGTTTCCACGAGAATCGCCTCGTATACCGTCCGGTATTTGCCTTCTTGCACTTGATAATTATGAGTATCAAGATACTAGGACTTAATTTCCCAGGACGCAGACATCATCTGCTCATCCTCTTCATTGAGGATTAGTACCAATTCCGAAGTCCTAATATTAGGAAGGAAATTGTACTTGATAGTTTCCAAAACCTATTTAGCAGTTTTCTTTTTGCTAAAAGGGTTAAGAGGGGGAGCATTCTTCTCCCTGTTCTTCGCACTCTGGCGTAGGAACTCAACATAATCCTGTATCGGAGGATATTGATCATCATTCACGATGATCTTCTCTTTACCAGGCCGACGAGAATACCCGTTGCTGTTGCCTCTACCACGCCCACGAGAGGGGCCACTCATCGGTCCTGCAAAAACTCTCTAGTTAGAAAATCGGGAAGAGAGTTATTTTCCCCTTTAATATGTTTAATATCAAAATCAAAAGCCGATAAGTTTGCTTGCCATCTGGCAAAAATCTGTTTTGAAACAATGTTTTCAACATCTTTTCGCAAAACCTATTTAACAGCACTGCAATCAATTCGCAGTAAAAATTTCTGATTTGATAAATCATCTTGAAATTTTGAAATGCATTTAACAACGGAAAAGATTTCTTTCTTTATGGTGGAGTAATTTTTTGAGGCATCTTTCCAAGATCCCGAAGTAAAACGAACAAGTTCTTCCTTTTTAGTTGAAAAATTTATTTGTTTTAAAATACCACCAAAACCTAAATCAGAGGCGTCGGTCTCGACAATTTTGAAAAAAGAAGGATTTGCTAAAGCTAGACAAGGCAATTGCTTGACTTTCAGTTTAATTTTCTGAACAGCTTTAGTATGCTCATCAGTCCATGGAGCATGATTCTTTTTCAATCTTAAATAAAGGATAGCACTGTCTTGTGCCAGATTTTTGTAGTAGTCACCAATATAATTGAGACTACCCAGAAATCTTTGAAGTTGCGTCTTTTCCTTGAGCTCGTCAGGAAATTTAGAGGCAAATTCAATACTTCTGTCAATGGGGAGTATCTTCCCTTCTCCAATATTATGCCCTAAAAATCAAATATTAGTTTGAAAAATTCTCATTTTAGGAGCAGAGACAACTAAACCATTAGTTTTAACAACATCTTTAAAAATCTTTAAATGTTTAAAGTGTTGGTCAATTGAGTTAGAGAAGATAAGGATATCATCAATATACACAATTGAAAAGTCTGAAAAAGGATTAAAAATATCGTTCATGATATTTTGAAACTCAGAAGGGGCGTTCTTGAGCCCAAAAGGCAAAACATTCCACTGATAATGGCCAAAAGGAACCACAAAAGCAGTTTTATACCGATCTTGAGGCGTAATTTGGATCTGCCAGTATCCAGATTTTAAATCAAATTTGGAAAAAATGGTGGCAGAATGAAGCCTATCTAATAAATCCTTTTTATTAGGAATTGGATATCTTATCCATTGCAAAACTTTGTTAAGGGGCTTATAATTAATTACAAGCCGGGGAACACCACGTTCTTGTTCAGCAGAACAGTGATTTTCTGTTCAAACGTGCATTATACCGGACAAAAGTAACAGTCATTACTTCCGTACATCGAGAACAACATATTTTTTACTGTTCCGATGCCTGGAAGATCATAACGTTTACTGTTCCGTGATAATACATCAGACCAAGATTACCTTCTAAACACTAACACACAAATTAGCCAATCATGGCTCTGATACCAACAAGGAGAAATAGAAGTCTTGTTGTGATATACTGGTAACTTGTCACGTAACCGGGTTGCCGTTTAGCCGGGGTGGCGTTAGGCTTATTCCCAAAGTAAATCGTTGACCACTGGGTATCAAAAGTGATTTCTAATTCGGCTTATTATATTCATTTAACTGGCGAATTTCGATTTAAATAGTAATTTCATTTAGATTTAGAATTTTGATTTGCATATTGTTTTATTTAAAATAAATATTTTGATTTGATTATTACACTCCTATTTCCAGACCATGAGATTATTACTTTTCTAAACACTAACATCTGTGTAATGGAAGAACAAACCATTGATACACACACAACACAAGAGTTCACGAAGAACTCTTCCTTAATTGAATTTGATGTTCAGAAGGATCTCAACAGGTGGACTATTCCTAAGGTCCATCCTAAAGTTATATACAACACTAACTGGTATAACTTTCGTAGCAAATATGCTATTAAGACTATGGAACTAACCCTTAGTCTGGACGAGCAAGATAAGAGTATCGAGCTCTTTATAAAAGAAGATCTTTTAAGTCACATGAAGGATAAAAATTATCACTATATTCATGTTGGTTTAATTCAAATTGCTTTTAAACCTTTGACTCTCTCTGGCATGAACGCCTGTCTCCAAGCTACACTTCGTGATGGAAGATGTACTAATTTTAGACAATCCTTGATGGGAGCTATCGAAACTAGTTTATGTAATGGACCAGTTTATTTTGATGTGTTTCCAAATATAACGTTGTCTTTAACTGATATGCACCTTTGTAAGTGTTTGAGTCTTAGGGTCCAAACCAAAGGTTATAACTTTCTTCCGGGATCGAAAACTGTTGGGATTATTTATAGAATTTATTACAAGGTAATGAATACTATGGCTCCCAATATTAAGCAATTGAGTCCTTTTGGTAAAACCGTGTTAATTGACACACATCTTATAGATTCTAATGTTCACACACCTAGAACTATAAGTTGGGACGAGATTGACTTCCCAGAGACTCGGGCTATAAAAACTGCTGTTCCTCCTCAGCCGCGTCAGAATCATGATGTTGAAGACATCATTGAGGAGAAGGATGGTGATGTTTTTCTAAATGTTAGAAAATTTAATAGGTGTCAATCCTCTAGGAGTTACTCTTCTATATCCTCTTTTGTTACCTATCTTCCATCCACTTCACGACACTCTGTTTGTGAAGATAGCCCTATAAACCCTTCATATCAGGATGATATGAATGTTCATGGTACCTTTACCCATGAACAAATACCCCATGTTATTTATGAGAAGAAGGACTCTTCTCAGCGCAGGGAACCCCATACTCCGTCCCCTACGCCGTCTGAAATGAATGTCAGACTTTAACTTTTCTTCCTTTTTATGGTTTTTACAATTAACAGGAAAGAAATAAGTGCTGAGTTTAACCTTCCAGAATGGGATAGTTTTAGGACTTGGTACTTTAAAAAGTATGATAAAACTATGTTAGAATTTTATAAAAATGAATTTTATAAATGGGTGGAAGAAAACCAGTTGGTTACTTCTTTTGTTGTTTGGTTTCTCATGTTTACTAAAGATAGGAAACTTTTTGTTCTTGAAACAGAAAATCAACCTAAAACTGAGGTTAAACATGAAACTAAATGGACCACTGTGAATAAACAGATTATATCTGCTGTTCACCCTCCTACTGAACCCCTTTCCATAGATGTTGGAAGCACTAGCCAAAGTAGTAGTACTCCTAGGCCAGAGGTTAATGCCTTCGTTAGTATGGAGACTAATGATACTAGACTCCTTACTCATAATAAGGAGCTTAATCCTCTTTATAAACAAGGTAATTATACTAACCTTATCCTTAACACGATAGGTAAGCAACTCAATAGAATTGAGAATAATCTAACAACTAATCCTATTAGAAAAACCCCAGACTTAGTAACTAGTCTGATTAAACCTATAATTCAAACCCCAATTGAAGTTAAAGGTTTTAAAACTGGAGCTAAAATTGATTTTATGTTTAAGCTCAAAGAGATCGAGAACGATCTCAAGGGATTGAAAATTAATACTCTATCCCATGATGATTCTGATATTGAATCAGATGTCTCGTTAAAAGATATTCAAGGATTTGAACTATCTTTTGGTCGTCCTCCTGATATTAACAAAATTACTTATAGTAATAATATTGGCCCTGCCATGAATTATTACCATAGGCCGACCCCCCAGGATTTTCTCTTTGAAGAGAGCACCGTGGTACAGAACACCTTCCACGGCAAGTCAATCTATGATTGGAATCTAGATGGTAAAACAGAATCCCAGATTTACGAAATGATCCATCAGATGTCTATGTATGCCACCATATGTAAACATAATGATGCATTTGATTATAGTATTGCGCAGATGATCGTTGCCGGGTTTACTGGCACCATCAGTGGTTGGTGGGGAAATATTCTGACTGATAGTCAGAGAAATGCTATCTTTACTGCTACAAAAGTTGTCAAGAATGAACAGATGCAAGACATAATGGTACCAGACGCTGTCTATACCCTTATGATATCTATTTCTTTTCACTTTATTGGTAGTACGGATCACCATAATGAACGTAATAGAGAATTATTACATAACCTTAGGTGTCCTACTCTTAGTCAGTTTAGGTGGTACAAGGACGTGTTCCTTGCTAGGGTTACTCAGAGAGCAGATGGCAACTCTGAGCACTGGAAAGCCCAGTTTATTGGTGGCCTTCCGACTTTCTTCGCTGAGAAAGTCCGTAAGAAGCTTAGAGAAGCCAATAATGGCATCTCTATCCCTTACAATAGTTATACTTATGGTCAGCTCATAAGTATAGTCATTCAAGAGGGTCTCTCTCTTTGTAATGACCTTAAGTTGCAGAGACAACTTAAGAAACAGAATCTTTCAGGAAAGAAAGAGCTCGGTGAGTTTTGTGAGCAATTTGCATTTGACACAGGAACTTCTACCCATAAAGTCTCTAAAAAGACTAAAAAGGTTCCTAAAAAACCCACCTATAAACGTAAGAAGAAAAGGGCTTATATTCCTAAAGATACAGAATATAAACATAAAAAGAAATTTGTTAAAAAGAAAACTAACAAATCCGGCCCTAAATGCTTTAAATGTGGTAAATTTGGCCACTATGCTACTAAATGTAAAATGGAAGCTAAGATTAGCAACCTTCAGATTGACGAACATCTGAAGTCCCAATTAAGCAAACTTTTGCTTAATTCCAGTTCCTCTGAAGAACAAGAGGATTCCTCCTCTGAGAGCGATGATGAGATTTGCTATATCCAAAGCTCTAGTGAATCAGATGTCTCCAAGTACGGAGACTGTCAGTGTACTAAATTGACCAAGAGATGCGATCATCTCCAGTCTATAATCCAGTTGAATGGATTAAGTCTTAATGTCCTTACCATTCAGCAACAAAATATGATTGATGTTATCAATCAGGTTACTGACCCTGACATTAAGCTCAAACTTATTAAGTCTTGTTATGCCCAGGAAGAAGAACGCATTCCTGATTCATCTAAAGGTTACAACCTCAAAGAGGTTCTTAATCGTTTAGAACAATCTGATGTTAATAACAAGCCTGCTAGTCTTAATGATCTAAGACATGAAGTTAATACACTTAAAACTGAGTTAAGACAACTTAAGTTACGGCATGACAAGATGCAAACTGAGATCGATAGTCTCAAGAATGCTCAGAAGCATTCTGATCCAGGAACTTCTAACACTACCCCTAGTGCTGAAGATTCTGTGGATTATTTAGGAGTTATCAGCCGTGTACCAAGCCAAAAGTGGTATACTACTATCAACCTTGTGATTAACAAAGAATTTTCTCTTTGTAACATCATTGCTCTTGTTGATAGCGGTGCTGATATGAACTGTATTCAGGAAGGAATTGTTCCTACTGAATACTTTGAGAAGACTACTCAATCTTTGTTTAATGCTAGCGGAGATAGCATGGGCATCAGGTTTAAATTAACCAATGTTGCCATCTATAACAATGGAATTTGTTTAGATAGTACCTTCCTGCTTATTGGAGATTTATCTCAACAGATAATTTTAGGTACTCCTTTCTTATCTATGCTTATGCCTATAGATAAGATCGATTCCAGTGGTATATACACCACTATTCAAAATCAAAAAATTGTTTTTGAATTCATTACTAGACCTGAGATTAAGAAAATCAACTCTTTGACAAATAACATTATTCTCAAAGAAAACCATCTTAATTTTCTTCAGAAAGAAATCTCTAATCTCAACATTAAAAAGAATTTAATGTCCCCTAATATCATGAGCAAAATTCAGGTTGTTAAGGATCAGTTAACAACAGAAATTTGCAGTGATATCCCAAATGCTTTTTGGGATAGGAAAAAACATATTGTTTCTCTTCCTTATGAAAAAGATTTTCATGAACGATCCATTCCGACCAAAGCTAGACCCAGTCAGATGAAGACTGAGCTCCTCGATCTTTGCAAGGATGAGATCCAGAACTTGTTAAATAAAAAGCTTATAACTAAAAGTTATTATCCTTGGAGTTGTACAGCTTTCTATGCTAACAAGGCTGCTGAACAAGAACATGGTGTTCCCCGGCTTGTAATTAATTATAAGCCCCTTAACAAAGTTTTGCAATGGATAAGATATCCAATTCCTAATAAAAAGGATTTATTAGATAGGCTTCATTCTGCCACCATTTTTTCCAAATTTGATTTAAAATCTGGATACTGGCAGATCCAAATTACGCCTCAAGATCGGTATAAAACTGCTTTTGTGGTTCCTTTTGGCCATTATCAGTGGAATGTTTTGCCTTTTGGGCTCAAAAACGCCCCTTCTGAGTTTCAAAATATCATGAACGATATTTTTAATCCTTTTTCAGACTTTTCAATTGTGTATATTGATGATATCCTTATCTTCTCTAACTCAATTGACCAACACTTTAAACATTTAAAGATTTTTAAAGATGTTGTTAAAACTAATGGTTTAGTTGTCTCCGCTCCTAAAATGAGAATTTTTCAAACTAATATCAGATTTTTAGGGCATAATATTGGAGAAGGGAAGATACTCCCCATTGACAGAAGTATTGAATTTGCCTCTAAATTTCCTGACGAGCTCAAGGAAAAGACGCAACTTCAAAGATTTATGGGTAGTCTTAATTATATTGGTGACTACTACAAAAATCTGGCACAAGACAGTGCTATCCTTTATTTAAGATTGAAAAAGAATCCTGCTCCATGGACTGATGAGCATACTAAAGCTGTTCAGAAAATTAAACTGAAAGTCAAGCAATTGCCTTGTCTAGCTTTAGCAAATCCTTCTTTTTTCAAAATTGTCGAGACCGACGCCTCTGATTTAGGTTTTGGTGGTATTTTAAAACAAATAAATTTTTCAACTAAAAAGGAAGAACTTGTTCGTTTTACTTCGGGATCTTGGAAAGATGCCTCAAAAAATTACTCCACCATAAAGAAAGAAATCTTTTCCGTTGTTAAATGCATTTCAAAATTTCAAGATGATTTATTAAATCAGAAATTTTTACTGCGAATTGATTGCAGTGCTGTTAAACAGGTTTTGCAAAAAGATGTTGAAATCATTGTTTCAAAACAGATTTTTGCCAGATGGCAAGCAAACTTATCGGCTTTTGATTTTGATATAGAACATATCAAAGGGGAAAATAACTCTCTTCCCGATTTTCTAACTAGAGAGTTTTTGCAGGACCGATGAGTGGCCCCTCTCGTGGGCGTGGTAGAGGCAACAGCAGCGGGTATTCTCGCCGGCCTGGTAAAGAGAAGATCATCGTGAATGATGATCAATATCCTCCGATACAGGATTATGTTGAGTTCCTACGCCAGAAAGCGAAGAACAGGGAGAATAATGCTCCCCCTCTTAACCCTTTTAGCAAAAAGAAAACTGCTAAAGAGGTTTTGGAAACTATCAAGTATAATTTCCTTCCTAATATTAGGACTTCGGACTTGGTACTAATCCTCAATGAAGAGGATGAGCAGCAGTTGTCTGCGCCCTGGGAAATTAAGTCCCAGTATCTTGATACTCATAATTATCAAGTGCAAGAAGGCAAATACCGGACGGTATACGAGGCGATTCTCGTGGAAACTGAATCAGTGGTGTTCAATCATTCAAATAAACACCAGGGAAATTCTCATTCCCCCATTGCTTATAGCAAGGCTGTTTTAAAAAAATTCATTTCTCCCCGATAATGGGGAATCCATCCCTTAAAAGCACAAAAATTCAGTTCGCATGCTGGTGGATCCTATAATTATTGGGATTATGTCCAGGCTTGGACAAAAGCGTTTTATTACCAAAATGCAGAGCACAAACACACTTGGTTTTTTATTTTGTGCCCAAATTCTTTGCGAAAATCTTACCCAGGATGGGTATTCAATTGGTGGGACAAATTTGGCCCAGGAATTGATTTCCTCCCTGATGAAATCACCAAGCTTAAACTTTTTCTTCCTTGGTGTCAATTTCATCCCCTCTTAAGAGGGAAAAACAAAGCTCCGGTAGGATTAAACACCCTACTCTTTTTCTCGGAAATGGATATTCCTTGGATCTGGCGATGGGATTTGCACTGCAGAGTTAACTCTCTCAATGTTCCTCTTCTGGAACGCATCTTTTCCTATCGGTGGTGGAGCGGTGTAGATTTGAAGTCTACAGAAGCCCAGATCAAGCACAGTCTGAAACAGAACATGGACTTGGTAGAAGAATCTCCTCCTCCTGCAGATCAGATGATGCCTGCACCAAATCCAATTTTGGATTTGAAGAATGCTATGAAGAAGAAGCATCCCAGAGCTACAGAGCAGGAGCTCTCGTAAATGGCAATGGAGTATACCCAGAACCAACTGAAGATCGGGGAAGAAACCTGCCCCAGTGCAGCAGCTAAACCCAGTCTTAGCTCCGACACCCTCAATAGGAATCCTATTCCTATCCCTTCTGATGATGATGACGCATCAATGACCTCTGCTCAGAAAGATAATCCCTTCTTTTGTCTGGCCGGAGAGTCCTAGAATCCAGAGGACGATTTCCTCAGCGGTGACCCTTTCATCAGTGAAATGTTCGATGTTAGCCGAGCCACCAATCCAACGTTAAGGATGTACATGGAGACACTTAACTCGGCTTGCCCAACAAGACGGTTGGATGACTTACACCCAAGCACTGGCATGGATGGCCTAGATGATTTGCGGTAACTGGCCCACCTGGCCCACTGTCGGTTCAAATACTTTATCAACCGACGCCTAGAGACATGGCTCACCAACTTTAGACAAAAGTGGTAGGACCCGTTTGGTGACTCACAGTCCACCTGCCTTTGCCCGTGACCTGTGTGACCCCACTAGACCCAGCAGCCGACGAAAGATGACAAAAGACTTTGTCAAGCCTTTCAGCATCCGTGACCTGGAGGGCCCCACTCAGGAATTATTTATTCCTATCCTTTGTGTATAAATAGAGGGCTTCCCCTCTTCATTTCTCACGCTTTCATTTACTTAGCTTTCTCTCCGTCTCTCTCTATATTTGTAATAAGAACTTCCCGGCTACATTCCGGTGGACTTCTCTTCTTTGTAAGTTTTTAATTCTGTCTTTAATTCCAGTCTGTAATAATAAGTTTGTAATAATTTCCAGTTATATTTCTGCATATTGATCCTCTCCTTGTTGGTATCTCCTTTTTATTACTATATGGATATTTTTCCTCCTCGCCTAAACTGTCATCTTTGCTTCACGCTTTACGCTTTCACATGAATTTTTGGGATTATTTGAATGTGTGGAGAAGCCACCAAGGTTTGATATGTTTTTATGTGTCATTGCTAGGTTTAAGTAGTATAAAAATGGTTTGGCAATTTTATTTTTTCAATAAAATCGTGTGGTCGGTGGACAAAGATGACAGTTTAGGTAAGTTATTTGATTTTTTTGGCATTTTTCTTATATAAGTTCGGATCTGTAATATGTATATTAAAAAAAACGCATGTACCTATTTGTTTTGGATTTAATTTTATAATTCTGATATATACATATGTGCATAATTTATTTCCTACGATGACTAAGATCATTGGGACTTTGGGCTCTAACTCTTGATCTGCCAAGGTCATTTGGGGTTGCCTTAAAGCTGTTATGTCTGGTATGCTATTTTGTTTTTGTGTTTAGTGTATAATATTTTTGAACTTTAGTTATATATTGTGTTTTAGTGTTTAATGTATATCTATGGAGGGTTAGTGTTTGTTGTTTAGTTTGTTAATATGTTTAGGTGGTGAATTTGAGTATGTAATTTGTTTTGATTAATGATGATTGATTGTCTAGGTTTAAGGTTTTGTGGGAAGACGCTGACTATCACCGAAGACTTTAAAAATTTACTAGGGCGATATATTTGTATTCTTTCAAGTTTAATGCTTATCATTTTGTCTAACTAAATTACGCAATACACAAGATGTATGTGACCAATGCAAGAATGTGTTAGGCTAAAATTATAATTTGACATTTATTGATTAATTTTTAAATTTATTGATCGTGCCATCGACACGAGTATATCAAACTCAAGTTGTAAAGAGTACAAAAGATGATATTGATCGTGGTAGTGATTAAATTGTATCATTGATGTTTTTTTATATATTGCTTTATGGAGGCAAATATTAGATTTTGATGGTGGATTTGTATTTGGGCATTTATTTTGGCTAGTATAGATAGATGCTTGGATTAGTTCTTTGTGCAGGAGTGGTGAAGCTCAAGTTTGCTTAAACTTTTTTATTATTAAGATTATTTAGTGATGTAGATTACTTTAGAAAAGAAGATTGATAATACAACCAACACAAGATATATGCAATGTTTATCATTAAAAGACATCAAATATTTTATTTATTATTCATAAGGTTATTATGCGTTTAATATAGTGTCAATCGTTTTGTCACGTGTGTTTGGAACTATGATGTGTTAAAGTTCAGCTTTTTGGTTAATTGTATTTTTAACCATGAATATACCGATAACAAAGTTATTCTCGTGGCATCGGTAACAAAGATATTCACAATAGGCGAAGTTCCTCTCCAAAAACTAATGTGTAGTTATCATTGTACACGATTGTAGTTTGAAATTATTATGGAGGGTGGTGTAGCTTGTGGGGGATAATTTTTATTTTTTTATATCTAAATTTATGTAACGGTTCATAACACTTACAAAGAAGAACATTTATTTATTTATATATTACTATTTATAAGTGTTCCGAACCATTATAAAAAAAATATGTTTTTTTATAAGTGCTAAGGACCGTTGAAAAACAATTTTTTTTTTATTGAATATTGCAAAGGTATCAAACTTTTGCAATTAAAAAATCAGCAACAGTTCAAAATCGTTGTAAAATATGTACCCATGACGGTTCTAAAATATAATAATTATTTTTGCATTGGTTATCCAAACTAGACATTCATTCACAATAAACCATTGGAAATGCCATTTACAAGTGTTTAAAACACTTGCGAATTACCCTTCTTGGCGTAGTGATTGGTTCGTGAGGCCCAAATGTTTTGGGGGTGAAGTGATAAATAATGAGAACATAATCACATAATTGAGAATATAATTAATACTTAAGAGATATTAATGGATGGTTGCTTAATTGTATATGTGGGTGTATGTCGCCCGACTATATTGTATGTGCGGGACCTACATTGGCATGGCTACTTTGGCAACATTTATATCGACCTTACGATATGTGTAGGGTCTAATAATGACTGGCTATGATAATATGTGCAAGATCTAGGAAAACTGGCTATAATAAGGATTTTTTGTGCACTTCATTGTATGTGCGGTGTCCAAGGTTCGCTAGATACAAAAGTATGTGTGGGGCCTAAAAAAATTTGGCTATAGTAACGGGTATTGTGTAGAGACACATCACGATATGTGAGGGTGACATTATGGACCATCAGACTATAGTGATGTAATGGATATTGATGAGTTGGAAGGGGTGGTGTACAAGGTTGTATCATAGACAAACTTACTATAGTGGTATAACGGTGAAGATAATAATATTGTAAAGATAAGATAATTGTAAGGACAAAATTTCTATTTAAGTCCTTTGTGTATTTTTGACTTATTCTCGGAAAAAAACATATTTTTGAGTCATAGATAGATTTTTATTTGTCATGATCTCACACAGTCTATAACACAGAGATTATTGAAGAAGTTGTGACCAATCTTCAGAGATAAATTATGTCAAAATTTTAATGGTACACGTTTCACATCTTCATTGCATTCCGAGATCACTCAGGTATGAATGCGTAATGCTAATGGAACTCGAAATTTATTTTAAATTGTTTAAGGATATTATTTTATTGAAAAAATATTTTTAAAATGTTTGAAAAAGTTTACACTTCATTTATTCTGAGATAAGGATGGATTAGAGTTGTATTAAACACAAACTCTATTTCAACCTTTCATTCAAACGACCCTATCAGTCGTTCGAGCGACATAGGTATGTCGTTCGAGCGATAGGCCTATGTTGTTTGAGTGAGATGCCGCCTCAAGAAAATTATTTAAGGCATGTTTCCCTCAGAATTTCGTAAGTATGCAATATGAAAAAACAATATACAATCAGTTCATATTCTGCACATGTTTTCTAAGTACAAAAACATCCTTAGAGTTTCAAAAATTCGACCTTTCATTATTATTTGCAATTGTGAACACCTGTTGGAGTTTGTTCTAGACTTGAACATCGCTGGGTTTTACGGAGAAGAAGCGAAGGAGTTCGTGTTACGATTCCGTAGACTTTTCAAGCTACATTGGTGGACATCGAGGCATTCGTGGAGGGGACTGCTATGGACAGGTATCGCGGAAGGATTCGCGTGGGCGGATTAATCAAGATAAAATTTGGTTAAGTTAAAATTGGTTCACAACTGGGTGTGGTTTAAAAATTGGAAAAAAAGTTTTTCACAAAAAGAAAGTTGGTTTTCGTCATGCTTAAAACACATCGAAAATAAAAGGGGCCTACAATAATAAATGTTGAAATAACCATAAATGGAAGTATGGATTGTTGATTTAATTTTATTTATTTACTTTGTTGTATAAATTGTTCATCATTAATCAAAATATTATATTTTGATATTTATCTTATCTAGTGTTTATGACTGGGTTCATGCAACCCTAACTGAGAAGCTTAGCTTATATTCTTGCACTGGAACCTGATCCATTATTAGTGACTAAAATTCCAAGTTAGGTTGTTGCTAGATGCATAGCTTGGAGTAGCAAGACGTGCAGTTGGATTTTATCTTTATTGCTTAGTTTAATTTTTTCTAGTCTTTTAATTTAAGATGAAGTTGTATTTGGATTCAGTGGGGCCTTATTCTCCAAAATGATTTATTATTTTTTACAGATTATGCTGATGATATTTTATAATTGTAGATTTATACTATTAGATTTTTAGCATGGTGATGAATTCAATTACGGTGGATGCTTTATTTATTATTGTATTATCTCTTATCATATCTTGTTCGAAAAAGTTTTAAATGTCTCGTAATTATGTCACATGCTTAGAATGGTATTTTAATTATAATGATCAGTAACTCTTGATATTGGAGCCTGATCACCCTTAATGGAAAAACATGTGGGTTGTTACAACAATAGGTCTCATGAAAACTCCATCAAACTCATACCAGATCATCCATAGTAGTACCCTGAGTTAATCATTTAGGATAAACGGTATATTATCTTGTGTTCTTAGATTCACCCTTGGTTAAAATTACGTTTTAAAATTAAAAAATCTTATAATTTTAACCTTGTGTTCCTTTTTTAAACCAAATACAAGATGTTATATTCTTCGTATACAAAAACCTTTTGCTTTTAAATGCATATTTTATAGCTAGAATATGCTTGTCCCTGGTTAAAAAAGAGAAAATTGTATAATTTTTGGAACTTTAAAAAGAGGGAAATTTATGTTTCCATCTGCAATTTGGTTCACTAGAAGATCGTTTTAGCGAAACATGATTTTGCATCATAAAAAAATCTATTTTATTGGTCGCAACTTTGGAAACTATATCGATGTAAATATCTTGTCACTCACGTGGCCTTATTCATTATTGTTCACCTCAACAAAATAAATCTTTGAATAAGTGAAGCCTCTATATCTTTGGCCGAGACTTGAAGTAACCCTTGTAGAAAATATTTTTTTATAGGCGTGAGCTTGGTCTCTAACCTTTCACATCAGTGGACAATGCCATTGTTGCAGAGAAGAGGCTCGCGAGTCTGTCAAACTATAACACCTTTTTAAGATCTTTCTTTTTAAATCTAATTGGATGTTGCGACCAGTCACAATCTTTGTTGTCAACTAATAAAGATTGTTTCTAATCCAATTAGGCTTCTCCACTCGAGTGTTACCCAAATTGGCTTCATACAAATGTGCTATATGCATATTCTTGCTTACCTTCTTCCATGTTGATTTAAGAGTGAAATTTTAAAGGAAAAGAAAATAGAAAATATTTAGATTTTCAAAAGAATCAACCTTTTTTAGTTCATCTTTTTTGTATTTCAAGATTTTTGATTTATTTTTGAATTCTTGAAAGCAAGACATTTGTAATCAAGTAAGTTTTGACAAATCATTTTCTAGAACATTAATTTTCCTTGAATATGGCATTCTTTTATGCTTGAAAAACACATTTGTGAGTTTTTAAGAGAAACCAAACATTTTACTACATATTTTCAATCATAGTATATGCTCACACATCTTATTTGTAGTCGGTGGCTCCTCGATGTTTTCGTTCCCTCAGAACAAAGTGCTCTTCCTCTTTAAACGAAGATTTTGTTAGGATAATACTTGAAGACATTAGATGATTCCTGAAAGCAGTCACGGTTATGTAGTGTTGTCCTTTTGTTGGCGTTCTCCTTGGAGGATATGGTGGGAAGTAGTTGATAGTCGGTCAGTGTGTTATTTGATTATAAGTCATTATCTTGTATTTTTAATACTCTACCATAATACTTTTGTTGTTCATTTTGACCCGATATTTTTTTCTCATTAGTGCGTTTTCCATATACATCAGGTGCCGTGTGGATTTCTTTGTCTTTTCATGTGTTAGAATCACTTGTCTTAATTTGAAGACAAAATTGATTAGACTCTAATATTGATAAAACAATTTTGTGACATTGACATTTATGATGCTTTTAGCCCATTAGTTCTTTTGTATCCCCCAACTGATAATTTATTTTGATTGGGTAGCTACTATCGAGAGTCGCACTCTGAAAAACCATCTCCCTTTTTTGTCATAGATAAACAAAAGGAAAACATAAAAACACAGTGTATCTCAATTACGCGTAAAAAGTAAAGATATATACTAATTTCTAAATGAAATATTTTTCCAAACTCAACTAAAACTAGCAACACTACTGTCATGATCCTGCAAACTTAAAAGTTATACAATGGGAGTAAGAGAAATATATGCATGAAATTATGAACCATAAACTATATATAATAATTATGATATAATATCGAATATGACTGAATAGCAATTTAAGCATAAAAATACAAAATCTAGTTTTAAAATAAAATAAATAACGACGAAAACACAATTGGCTCGTTAATGTGAGATGAATATCCAAATTTAATAACCCCATATAAGCTATCTAACATGAATGTGAATGATATCAAAACCCGTAAAATAGATTAAACCATCCATGTTTTCACAAGAGCCAAAGATTCAACCCATATTTGAACACAAAAAATCAACAATACAGAAAAAGGTTAAGTTCATAAACAGTTCACGTAAATGAATATCTAAAGTTAGCATGCGAAAGTTAAGTAAGTCAATGATATCAATAAAAATTTATGCTAAACGAAATTTGTTCACACCCATTGGTATTCAATTTATATATCTTTTTTTAAAAGTTAGATTTTTCTATATTATTCATTGAGAGTATGTCTTTTGCATACATAGTTATTTTATTTTTTCCCTCATTTTCACATAAATATAAGTTTCTTGCCAATGGAGCTTTCACCACAGGGTAACATCTAACCTTAATTGTCAATTTTTAGTTTGTTTTACCTTACAACTAAAACTAAAGCACATGATATTCACAAGCTTTATGAAACACTAAACCACAATCTCAATTAAACTATCAAAATAACATAAGTAGAATAAAATCATGTTTGGTGAAATTGATCATTGAAATATTCATCACATCTCAACTAATAACAACATATTTGGAAAATGTCAACAATATGAAAAATGGTGAATACGCATGATTTAAATCTAATTGAGAAATTTACACAATGAATATTTCCATCAACTTGAGAAGTAATATATAAAAATAGTTAGATGACACATATTTGGTTAAAAGGTTGTTGAAAAAGAAAAATGTGGTTATAAAATATAATTTTTGAAACTATTAAACAAAATTGAGTAATTTGTTGAAGAATGTATGAACCAAAATGATTTAAAAAAAATTCCTGGAAATGAAATGTATGCTGGAAAAGAAGATGAGTTTGGAAATTCCTTGGCGTGAGAGAAAACGTGTTAAAAAAGGAAAAATGTTTATTTTGATGAGTAAAAAGAAAATCTTGGATCAAAATGATTTTTGAAGAATATTGTCTAAAGATCCATATATATTGATGCAATTCATTGGATACCATATGTGCTATCTTTAACCATCTCAAAGTTCTCATATAGTAACACTTAAAATGACATTTAAACTCTCACGCTTACACTCTTGCATGCATAGAATATGCCAGCATTTGGATTACAATAAATTTTTACAATCTTAATTTCACAAGTGCACTTAGTCATCAACAAAATATAATTATTCTCAATGGAAAGATTAATGTAAAAACTCTCAAGTCACATACACAAAATACATGATTAGATGGAACACATTTGGTCTTGTTACAATATATGAGCTTATAACGTATTTTCACACTATTCCCACACACTATAGACTTAATGAAGATATTGGTTTACCAAATTTATCCCACACGACTTCCCTAAAACAAAATCTACATGACTCACATTGGAAATAACCTTGATGTGAGCAACACTTGAAGTGTGAATATTTCTTCACAAGAGGACTTTTTGAACTCATTCATGATAAAAAAAAAATATCCACATAATCACAATGATGAGAGAGAGAACTTTGAAAACAATTTTTTTTTTAAGGAAATGACACTTTGGAAACCCCTGATAAACTTGAAAATCCATTGACCATGGAGACACATTGATTTAACTAAATTAAAAGATTAGTTTTTTTACATTTTACACTCTGCATATATCACTTACACACCTAATTTCAAATTCCCCATTGATTATCCTTTTGATATTTTCACACGTGTTTATGATTTTCATATATGATGTGCATCATTAGTTAATGTTTTCACACTTCTTCATATTGTGATATATATGACGCGTGGCATAGGAGTAAGAGATATTATCCGATTATGCCTTGAGTTAATAATTTGATTATTGCTCTAATATTATTGAATAGAAATTCTTACACTTCGTACATTGGTGCATAAAAACTACTGAAATGTAATAGTGATATACACTTGATATGATCATGATATGATTCACCTTACAAAATTAAATGTTACATCTACATGATCATGTCACATCATGAATATGCTCCCTTATTTAGTATAAGCTTATCTTTATTTTTAAACATTTCTTGAAAAAAATATTTCGTTATAATACCTTATTTATGAAAAGTCACAAGATGGATAACCCCATATTCACGATTCTCATGGGAATCTCCTAAAATATTAGAGGATATACCATAAAATGAGAAAGTTACACTTCACACTCCTACAATTGGGTTATATACACTCATTTGATGATATAAATCTCTTATGAATTATCACTCGATGAAAATTTTGATGCATGATTAACACTTTCTATTTACAAAATTCATCTTACCTTGAAATCATGATTGACCTATTAGGATGTCTCACAAACACTATTCACATATTCCTTAAATAAATTCACATGAGGTAACCTATGCACAATTTATTACTATTAAAAAACTATGATTGTGCTTTACCTATTACCTGATATTTAATATACTAAATCTCTTTGCAGTAAGTGCAAGATAATATCATGTTATAAAAATCTTGTGGTAACCAGCATATCCCCTTGACTAGAAAACCTATTTTCAAAACCCCTGAAAAAAACACTAATCGGCATAAAAAATATACTTTTCAAAACCTGCCTTTACAATACAGTCCTTTGAAGTCCCTTTTTATAATGACAATATGGGGAGTGAAATAATATAGATTTTAAAACAAAGAAAGAGAAAAAATACAACAAAGAAGGGGGAAGTATTTTTCAAAACCAAGTCTCTAAGAAAGGGGGAGACTTAAAATACGTCATAAAAAATGGAGAGGTTGTGAAATTAAAAGTATTTTCATGTATAAGGATTGTGTATTATTAAACGGGTTTTATAGGGTGGTCCTGTTATATATAGAAATTATAGATTAGGTCACGCACATGCCAAATTCAATTAAGTCTAACTTTATCTTGATTACTTAGGTGAAACTAAACATGCAAGATAATGTATCTAAATTGAAAGAAACAAACCACAAGACAAGATATAAGGAAAAAATTCCTTTCGAAAAATACCTTTTGTTTTTCAACACTGTTACAACTAAGTATTACCGAATGACACGAACAAACTTACAGACTTATACACCACTAAGTATTACTATTATTTCTTCCTTCCTTGTTGTTAATAGAAAACGATGTAGATTGACCAAAGCCCCACACAGAAAGCTCCACAAATCTCAGTGTCCACCGATCAACCTCAAAAACTTCCTTTCCTATCTTTAGCAGTGAAGAACTAACTCCATACGGATTATAACATATGATGTGTTCTTTAGGGTTTGATAAAGTGATAAAAAAAGTATCCAAGGGGGTTGGATTTGTAAAAACAGAGTGTTTGATCATAAAAAGATGTCTAAATGGATTGTTAGAAATTGTAAGCTCATATCTCTATATAAAGGGAGAAAAATATCTAAGAGATAGACTTGAAAGATTGCATTTCAAATCAGGTTAAAAATAAATTTTTGCTAGCTCATTCTTACGAGGTACACGTCATTCGAACGAAGCAAATGATATCGTTTAAAATAGGAACATCTCGTTCAAACAAAGTACCTAACTTTGTTCGAACCACTTCTAACTACTTATCTAATGAGATTCTAGAGGGGGGAAAAGTTGTCAAAATTGATCTCATGAGAATTTCATTCAAAATTCGTTCGAAGCTATTCTAACGAGGTGTGTGTACTCATTCGAATGACATCAAATATCATTCTAATAACCTTGCAAAATTTTCAAAAAGAACATTTTAAAAATATTTTGGGAAAATATTTATATTTTTAAATACTTTTAAAATACCCCTGAATAAATTGATCGTACACAATCAACCTCATATACCTTCTCCATATGATTGTGGTGATGATCTCAACTCTTAGATCTTGGATTGTTGCATTCAGTCACTAACTTGTCTTCACTTGAAGCTCTTGAGAATATACATGAAGATGTAGAGGTGTTGCAAAATATCCCAAACTTAAAAATATAATGAGCAATTATAATTTTTTATCCTACAAATCTCCCCCTTTGGTTCTTCCGGTACAAAACACATAACCGAGAAAAAATCCTCTGTAACAAGTTCAACTGATGTCCCTCATAAACCCAAAAAAGAAAAGACACTTGTAAAATTATCTACGCCAAAAACCTTCATCGTGTAGTCCATGATGTCACCAATACGAAAAAACACCTACATACATAAAACAAAGGAAATACCGTGACATGTGGAATTTAAAACAATGGAAACTCCCCCAATATATTCTCCCCTTTTTTTGTCTGTAATAGACAAAGGGTTAGAATCTAAATCTAAAAATTTAGCATCACGAGAGGCCAAATATGAAATATCATGACAAAGTGTAGAAAACTACGCAAGGGCGATGAAACTTTAACTAACTATTTTTGAAATTTTTGAGTATGTAAATATACATATAAATACAAATACAAACAATTACAGTAACAAGAAAATATCCGAATCATGAATATGGAATAAATGTGTGTGAACTTTATGCACGGAAAAGTCAAAATAGGCATACGTAGAGATAGTGTACGAAGTCAAATTGGCATTCCTAAAGAAAGAACTCAATTCAACCGTTAGTGTAAAGAGTGAATAAAGTGAAATTGACTCAACTCATACAAAATGTCACTAATTTCAATGCTTCTGAAATCAATAATCCCAAACTATTCAATATTTTTAAACAAATTTTATTGTGCAACTTCATTGATCTTCAACTTATAACACCCTCAAAATCTCACATTTTAATAAAAAACTCTCAATTTTTTTAAGGAATTACATTGCTTATTTTTAATGAATCATCAATAGAACAAAATTGGCCTTGGAACTTCTATTTTTATGTTGCAAAATCAACTTTTAGGCTCTTATCAAGGGTGGCCTTTAACACAAAGATTACTTCTTCTCTTGTAGCCCCTTTATATTGCTTAAAAATAAATCAATTTTTCGAGAAAAAATATCCAGGCAATGGTTTTTACATGTAAAATTAGTTCCTAGTACATTTCGTTAGTTATTAAGAATGATTGAGATGAGAGCATCCTATTCACCATATGACAAGCAAGTAAAATATTAAAAAAGTTTTTGAATATGTGCAATTAAGGTGATATAATGAGTCTATCATGAAGGTATAATCAACAAAGAACGATGTAATGCTAAACATGCATAATTAAGCAAAAAAATAAAGCCAAGTATCATGACAGAATGATGAAGTAATATGAATGGATGGAATAAAATTGTGATTCGAACATCTGAAATGTGAATCTACATATGGTGTCAAACAAAATACTAAAATATTTTTGAGTTTTTGAAAAAAATTATCAAAAATAAAATCATTTTAAAAATTTTTGTAAAAGAAAAGAAAATATTTTTGATTCTCCATGATACACACATAAGAATATAATCTAATTGTCGTAATAAATTATAACAACATAAAAACACCCTAAACTAGAAACAATACCCGGACTCAATAAATGGAACAAACACCCAAAGACTTCCTAAGATCCTCAAATCCAAGTGCATCTAAAGGTTTAGTGAAAATGTTGGCTAATTGACGTTCGATACTCACAAAGCTCAAGGAAATGATCGTCTCCTTAACGTGATCACAAATAAAATGCTCACGAATTCTAATGTCTTTCATATAAAATTTTTGGATGGGATTACGAGTATTGTAAATCACACTCATATTATCGCAAGAAATAGTCATCATGCAGAAATGGAGTTTTGCTTCTCGTCCTACCCTTCCACGCCCACCTAGAAGAGTTGGCCTCCCAGTTCTAAGATAACACCTTCCATTACCTGCATCGCGCAAGCTTAGCTAATGCCCTTTCTAACCTATCCTCCATGGTCGACATGCCTGAAGGAATAATAATGACCCCCTTCCTAGTCCAAAAACAAGCTATGCCAACCCACTACTACTACATTGAGCTCGTCATCGAGGAAGATTTCTCTATGGTTAGGTTTTGATACTACGACATTTGGCATGTCCTCAAACATGGTAGGTATCCCTAAGATGCCAACAAGAAAGACAATGCAACCCTTCGCAAACTTGATGCCCTGTACATCATCGGCGACAAAGCACTATTAAAAAAAACTTCGACGGAACCCATTTTCACTTCATTACAAGGGATGATGTTGAAGAAATGATGCAGAAGATTCACAAAGGGGAATGCGAACCCCACATGAACTGTCATATGCTTGCTAAAAAAATCATCTGTCAAGGGTACTATTGGACAACCATGGTTTAGGATTGCACTGCCTGCTTCCGAAGATGCCTCAAATGCCAGCAGTTTGCCAACCTCCAACACTTACCTCCTTGGGAATTATATAATATGACTTCTCACTGACCGTTATCCACCTGGGGCATTGACATCATAGGTAAGGTCACACCTAAAGATTCAAATGGGAATGAGTTCATCCTAGTCGCCATTGATTACTTCACCAAATGGGTTGAAGCTGAGTCATACGCAGTGCTGAATGCCAAGAAAGTGGCCAAGTTGATCAGAAATAACATCTGCTAATATAGGGTTCCTCACGAGCTAGTATCAGATAATGGGTTACACTTCGAAGCTGAGGTCATAGAACTGGTCAATGAGTATGGGTTTCAAAGACACAAATCTTCTCCCTATTGAACCCAAACCAATGGTGTTGTCGAAGCTGCCAATAAAAACCTCAAAACAATCATAAAAAAAATGATTGAGAGTTACAGAGATTGGGCTGATCGGATCCCTTACGCCCTCTAGGGATAACGCACTTCAGTCAAAGCATCTACTGGGTCTACCCCTTATTCTCTGGTATATGACATGGAAGCAGTCCTACTCGTTAAGCTGTAAATACCTTCCCTACGTATCATGCTCGAGAGCAGAGTTAACAAAGAAGACTGACATCAGAGCCACTTTGACGAACTGTCACTCTTGGATGAAAAGAGGCTTAAGGATCTATACCACATACAAGGGTACCATTGTCGAATAGCGCGATCATTCAACCAAAGAGTCAAGGACCGTGGTTTCCAGGAAGGAGACCTTTTCCTCAAAGATATCATAAAAACCGTCTGGGACGCCGGAGGGAAATTTAAGCCAAACTGGAGCAACCCCTACATAGTGAAAAAGATCCTTTCAGGTGCCGCCGCTACACTCATAGACCTTGATGGAGAAGAGATGACATGTCCAGTCAATCTGGATCATTTCAAAAAGCTATACCCTTAATATGAAATCTCGGTGCGCTATAACTCTTCTCATCCCCCTTCTATTTAAAAAAAACATCTTCATCTCTCTCTACCCAGAACTACGTGGGGCCTGATCCCCTTGAAAAACTTTTTCTTTCAAATAGGATCTCATAAATTTTTTAACCCCCCAGAGGTACGTAGGTATATCATACACCTTATATGGAACCGATCCCCTTTTCTTTCACAAAATGTTATTCTTTTCTAACCTCCAAAAATGGTGGTTCATTTTATAATTTACATAAACAAAAGGATTATGTATTCCTTCATGATTAAAATAGATAACTCAAATGCAAAACTCATCAATAGGCACAACAAAATATGATCAAAATCATTTTTTATTTTAAATAAGAAAATACGACACCATTACATGAAATATCAACGAATGGAGTTAAACAAACCAATGCCTTTCACTAACTCAAAACTAGTCTTAAACCAACAATCTTATCAACCTATACCAAGTTTATTAAAACTAGAAAAACACACAAGCCCTCCCCTAGCTTCACAAAAGCTTCACACAAATTATCCCCAGCTTGACAAAATCTTATCCACAACTACTAGAAGACCCAACCTCATCATCATCATCCCTCGGAGGTCCCCAAATTTTCCTCGCCTGGTTAATATTTTGAATGTGCTCAATGGAGATGTACACTCTGACCAGTCTGGAAAAATCCACTACCCCTTTCCATAGTGTCGAAAATAACAAACCACCTCTAACCAGTCTCTTCTGCCTCTATATTCTCTACTACTCGTTTCCACAACCACTTTAGATAGTTCTTGAACACATAATAGATGCTTGATTGATATGGATGGGTAGACGAACGAAGACTCTCCCATAAAGAACCAAACATCATGCACCGGGACTTAGTCAGGTCTTCCACCAGAAAGTAGTCTAGTGTGTGAGGATGCGCTATTTGCTCCCACCCAGCTTAGTGAAGAAGCTACCAAGGGAAATAGAACAAAGTCTTATGCAAGCCAACTAACCGTGCATATAAGTACTCTCCCAGCTCTAGAACGGGTTACAATTCTCCCTATCATAGAACTGACCAACGCAGGCACCGGGCTTCATGCTCCACAAACCAGTTGACCTAATTATCTACAGATAAGCCAAAATTGAAAAATTACCTAGAAAATAAATTCGGGACACCCGCCAAGGGGTATTCAGGAGGAGCCACTAGACAAAATCTCTCAGCAAGCCATATGAACAACATCACTGGGATCCCCCTCAAAAAATCGAAGCGACCTTCTCTCCAGGCATTAAAAACATTTAGAGTCTCAGTCGGAATCACCGTCGCAGGGCTATGATGGTAAGACATCCACACTATTATCACAACCAATTAAGGATCCACTATTAAGCCCCCAACACCAGCAAAATCCTCGAAGTAAGGCCCAAGGCAACAACTCCAGCATAATTAAAATCCCCCAAGTGCACGGAGTGAATAACAACTCGAAGGGAAATTATCCCCCAATAACCAACGGTCGTGTCGTCGAAGAGGAAACACAAAGAAACTCTGCTAACAACACCCCATAAGAACAAGAAAATTTGAGCATAGCTTCCGCTACACTGGGGTTAATCCCCAACATAGCCGAGAATTCTTCATAAATCGGACAAACCTCATTTAGGAGGAAACAAAAGATATGGTCTTCGGGATACCAGAATTGTACCATCGCCACTACCATACCTTAATTAATGGCTCGGTTACGCCACAGAGAGAATCAACGTAGGTTGAAAGCCTCGTAATCCACATTATACAAACACATGTCCTCTAGACCATAAAGGTAAGAGGAAGGTTTTGCATGCATCGGAAGGTCCATTTGATAATAATAAAGCAATAGGAAAGAAGCAAGAAGAAGAAAGTGTGTATGGGTAGAAGAATCACATTCTTTACCTATCCTTTTATACATAAAAGACTTGGTAAAATAGAAGGGATCTCAAAATCCAAGTAAATTTCAAGCCCTACAAGAGTGTAGGAAAGTGCAATCAAAGATTCAAAGTAATTTGACTCGACCCATATGCCGATAGGCAGGACAAGGTGTATGCCGATTGACAACCCCCTTATTTTGTGAAATGCCATCTTTTATCTTTTGTTAAAATCAAATTCTAAAAAAGAAATCCTTATTTTGAAAAAAAACCTGAGTCCATTCTCCTAAAAATCCATTTTTACTTATTATTTTGAAAATAAATCCTTTCCCCGAGTTAATTTACTCTTTTTTTCCTGTATAAATGCCATATTTACAGTCTGAGCAAAAAAAGTAAAGTGCATATAGGACAAGTCATTAAGGCAAGAAAAAATAAAAATGCATCTCCTTCATATATATATATATATATATATTTTATTGCATGATTACATCCTTGTAGGCCAAAAGAAGAAAAATGGAAAAATACAATATATGGGACTCCATCTGAACCAACAACTCTTTCCCCAAAACCCTCACCCTCTGCGACAGACGTGCTTTCCCCAACAATGAGCGGTGGAACCTCCATTCCCATAACCCGATCCCTCATCCGAGGAGGAAGACAGAACCAAGAATGAAGGAATGGAATCCCTAGTATAATCAGACACAGAAGCCACCCAATCATTAATATCCTTTAGCCAGGTGGTCGGCACCCTATCATACTGCTAGCAAAGAAACAAAGCGAAGGGTCAATCAGTCAGTAAAAAGTAAAAAAATAATCAAAAGAGACAAGACAAGCACTACACCAAAACTGGCGATTGGTCACGGCCAAAATCCCTCACCAAAGCTGTGGGTCGCGGACTTGGGCCGTGACCATTTCGGGCGTGACCATTTTCGTGGGTCGCGGCCCACTTCCATGACCAAAAAATGGTCACGGCCGAGAGGGGGTCACGGCAGATGGTCGCGGACATAGGCCGTGACCCATGTCGTGACGGTTCGCGGACCTCATCCGTGACAAATTGGTCGCGGCCAAACTCTGCGACCCATAACCGTGACAAAAAATTTTAAAAAAAATGGTCGCGGCCCTTATCCGTGACCCACAACCGTGACAAATTGGTCGCGGCCAAAGTCCGCGACTCATTACCGTGACAAAAAAATATAAAAAAAATTGGTCGCGGTCCTAATCCGTGACGCACAACGGTAACAAATTGGTCGCGGCCAAAGTCCGCGACCCACAACCGTGACAAAAAAAATGGTCGCGGCCCAAGTCCGTGACCCACAACCGTGACGAAAAAAATGGTTGCGGACTTTGGCCGCGACCATTTTTATGCGTGACGAAAAAATAAAAATGGTCATGGACAAAGTCCATGACCATATTTAACTATAATTTTAAAAAAAATGTATTTTTTTGGTCCAATCCTAAAACTGGGGGCCTGTGAGTGCACCATCAGTTGCTACGTGTAACGTTTGACGCGTACGAGGTGTTACAAATATTTATTAGTGGCAAAACAATAAAAAAAATCACAAATTGTGAATCGAGAACGTTGTTAATAAACAAATATATATACAAACTTATAAATATTACACGTCTTAATAATTCACAGACCAAAAAAAAATTGGGCAGAGTTTCCTCTATTTTCTTGACATTCCAAAACCTCTAAATGTAAAACCTACTTATTATAAAGCCTGTACGGCCATAAAATTCAACAATCAAATTATAAAAGCCTGCATGGCCATAAAACTAAACAATAAAAGCCTGCATGGCTGACAAAATCCTGATTGTCCACAACCTATAAACAATCTTCATGTTGTACACCATTGCCTCCTTCGTTTGTTCCGCATGCAAAAATCCTACAAATGATGGGATCCATAAAAAAAAATATCAGTAACCAAGCAGTTTTACAAAAAATTTAATCAAGCAGAAAAATTGCATATATGAGTTAAAATTATCAGTAACCAAGTAGAAATATGCAAATTACCGTCGTATTGTCAACCCGGGAGTCCCGCGGCTGCGAGGTCAGTTCCTACGAGTTACATTGGTCCCGTGGGAGGTGTTGGTGCCACCCACGAGGACGTTCGGGGGCTGTTTCGAGTTCTCACCCTCTAACGCCATGTTTTTAAGCCTAAGTCTAAATTATGCAAATTATCGTCGTATTCTCAAACCGGGAGTCCCGCGGCTACGGGGTCAGTTCCTACGAGATACATTGGCCCCGTGGGAGGTGTTGGTGCCACCCACGGGGCCGTTCGGGGGCTGTTTCGAGTTTTCACCCTCTAATGCCATGTTTTTAAGCCTAAGTCTAGAAATATGCAAATTACCATTGTATTCTAAAACCGAGAGTCCCGCGGCTACGGGGTCATTTCCTACGAGTTACGTTGGTCCCGTGGGAGTTGTTGGTGCCACCCACGGGGATGTTCGGGGGCTGTTTCGAGTTCTCACCCTCTAACGCCATGTTTTTAAGCCTAAGTCTATAAATATACAAATTATCATCGTATTCTCAAACCGGGAGTCCCACGGCTGCGGGGTCAGTTCCTACGAGTTACGTTGGTCCCGTGGGAGGTGTTGGTGCCACCCACGGGGCCGTTCTGGGGCTGTTTTTAGTTTTCACCTTCTAACGCCATGTTTTTAAGCCAAAGTCTAGAAATACGCAAATTACCGTCGTATTCTCAAAACGGGAGACCCGCAGCTGCGGGGTCACTTCCTACGAGTTATGTTGGTCCTGTGGGAGGTGTTGGTGCCACCCACGGGGCCGTTCTGGGGCCGTTTCGAGTTTTCGACTTCTAACGTCGTGTTTTTAAGCCTAAGTCTAGAAATACGCAAATTACCGTCGTATTCTCAAACCGGGAGACCCGCGGCTGCGGGGTCAGTTCGTACGAGTTACGTTGGTGCCGTGGGAGGTGTTGGTGCCACCCACGGGGACGTTCGGGGGCTGTTTCGAGTTTTCACCTTTTAACGCCATGTTTTGCTTAAGTCTAGAAATATGAAAATTACCGTCGTATTCTCAAACCGGGAGACCCGCGGCTGCGGGGTCAGTTCCTACGAGTTACGTTGGTCCCGTGGGAGGTGTTGGTGCCACCCACAGGGACGTTTAGGGGCTGTTTCGAGTTTTCACCTTCTAACGCCATGTTTTTAAGCCTAAGTCTAAAAATATGCAAATTACCGTAGTACTCCCAAACCGGGAGACCCGCTGCTGTGGGGTCAGTTCCTACGAGCGTTGGTCCCGTGGGAGGTGTTGGTGCCACCCACGGGGCCGTTCCGGGGTTGTTTCGAGTTTTCACCTTCTAACGCCATGTTTTTAAGCCTAAGTCTAGAAATACACAAATTACCGTCGTATTCTCAAATCGGGAGTCCCGCTGCTGCGGGGTCAGTTCCTACAAGTTACGTTTGTCCCGTGGGAGGTGTTGGCGCCACCCACGGGGCCGTTCGGGAGCTGTTTCAAGTTTTCACCCTCTAACGCCATGTTTTTAAGCCTAAGTCTAGAAATATGCAAATTACCATCGTATTCTAAAACCGGGAGTCCTGCGGCTACAGGGTCAGTTCTTACGAGTTACGTTGGTCCCGTGGGAGGTGTTGGTGCCACCCACGGGGCCGTTCGGGGGCTGTTTCGAGTTCTCACCCTCTAACGCCATGTTTTTAATCCTAAGTCTACAAATATGCAAATTACCGTAGTACTCTCAAACCGGGAGACCCGCGGCTGTGGGGTCAGTTCCTACGAGTTACGTTGGTCCCGTGGGAGGTGTTGGTGCCACCCACGGGGCCGTTCCGGGGCTGTTTCGAGTTTTCACCCTCTAACGCCATGTTTTTAAGCCTAAGTCTAGAAATATATAAATTATCGTCGTATTCTAAAATCGGGAGTCTCGCGGCTGCGGGGTCAGTTCCTACGAGTTACGTTGGTCCCATGGGAGGTGTTGGTGCCACCCACGGGGCCGTTCTGGGGCTGTTTCGAGTATTCACCTTCTAACGCCATGTTTTTAAGCCTAAGTCTAGAAATACGCAAATTACTGTCGTATTCTCAAACTGGGAGACCCACGGCTGCGGGGTCAGTTCCTACGAGTTACGTTGGTCCCGTGGGAGGTGTTGGTGCCACCCACAGGGACGTTCGGGGGCTGTTTCGAGTTTTCACCTTCTAACGCCATGTTTTTAAGCCTAAGTCTAGAAATACGCAATTTACCGTCGTATTCTCAAACCGGGAGACCCGCGGCTGCGGGGTCAGTTCCTACGAGTTACGTTGGTCCCGTGGGAGGTGTTGGTGCCACCCACGGGGCCGTTCGGGGGCTGTTTCGAGGTTTCACCTTCTAACGCCATATTTTTAAGCCTAAGTCTAGAAATATGGTAATTACCATAGTACTCTCAAACCGGGAGACCCGCTGCTGTGGGGTCAGTTCCTACGAGTTACATTGGTCCCGTGGGAGGTGTTGGTGCCACCCACGGGGCCGTTCCGGGGTTGTTTCCAGTTTTCACCTTCTAACGCCATGTTTTTAAGCCTAAGTCTAGAAATACGCAAATTACCGTCATATTCTCAAACCGGGAGACCCGCGGCTGCGGGGTTAGTTCCTACGAGTTACGTTGGTCCCGTGGGAGGTGTTGGTGCCACCCACGAGGCCGTCCGGGGGATGTTACGAGTTCTCACCCTCTGACACCATGTTTTTAACCATAAGTCTATAAATACGCAAATTACCGTCGTATTCTCAAACCGGGAGACCCGTGGCTGTGGGGTCAGTTCCTATGAGTTACGTTAGTGCCGTGGGAGATGTTGGTGTCACCCACGGGGCCGTTCGGTGGCTGTTTCGAGTTCTCACCCTCTAACGCCATATTTTTAAGCCTAAGTCTACAAATATGCAAATTACCGTAGTACTCTCAAACCGGGAGACCCGCGGCTGTGGGGTCAGTTACTACGAGTTACGTTGGTCCCGTGGGAGGTGTTGGTGCCACCCAAGGGGCCGTTCCGGGGTTGTTTTGAGTTTTCACCTTCTAACACCATGTTTTTAAGCCTAAGTCTAGAAATACGAAAATTACCATCGTATTCTCAAACCGGGAGTCCCACGGCTGTGGGGTCAGTTCCTACGAGTTACGTTGATCCCGTGGGAGGTGTTGGTGCCACCCACAGGGCCGTTCCGGGGTTATTTCGAGTTTTCACCTTCTAACGCCATGTTTTTAAGCCTAAGTCTAGAAATACGCAAATTACGTTTGTATTCTCAAATCGGGAGTCCCGCGGTTGCGGGGTCAGTTCCTACGAGTTACGTTGGTCCCGTGGGAGGTGTTGGTGCCACCCACGAGGCCGTTCGGGGGCTGTTTCGAGTTCTCACCCTCTAACGCCATGTTTTTAACCCTAAGTCTATAAATACGCAAATTACCGTCGTATTCTCAAACCGGGAGACCCGCGGCTGCGGGGTTAGTTCCTACGAGTTACATTGGTGCCATGGGAGGTGTTGGTGCCACCCACGGGGCCGTTCGGGGGCTGTTTTGAGTTCTCACCCTCTAACGCCATGTTTTTAAGCCTAAGTCTACAAATATGCAAATTGCCGTAGTACTCTCAAACCGGGAGACCCGCGGCTGCGGGGTCAGTTCCTACGAGTTACGTTGGTGCCGTGGGAGGTGTTGGTGCCACCCACGGGGCCGTTCGGGGGCTGTTTCTAGTTTTCACCTTTTAACGCAATGTTTTGCTTAAGTCTAGAAATACGCAAATTACCGTCGTATTCTGAAACCGGGAGACCCACTGCTACGGGGTCAGTTCCTACGAGTTACGTTGGTCCCGTGGGAGGTGTTGGTACCACCCACGGGGCCGTTCCGGGGTTGTTTCCAGGTTTCACCTTCTAACGCCATGTTTTTAAGCCTAAGTCTAGAAATACACAAATTACCGTCGTATTCTCAAACCGAGAGACCCACGGCTGCGGGGTCAGTTCCTACGAGTTACGTTGGTCCCGTGGGAGGTGTTGTTGCCACCCACAGGGCCGTTCGGGGGCTGTTTCGAGTTCTCACCCTCGAACGCCATGTTTTTAACCCTAAGTCTATATATACGCAAATTACTGTTGTATTCTCAAACCAGGAGACCCGCGGCTGCGGGATCATTTCCTACGAGTTACGTTGGTGCCGTGGGAGGTGTTGGTGCCACCCACGGGGCCGTTGGGGGGTTGTTTCGAGTTTACACCCTCTAACGAGTTACATTGGTCCCGTGGGACATTTCAAATGTTTAGTTAGATAGCTTTGTTTTATTCAAGGATTGGCCTAAACAGACCCCAAATACTAACTTTGACATGAGGAATCTTGAGATAAATAAAGAGAGGGTTAAAATATACATGTTCTAAGTGTCGTGAATGTAAAATCAGTCCACATATAACCACATCCTGAAAAAATAAAGCTATATACCACTTAGAGGTGTTTTCAATCCACGTAAAATCACAACCTGAATAAATCAGTCCCCGTATAGCAGATATTGTAAAATCAGTCCACATTAAACTATTGTATTGATGATTGGTTAATACTCCATCCAGTCCACTCTTTAACAGGTGATATGATCAAAATTGGTAATTTACCTAACTAACATAAACCATAGCGTTGATCGTATGAGTGATTGGAATTTACCTATACAAACACAAATGAAAGCCCATATTGAAGTGACGTCTTAGCTCACGTCTGGCGCCAATGCACTTATTTCGAGATCCGATGTTCAGTAAATCTGAAAATACAAATAATAGTTTATGTATAGAATAATCATAACAACCATACAATCTCTATATCGAATAATAATGCACTGTACTTTTGATTTTTACAAAATTACACCAAATATCTGCAAATCTATGCATATATATGCATATATATACTGCATATATATATATATATATATATATATATATATATGCACTGCTACGGAAGCTACTCTGCGCAGCTATTGATGCGTCCGCTACGGAATTCATTACTCTGCATATATAGAATTCATTACTCTACGCAGCTATTGATGCGTCCGCTGCTACGGAAGCTAGCTAGGGCTATTTTAACAAAGAAGAATCTGTGGACAAGATAAGAGAGTGGGCAAGCAAAGAAGAATCAGCCCGACAGCAAGGGAATCATAATCTACGGTGAATTGGATTCTAAGAGAGATTAGAACAGCATCAAATCCTGATCTTCACTCTTTCGAGATAGCCAGTCCGGGTGCGGTGCGGGGAAAAAGCTAACTGTAGCAGTCTAAGGAATCGATTGAAGAAGAAATGGGGAATCTCCCCTTCTTTGGTTCCAGCAGTTCCATCGGGAGAGAAGCCTCTAGGCAAAACAGTTTAGGGAAGAGAGGAACATCCCATTCAAGGGAAGGAAGGAACTGAAAGCCTTGACATCTCATGTCTTAAGGAATGCCAGCTCGAGAAGAGAAAGAGATAGAGAATTCGATTTGCAAGGCCTATGCAGTGCATATATATGCACTGCATATATATGTAGCAGTTGCATATATATGCCTGCATATATATGCAGCAGTTGCATATATATGCACTGCATATATATGCAGCAGTTGCATATATATGCAGATGCACCTGCATATATATGCAACACTGCCCCGCCCTGCCCCCTGCCCCGTCGCCTCCCCCCTTTCCCACTCACACACGCACACACGCGCACACAAACACACACACAAACATGTATACACTGGCATATCTGTTAAGTTTTTGGATTGGGGGTTTCACGTTGCTGCCAAAAACGAGGTATACCTCACGAATTTGTTTTAATATATTTTTGTTGAATCTTTTGTTTCAGCAAGTATGATTTATCACTGTGAAGCTTCTCATCACTGTTGTAATGGATGGCCTGATAAGTAGGATGCACTGAGCATATGGTATGTTTTATTTCTAAATCTCTCATTTAGTTTCATATTAATAATTATATAATTCTGATATGTTATTTCAATTTTAGGTGACAATTATTTAAGGTCCTACGTGATACCGGAATCGGAGGCAATCGTAACGGATCAGACGACTGAATATGAGTGTTAGGAGGTTTGTTTTGTAGATCCCACTCTTGGATTCACCCTAGATCAGGTATACTCTCTATTTTATTTTGGATTTTATCACCAATATGAACACGCGCACACAAACACACGCACGCACACACGCACACACTCTCACTACATATATGCATATGCATATATGCAGATTGCATATATGCATACATGCCCCGTCCCCTCCCCCCTTCCCCACTCACACACACACACACACACACACAAACACAGACACACACACGCACACACGCACCCCCTGCCCGTCCCCTCCCCCTTTCCCCACTCGTACACCCGCACACACACAAACATGCACACACGCACACACGCGCCCCCTGCCCATCCCCCCCCCTTTCCCACTCACACGCACACGCGCACACACACAAACATGCACACACGCACACACACAAGTCGGGAGCGCCGTGACTACACGGTCGTTTCCTACGACTTACATTGGTCCCGTGCGAGATGTTCGTGACTCTTGCGGGACCTTTTTGTGGGTGTTTTACGTTTTCACCCTTCGATGGCATCTTTTTTATTCTCAAGTATAACTTTTTGCAAATTTACGCCGTATACTCAAACCGAGATCCTTGTGACTACCCGTTTGGTTCCTACTATTAACATTGGTCCCGTGCGAGGTGTTCGTGACTCTTACGATACCGTTTTGTGGCTTTTTTACGTTTTCACCCTTCTAAGGCATGCTTTTATGCTTTAGTCTAATTGTTTGCAAATTTATGTCGTACACTCCAACCGGGAATGCCGTGACTACGCGGTCGGTTCCTACGAGTTACATTGGTCCCGTGCGAGGTGTTCGTGACTCTTACGGGACCGTTTTAAGGTTGTTTTACATTTTCACCCTTCGATGGCATGCAAGTCTAACTTTTTGCTAATTTACGTCGTACACTCAACCCGAAAGCCCCGTTACTACGCGGTCGGTTCCTACGAGTCACATTGGTCCCATGCGAGGTGTTCGTGACTCTTACGGGACCATTTTTTGCTTGTACGTTTTCACCCTTCGATGGCATGTTTTTATGCTCAAGTCTATTTTTTTTACAAATTTACGTCGTACACTCTAACCGGGAGCCCCGTGACTACGCGGTCGGTTGCTATGAGTTACATTAATCCCGTGCGAGGTGTTCGTGACTCTTACTGGACCGTTTTATGGCTATTTTACGTTTTCACCCTTCGATGGCATGTTTTTATGCTTAAGTCTAACTTTTTACAAATTTATGTCATACACTCAAACCGGAAGCCCCGGGACTACGCGGTCGGTTCCTATGAGTCACATTAGTCCCATGCGAGGGGTTCATGACTCTTACGGGACCGTTTTAAGGCTGTTTTATGTTTTCACCCTTCGATGGCATGTTTTTATGCTTAAGTTTATTTTTTTGCAAATTTACGTCATACACTCAAATCGGGAGCGCCGTGACTACACGGTCAGTTCCTGCGATTTACATTGGTCCCGTGCGAGGTGTTCGTGACTCTTACGGGACTGTTTTGTGGCTATTTTACGTTTTCACCATTCGATGGCATGTTTTTATGCTTAAGTCTAATTTTTTGCAAATTTACGTCGTACAATCAACCCGGGAGCGCCTTAAACCTAGAAAGTGGCAATCCGTTGGATAATGACTTCTTTTTCTAGTGTTCACCCTAACTATTCTTTGTTCAAAAGTTATGTTCTCCCCCCCCCCCCCCACTGGAAGTGACAAGAAACAAATGCGCCAACAATACCCAAGCTATAGAGGGCACAAAAAACTTAAAATTACGGGGTTTAGACATAAATAGGATCCAAACCCAAAGTAATTAAAAAATTGAATCAATGCATATTTAACCTTAAAGTAAAGTTCATCATAGGTCTATCCATTACCTGGATATTTTGTTACACCCAACGCCAATCAGAACCTTCTCTATGCTAGCAGCGATGCAATTTCAGATTATGTTTGATAGTAGTTCGACCCCAACATCAATGTATCCTATGATAGTGAAAAAATAATGAATTTTTTGCAAACAGTTATGTTCAATTAAAAAAATGGTTGAACCAAAAAATCAAATTCAAAACCAAAGGAAGAAAACCAGGGCTAGTTCTTTCGTCACTCACTGTCCCTACGAGTTACATTGTTTCTGTGGGAGGTGTTGGTACCACCCACGGGGCCTCACGGGACCGTTCGGGGGCTGTTTCGGATTTTTGCCCTCTAAAGCCATATCTATTCTAAACAAAAGAACCGATAAATCACCTAACATTTGCACAAATAGCGGGACATTACACTTAAAAGTAGATGAAATTCATAAATTAATGTAAAGTGCTAATACAATGTCAATATCATAATAGGATACAAATAAGATTGATGAGGACGGAGATCTTTGTGTTCAGAGAAGCAATGCCGAACATAATAGGATACAAACTGATTTGCATAATTGCCCGATGGAGATCTTTGTGTTCAGAGAAGCAATGCCGAAATAACAACGGGATTAATTGGATGATTACGTGCCAGTCGTGAGACTTGCACTGTTTCAAGTCATTTGCTTGGTAGCTTACTACCCTACGTAAATTACCAGAATAACCGGTTGGAGTCTTCAAGTTGAACAACGTGTCTAAGAGGATCTTCTTCTCACTAGTAGTCAAAGTGAAAGCAGTCGGGGGGATAGAAATTCTTCCTGTCGTTGGATCATTTTTTAACCACAGTCTCTTCTTTATTTTCATATCTTGTAGATCTCGGCGGGAACGCTCTCCATCTTTGGAATGAGATCCACCCAGACATGTTCCTATCAAATGTTCTGCAACATTATTCTCTGTGTGCATCACATCAATTATATGCCTTACACGATTATCTTTCCAATACGGCAAATCAAAAAATATTGATCGCTTGGACCATGGCTTCGCTTTACTAGGGTCGTTTGGATCCTTCCTAGCTTTACGCTTCAGGTTTACAAAGTGGGGGTGTTTGCCTACGTACTTATTCCCCGCAGTCGTAGCCACCGCCTTCTCCTCAATTTGCTGACCAGAAAGTCGAATAGGTGCCGTTCTTCGCTAGTGACCGATAGGCAAAAAGTTAGACTTGTCGTTCCTAAAAGGGTGACTGGTCGGCAGAAATCGACGATGACCTGTGTAACTCAACTTACCACTATGTTTTAACCAACAGGCTTCAGTTTCCTCCCCACATATGGGACATCCATAATAACCATGAACATTACAACCGGACAAGGTCCCGTAAGTAGGAAGATCTTGGATCGCCCACATCACCATTGCTTTAAGTGTGAACTCTTCACCCTTATGAGAATCGAACGCCGCCACACCTTTATCCCACAACTCTTTAAGTTCTTTGATTAATGGTGCTAAGAATATATCAATATCATCACTAGGAGCCTTCGGCCCGGGTATCAACAGAGATAACAATGTGAACTCCTTTCTCATGCATAATGTCGGAGGAAGATTTAAAGGCGCCATAAGAACTGGACAATAACTCTAACTAGTACTTAAATTACTCAAAGGGTTAAACCCATCGGTTGAGATTGCAAGACGAACATTGCGCGGTTCCTTTGCAAATTCATGATGTTGTGCATTTGAAATTTGCCTGATGAGTGAATCAACCGGATGACTCATCAAATTCTCACCCACCTCGCATCGAGCATGCCATGTCATGGCCTCCGCTATCCACGGTACAGTAAAAAAACGTTTTAACCGTGGCCCAAGTGGAAAATACTTCAAAAGCTTTTGTGAAACTTGAGAGCACTTGCAATTTTTTGCATGTTTGCCATTTCCATTTTCACAAACCATATATCTAGGCTCACTGCATACAGGACATTCATCCTGCTCTTCGTGCTCATTCCGGTACAATATGCAATCATACTTGCAAGCATGAATAGATTTGTATTTCAAACCTAAACCCTTCAAACTCTTCTTCATGGTAGGATAATTGTCTGGTAACATGTTCTCTTTTGGGAGAATTTCTTTAATCCACTTAAGAATTCCGGTTACACTATTTCCAGACAAACCAAATTGACTCTTCAAATTATGCAAACCAATCATTGCATATAATACCGAGTGATCTTCATCGCAATCTTTATACAACGGTCTAGCCGCATCGGCTTTCAACCGTATGTATTCCCGATCCCCTAGTAGTTCAGCATCAATTTGTTCATTTACTTAGTCATAATGCGCATTATTTGTATCCATAGGTTGGTGGTTTTGGAGTCCGTAAGCATCATCAATTAAGTCGGTCAATGGACGATGTGTTGGTGAATCATGTACCACTTCTACTCCTTGAGGTTCCGTTACACGGTCGGCTCCCGGTAATTCTTCTGGAACATAAGGTACAACTTTTTCACCATGGTATGTCCATATTATATAGTCTTGACAGATTCCCCCTTTAGTAAATGCAACTCAACAACTTCCAATGACTTATATTTTCCGTTAATACAATGAGTGCACGGACACGGAATCTTCTCACTTTTAAGATTTTTGGAAGCGTATTTAACAAATTCATAAACGCCCTTTACATGATTAATTGATATCCGGTTAGTCTCTCCCATCTACTCTTTGTATTGTGGGAAATCCATGTAATAATCTTCAAATTTCAGTCATGTGGTAATAGGTTAAAAAATATTATTACAACTGAAACAAAAAGAATATTCTTATGACTGAAACAAAAAAAATATCATTCCAAACGAAACAAAACCAATATTCTTACAACTGAAACAAAAAAATATCATTCCAACTGAAGCAAAACCAATATTCTTACAACTAAAACAAACAAAAAAATTATTACAACTAAAACGAAAGAAAATATTATTAAATCTTAGCCAACAGATAAAGTGGCCAACTAATAAAATATTTTGCATAATTCCTCAATTCCATCCCATCCCCGTTGTTAACGTACACAGGTACATCTCCGCAGCCGTTGTATATTTCATCGACCATTATTTTAGCCTCACCCTTCTCCAAAGGTCGGTGATGTACTAGAGTTCCAGGAACCCTGGAGATGAGTATGCACATGCCAACAAACCTCGAATTGCTCATGTCCTTGATATAGTACTCTTCGCCATAGTCACTGTGAGTTGTTGACGATGATCCGAGCCCCGTGATTGGCGGAGGTGCAGGGGAGGGGAATGTTGGAGGATAAGGCATTTGAGAGGGGAATGTTGGAGGGGAAGGATGTGTGAAACCTTGAGTATGAGTAGGGTAAGGGTAACCTTGAGGAGGCATTGGGGGCCTATAACTTTCCCAAAGATTCACAAGTTTCCCAATTTGATTTGTCAATAATCCCAGGGAATTTTTAATCTCATGGACATCCCCATCGGTCTTCAACTGGTGGTCCTTTTTGGATGAGATACAATTCTTGACCGAAGAAAGCTCGTCCACAAGAGGTGCAATGTGTTGAAGTTTTGTTTTTGGCATATGTGAGCCAACACCTCTCGTCCTCCCCCTTTTGTCCTTTCCAAAGGTCTTAGTCAGGGCATCATTTTCAAGGTCAAAGTCATCAGTAGGGCTCGAATCTGATTGACCGCTGATGGCCTCTATTGATTCCAGTGTCTTAGCCAAGTGTAGCGGGAATTTATTATCTTTGTCCCGTCGAGCATGAAGGAATAAGTTGGACCGATTTGGGTTTTTACTGGCATCTGGACCATCTTTTGTCCTACTCTCCCATTCATTCTTCAAATCCTCATATGATTTGGATCCCAGCCTATGGATATCAGTTTTTTGTGCCCTATTTTTTTTCTTTTGCTCCCTCTGGACCAACTTTTTTTTCCTTCGCCTCATTCTCCAAAAAATTATTCCACTGATCCACCGGCATTTCAACATTGGAAGGCACTTTCTCGTTCAAAGCCAAAATATCTGAGCTCGCTGCCTCTTTCAGGAAATGTTTCTTCCGAAGGTTTCTCCTGTATGTCCTCAATCCTTCAGCAACCCGAGATAGAACCTTATTCTTGGAACGGTCAGGAAATGAGAAATGCTTGCAAAGTTGGTCATGTATGTCATCTTTGACAGCTTGATCAACAAGTTTCAATTGTCTGGTCCACGGACTCCCACGTTCATTTTTCCCAGCGACAAACACTGGGCTTTAAAGTTCAACACGTCATTCCTATCACCCGTCGGGTTATTCCCGAGAAGGGAGAAGCCAATAGGCTTCTTTTCATTTGAGCGGGTGGCATCATGAGTGTTGGATGGCGGAGTTAAAGCAACGGGAGTTCTGGATTGGGGCGTAGGAGCACTTGGAGTTGGACTTAGTGAGGAGTGAACCATTGGTGGAGTTGTAAATTGCTCAGCCATTGGTGTTGAGAATTCGGGTTCTGCACGAGATGGTTAACCTCGTTGTGGTGTCACATCGTCACTTGGTACCCTTGGGTTGTTTCCTCTCGACATTATCTACAAAAATTAAAAAAAATATAAGTGACTAAATAATTATAGTAATATGAAATTATAACTAATTAATCAAGCTTAATTAGTTTTATATATATATATAGATAGATACCTTTTCAAAGTAAGACTTTAGAATAAGTTCAATGTGTCTGATCTCCATCCATTCGGTATTAGTTTTTAAGAACCTATGAATTTTTTCACGTGGCCAACTAGAAGGAAGGGTATCCATGATTGATGTGTAGATGTCAGTGACATGAACTCGGAATCCCCTATTTCTCAACTTGTTGGCAAGATTCAATTTTACGTGCATGTGGCGCGAGACATCACAGTCTATGTCAATGCTCTTTGTACGCAGTTGTATCCATAACGGGTGGATTTTTTTTTCCGCCTTCTCCAACAACGTAACAAAGGTCAGGGCTATTCCGGGATTACGTGTGTGAAATATATTTTGTATAACGTCATCCCAGTTTTCTGGTAGAGAATAAAATACGATCGAACAAGTAATCTTGCTGGATATCAAATCCATGATTTACAAGGTAGTTAAATTGTTCGATCTTTTTATTTTCGTACCTATAAATAGGAGTACCCTCTATATGACGTACGCTAATAAAAGAGTTATGTGTGCGGTCTAATTGCAACCTCTCCCACTCTTGTTGACAGTATTTATCACCGTGCCTCATTTTTCCTGAGAAAAGTATACGAGGGCATGAATACGAGTCCTGCTATTAAGGTTTAGGTTTGAAAGTTATGAGAGTTTAAACATACATATACACATAAATAATTTGTTCATAATTACACACATAAACATACATATACACATAAATCTATACACAATTTATTTGTTGGCCCAAGTCCGCGTCCCACCGGGTATGACAAAAAATGCACATTAATCGCAAGATATGTGATATACTTTTTCATAGGCAAATCAAGAGCACACCTAACAAATTTAATAACATATACATTTATCGACACTAGTATCAATTCAATAAATTCAACATAGTATCCAACAACCAAGCCAACAATATCTCACTATAGTAATGTGCACACGTGTTTGCGACTCGTATGTCAAAAAAAATCATTTAATTATATTTTCTCAAAAAAACAAACAAGACAAGCATATTTTGTCGAAAAAAAATACACACATATACAATCTAGGGTTTATTGACATAATCTATATATACACACACATACAATCTAGGGTTTATTGACATAATCTATACATACACACACATACTATTTAAGGTTTACTAAACCCTAATATTTTTTTTGACATAAATCTATACATACACACACATACAATCTATACATACACACACATACACACATACAAACATAAATCTACACATACATACACAAAAATTAGGGCTTTAGATAGAAATCATGAAATCCAAATGAATCAATACATACCAACTGATCGATTAGCCAAATGCAAATCCAACTGAAATCCAAATGCAAATCCAACTGAAATCCAACCGAAATCACAGGAGCTCGAAATCGCACGAACCCTAACAGCAAACGAAGTCGCACATAATAAATGAGAAGCTGGGAATATTTCTTTTTAAGACCAGACTATGGTCACGGCCTAGAGTCGTGACCCGATGTGCGCGACCCATTAATGACCATGAGGCTGGTGATTTCGACCTGGTCACGGCCTAGAGTCGTGACCCATTACTGACTTGGACAATGGAGATTTCAAATTGGTCACGGCTAAGAGCCGTGACCCATGCGCGTGACCCTTTACTTACTTGCAGGACAATGGTGATTTTGATTTGGTCACGGCTTAGGGCCATGACCCATAATGCGTGACCCTTTTCCAGCAGCCTTGGTGTTTGAATGATGTATGGTCACGGTCTATAGCCGTGACCCAGACCAACAAATGGTCACGGCCCTAAGTCGTGACCCTTAATGTGTGTGTTTTATGCTTCGTCGCGCCTTTGGTCATGGCCCAAGTCCGTGACCCATCCGCGAACAGTTTGGAGGGAATTTTGGCGCCAAGCTGGTCACGACCTGGTCACGACCCAAGTCCGTGACCCACTATGGTCAGGGATTTAGTCCGTGACCACTTCCAGAGCATGGATAATTTAGTGTGGTAATAAAATTGGTCACGCCAAATATTGAGTGGGTCACGACCCAAGTCCGCGACCAGCTGGTCGTGGACTTGGTCCGTGACCCACTGGGCGTGACCATTCGCAGGATTTGGTGTAGTGAAGGGAAGAAGAAGAATATACCTCAAGCCGAAGGTCATCATACGTAAGTCCTATAAACTCCGACACCGACGCATTAGGACAATATTGCATGCTCAATGACCCCCCGCTACTCAATCAGAAATTATAAGAAGGGTGATTAACCTGATTAATAGGATCCTCCTCTACCGCTACCACTACCGCTGGTGAACCACCACTACCCGTGTTGTGGGTAGATCCCACTAGCCTACTAGTACCCCTACCCTAAGTCGTAGGAGTCAGAGGCATATTCTCCACATCATAAATGCAGGGGGGAATCAACCGGCTTATCACAAAGTCCAAGTAATCAAAACTCACCATCGTGTCTCTATAGAGCATGTAGGGCTCATCGATTAGCACTGCCACTCGAGACTCATCAGACATCTCACTCACTCGCTTCATGTACAAAGAAGGCACTGATGGTGGGATCACCACATCCTCCTCCATAATTTGTCACACCACTCTCTCTCCTAGGTACCAAACGTACCCAAAATCGTGTGCCATCAATCACCGCATCTGCGCATGCATAGCCATCGCCCCTGTATCTCAAGGAGTCATCCCCAATGGTAAAAGATCACTTATAATCCCCAATAGAGAATCAACATCTACTTAAGAGATAAAACATAAAGAAAATATTAGAACATTTTATTATCAAGAAAACCATTTTCAGAGCACTAAGCCCCTTTAAAGGTCTTTAAGACCCCCAACAAGATTAAACTCCCAGCGTTACATCTTCTCCATGTCTACTAACATTCCATAGAGGAATCTCAATCTTAAATCAAACACTTCCCCTGCAAAATTGCAAGATAATACCTCCCCAGTTCCCAAGCAAAGTCTCCAGTTTAAATTAATCCCCCAATGGAACTTCAAGATAAGCATATATCAAAATCCCTCACGTCTTCTGTGGAGAAGTTATCCCCTCCCCAAAACTATAAATTCCCAAGATAACAACTCCTCATATCAACCTTAGGTCCTCAGAATTGATCTTGACCTGCAAAATCAATCCCTACAACTTCAGGTCCTCAAAATTGACCTTCACTCATAGAATCGTCCCTACAAATTTTGGTCCTCAAAATTGATCTCGATCTGAAGAATTGGTCCTTATAACTTTAGGTCCTCAGAATTGACCTCGACCCACAAAATCGATCCCTACAACCTTAGGTCCTCAGAATTGAACTCGACCCATATAATAGGTCCCTTTAACCTTAGGTCCTCAGAATTGACCTCAACCCGCAGAATCGATCCTCACAACTTTAGGTCCTTAGAATTGACCTCAACTTGCCGAATCGATCCCTAAAACCTTAGGCCCTCAGAATTGACCTCGACCCACAGAATTGGTCCCTACAACCTTAGGTCCTCATAATTGACCTCGACCCACAGAATCAGTCTCTATAATCTTAGGTCTTCAAAATTGATCTTGACCCCTAGAATTGGTCCCTACAGTACTAAGTCCTGAGAATTTACCTTAACTCGCAGAATCTATCCCTTCAACTTTAGGTATTCATAATCGAGCTCGACCCTAGAATTGATTCCCTCAACTTTAGGTCCTCAAAACTGACCTCTATCTTAGAAGATATCACCCCTATTATAACCCTTTGGACCTCATAATTGACCTCGACCCTTCGAATTGGTAACCCTCATCCCTTTGGTCCGCAAAATTGACCTTAAAAACCACTCTCCTAATATAAATGTGGTAACTATTGGATGGCCTTCACTTGTTCCAAGCTCACCCATCGAGGGGATCTGTATACTCCACATTATAGGACCTCCCTAAGCATGTCCTTAGGTCCTTAGCACTTCCTCTTTCACCATAAAGCCTAGGTCATACTTTGAGTACGATCAGGAGGCCACCGAGCGCTCCTAAACCCCGTTTACTGCTGGCTAACTTTTACGTCAGATCAAAAGCTCCATGGATCTTCGATGTGATCTAAATCCCCTTTTTAAAGATACACCCGTGGATGAATCGGCCTTATGATTCAGACGAACGGTCCATTTTCCATCGAAAACTGATCTGGAGGACATCGAGTGCTCCTAACACCTATTGAGTCCGGTCAACTCTTTAACTTAAGCGAAGCTCTTGGCTCCTCAAAGGGCTCTGAATACCCTTTCCAACAGTCCACCCCGTGTGTGAATCGGCCTTACGGTACAGACAAATGACCTATTTTAATCCGAAGGGTCATTGAGCGCTTTTGAGCCACATTTGACCTTGGTCAACTCTCTGAACTAAGCTAAGATCTTGCGACATCGAAGGGCCTTGCATAACCATTCTAACGATTCATCCCGTGTGGAAATTAGCCTTGAAATTCGGACTAAAGTTCTATTTTCCTCTTGTCTAAAGAACCAATGAGCACTTTCGAGCCCCGTTTGACCACATTCAATTCCCGAACCTGGGAGTGGCCCATGAATTCTGAAAGGTCTCTTCCTTTCCAATGGTTCATCCCACGCACGATTCGATCTTATGGATTTCGTTTTACGATTATTTTTTTTAAAAATTAGCAAACCCATTTCCAGCCTATCAGCAGTGTGTTTGGGGTTTCCTACTGATAGGTAGAATAAGGACAATGCCGATCGGCAACCCTTGACCCTATATAAGGATATCACGAGCTCAATTCAAAAGGGACCTCAGAAACATCCCTCAAAGTTATTTCAGCAACATTCTCTCGAAGTCAGTGTGGTTTCCATCTTGAAACCTCTCCCCAATATTCCATTTCCATCCTTTCCTTACCCAGTTCGACAAATTCCCTTCTTTCTCCTCTCACCACTTTCATCCACTTGCAAGGGCAGCCCTTCAACATTCAAGGTCAACGTCAAAGCTTTAAAAGAAGGTCCAAATATTTCACTATCTCTTTAAATTCTTCTATTTTTGCATTAGTTACATGACTCTTATTTAATCATTTCCTTTTTATCAGATTACATATATTAATATCCAACTTTATATTAGTAGTATTGCACATACTATACTTTTTATAAAAAAACCAAAATAAGAAAAATAAGGTTTGCTTATAAATTCCAAAAGGGGATTTCTCACTACATTTTCACACACTAAAAGATCCTTGTTGCACACACACACACACACAAACATACTTATAAGAAAAAATCCCAATTGGGTTTATGGGATAAAATCCACCCCGTGTTATATGCAAACTACGTGAACTTTGATGCCTTTTTAGGCTACGTAGGCGTCTCGGGTAAAATTCGAGATTCGACTCCTCTCCTATTTTTGTTCATATATTATTTTCATATCTTATAAATATATAATTCATGCTTTCATCTTGTCCAACCTACACCATCGTTCTTCTATAAATGATCGATGACCGATAAACGCACAAATAATATTTTCATTACTAGTTTGGAAATATTCCTAAGGATAACCTCACTTAACCTTTATCCATGATGTGAGTTGAGTAATTCCACTCTCCGTTTATATATACACGCACACAGTTCATGGAGTTATTAAGGAGAAGAATAACACATGCCCATGAGAGACATAAAGGGAGGGATGGGTTCCTAACACCTTTCCATTCTGTAACTTAGCCCCCGAGCCCTTGAACTAATTGGTTTCGTAAGCATCAATATGTATTTGATGTCGTTCTATTTAGATGACAACATTTCTTTTGCCTATTTTGTGCAAAATAGGTGGTGACTCTATCTCTATACATTATCCCAATTGACGATGACCAAAGCACCTCGAGGAAGGGAACGAGACCCTCGCGTACGCGCGCGCTGTCCCAAGGAGGGATGGCCACAGCTGGCTTACAAACTCTTCATCTTAGAGATATATCGATTCCACCATCACACTGGTACGTGATGCAGTTATGGGAACGCATACCAAGATGCAACCCATATTGTTATTATTATTATTAAAATGAATGATTAGATGATCCTCTGTGATCGTGCCCCATTAGAAAGTTCTCTCTCATAAAGTTACTCGTACACGGCCAAAATAGAACTTTTCTACCCTACTCCCCTGACAATGCACAAGGGAAATTTGACAGCATATAATACATGGTATCTGCATTGATTCTCGCCAGGTTTATCTATGAGATCTCACCCCGGGGGCTCGAATACGTCAAATACGGAACTAGTTATCCACAATATTGTTGTCGAAATCATTAAAAAGATGGGATATATGCTTGGTTTTGGACTCGAAAATAACTAATAGGAAAACCTCAAAGATGTCACCACTATATAACACATGGAAAAGGGCGGTCTTGGGTACACACCCAATAGAAAATACCTAGAAGATAACTTCAAAGACCCTCATCAAGGGTGGAGTGGTAACTTTCATCTCCAAGGAGAGGACTTCCCCTATCATTAGCTCTTAGAGCCCTTGTGGGATGAGACCATGAAATCCACATAAACAACAAGGGAAAACTGAATGCATCATGGCTCACTTCAGAGGGCCGGAAGACCTCCTGACCAGAACCTGAATGGGGACTACCCGTATTATTTCCCGACGTGACTGTCCTGATAGTTATCTTATGCTCCATCAGTTCGATCCCGACAAAACACTTCCATAATTGGTACACTCCCTCAGCCAACTAAGGTACCACTATAAAGAAAAGACTATTCCTAAAAATACTCGAATGCAATATCTACCTCTGTATGCTAAACTCCATAACTTCCCCACCTAAAATATCACCTTTGATTGAGCCTCATAACACGCCCAGTGAATCCCCTTGGGAATATCAGTGGAGTGGGTAAAATCACTAGCGCTTGTTGAAATCCCTCTCCGAAGCATCTCCCCTACTGAGGTTTACGCTAAAGATATTAAAGTCACCCCCAAGAAAAGAAGGGTCCAGTTTAAGAAAAATTGTAAATCCTAACATGCGGTAGGTACCGAGGTCACAAAAATCCCAAACGTCACTCCAAATGTACCACGATAGAACCCCGCTCACCTGATCTCTAACATCAAAGGAACCGCAATACTAAAGAACTAGACCTCTACCGAATGCATCCTGGTGCCCATCATACCAAGGCTTTTTGAATATATCCTGTTATATAAAGAGTCCCTCTTTCCCCTCTCCTGATATGTCCCTCAATAAAGCAAACTTTTCTTCTATTATTAATTATGTCCTTCCTCCTTTTGATAGCATAATAAAAAAAGTTTTTCAGGATTTTTTTATGTGTGTTACATGTGATGATAATGAATCCAGCGATGGATTAGAAATTACCCCTAATAATGATAACTTTATGGACTTAAAATACTTAAAGCATTTGCAAAAATTTGACCAAAGTCAAACAAATCATATGTCTCCCAATGAGGTTGACATAATATCCATAAACTTGGGTACTCCTAAAAACTCGAGATAGTTACAAATAGTTTCCTCCTTAGATGATAATGAACATAAGAAGTTCACAAATCTCCTCATTTACTTTGTGTATTTTTTGCTTGGTCTTATACCGACATACTCGACATTAACCCCTCTATCGTCATGCATGAGATACCTACTCTCCCTGATACCAAACCCGTAAAACAGAGGATCCACAAACTCATACCCGAATCATCCTTAAAATTTTAAAAAGAAGTGAAGAAACAACTAAGCATCAACTTTACTCGAGTGGTAAAATACCCCACTTGGCTAGCTAACATCATACCAGTACCCAAAACCAATGGAAAAATTTGAATGTGCGTAGACTATAGGGATCTCAATCACTATTATCCTAAGGATGATTTACCTAGACCACACATCGAATTATTGGTATACAATACAACTAACAATGCACTAAATCCTTCGGGGGGGGATTTACAAGCTACAACCAGATCAAAATCCACCCTGACCATCAAGTGAAAATCGAATTTACTAGCCCCTGGGGGACATACTGCTATACAATCAGTCCGTTCGATCTAAAAAACATTGGTGAAACTTACTAAGAGAGCAACCACAACCATACGACACAACCTTATACACAATGAAGTGTAATTATATGTGAAAGACAAGATAATCAATTCCGAGGATCGTGAAGAACATATTCTAGCACTCCAAAAATTCTTCCAAAGATTATGCCTATTCAAAATGAGGATAAACTCGTAGAAATGCATCTTCAAAGTCACTAAGGGGAAATTACTTGAATTTATAGTCAAAAAATATGTAATCAAGGTAGACCCTTCCAAGTTAAATCTATATAGGAAATGTCCCCACCCAAAACAAAAAAGGAAGTCCATTGGTTTTTAGGCTAGGTACAGTTCATAAGTCAATTTATGATCCATCTTACCACCATTTTTGAACCCGTATTCCAAATACTAAAAAATTACTACCCAAATGAGTGGAATGCTCAAATCCAAGAGGCATTGGAGAAGATAGAAACATATCTCACTCACCCACCAATACTAGTGCCTCCTCAACTAGGATGACCTCTTCTACTCTATATGACCATAACTGACACGGCTGTCGGATCCATGTTAGCATAATACGTAGAAATCTCCCAAAAATAATGTACCATTTACTATGTCAACAAAAAGATAGTATCCTATCAGCTCAAATACACCGCCATTGAAATGGCTTGTGTATCCCTCATATAGATCACTCATAAACTCCAGCATTACATGATGTCATTCAACATAAAACTCATTTCAAGAATGAATCCCCTAAAGTATCTATTCAATAAATCCTCTTTCTCCATTATAAGTCTTTTCATGTTATCAGAGTTTGAGATCATGTATGTCACACAAAAGGCCGCTAAAGGGAGAGCCATCTCTGACCTCCTCGTAGGACAACCCCTGTCAAATAAAGAACAATACGAGGTAAAATTCCCAGATGAAGATCTCTTTGCCTTAAATGATAAAGAGACTTGGGAATTATACCTTGGCAGGGCATCAAACAAAAAGGTATTCGATATAGAAATGCTATTTATATTCCCCGACTCACGAAGTCTCCCCACGATAATCAAGATCACATACGAGTGCACTGGAAATATGGCCGATTACTAGGCCTGTATAACGCGACTTGAAATCTCCTTGGAAAAGGGTATCACTAACCTGAAAGCTTATGAAGATTTCATCCTAGTCATCAGTCAAATATAAGGAAAATAAAAGATTCGGGGCGATAAACTTCAGCAGTACCATGACTACTTTGAAAAATGTAGATGCTTAATTCGAATGCCTCTTATTAGATTTCCTCCTAAGGGATAAAAACAACTTCGCATATGTACTTTCCATCCTAAGCTCTATAATAAACATGTCAGATGGCTCTAACAAAATCACATTTACCGTAACCAACCAAAACACTCATTCATATTTTTTTGAGGTCGATATCTTTGAGAGAAAGTTTTATTATTTCTACATGTATTTTTATTTTGTCTTATTCGGTTGCACTTACACTGCACTTACATGAATGCTTCTACGAATTTGAAGACAAAGTTGAAGACTTTTGAAGATTGAAGAATCGTTCGTCTTAACAACATTCAGAAGAGTTATGGTTGGTTGGGTAAAGCCTTTAATTTTCCAAGGATTTTTATAATTTTAAGAATTTGTATTTCCAAATGGTTTAAAATATTTTTTAAGAAAATTTTGGAAACCTCGTGGCCTCATTAGAACGAGTTAGCATTGTAGTTTGAACGAGGTACAAGGGCTCATTAAAATGAGATTCCCATGATCGAACAAATTGATTTTTTGTCCTTATCTAGAATCTCATTTGATAGGTCGTTGGAAGCTAGTTCGAACGAAAATGGGTATGCGATTTGAAAGACGTGCATTATTGCTGGAACGAGCACGCAAAAAATTGTTTTTAATTACGTCTAATCGAAATCTCTAATGCTTATCCTTTTAAAACCAACTTCCTTATAAATAGAGGTGTGGGATTAAAGTCTCTAATAAATCTTTTTGAATGCTTTTCACACCCTTTTTGAGTTCTATTTGTGATTAATCTCTTCCAATATTATTCCATACCCATTGGAAACTTAAAGATCAATCTATCGAATCAAGAAGAACGTTTCTCATTCAAAAACCCTTTTAGAGTTAATGTCTACTGCTGACTTGTGGAACTGAGGTTATACTGTTGAAGAAGAAGAAGGTTGATCAGTGAATACCATGGGAAGATCGCTTCCTATAGACTACACTGAACTGGGGCATGTTCTGTCGAAGAAATTGAAGACTCTGCGCGCTATACTTAGTTGGTTTAAGTAGTTTGTAAGTCGACTGTGTCTGTTAATTACTCTATAGTGCTGAATAAATATTTTGCCCTTTTAGGAAATTTTCCTTACTTCTTCGAGTATTTTCTTGCTTGGGTTGCTAAATCTAAAATTTATTCACGTCCTTGTATGCACACTTAATTAAATCAAATATAAAATTCGGTGAAATTAAATTTATGAGTGTTTGACTAATATACGAATCATTCAATAGAATCCCTAACATTCTCAAATTGGTATCAAAGTTGGTTCCACTAAAATATTGTGTGATGCTTTTTACAAAAAACAAATTTGATATCATTTTTTTAAAATTGGTAATCTTTAAAAAATTTGAATTTATGGATAACTTGTATAACAGGCTTCCTATTTTTTATGGGTCAAATTATGCGTATTGGAATAATAGAATGAGGTCTTCTTTAAAAGCTAATGATGAAAGGTTCTGGTTTATATGTGAAAGAGGGTGGACACCACCCACTATTACCAATGATAATATCGAAGTCTTAAACCCATCACTGGTTGGATAGATGATGAATTTAAATAGAGTACTTACAACTCAAGTGCCATTTATGGAGCCATCACCCCTGATGAGTTTCATCGCATCATGACGTGCACCATGTCTAAAGAAGCTTGGAATACCCTCTAACTCACTCAGGAGGGTACCAATGCTGTGAAATATTATAAGCTACAAAACCTCACGACATAATCGAATACTATCATTGCGCTAGAGTCTGAATTATTTGATGAATTTTATGCATGATTGTCTGATATGGTAAACTCTAGTTTTAATTTTGGTGAGAAAATTACAGAAACGCGTGTAGTTAAAAAGATTTTAAGATCTCTCCCACATTGTTTTATTCCTAAGGTTACCGTGCTTAATTATTTGGGTATATTAGATATGCGTAGGTTAGAAAAACACGTAGGAGACATTCAGACTTATGGGATCGATATGTTTCCCAAATCTGTTAAACCTAAGGAAAAGGAAATTGCATTAAAAGTTCAATCTTAAAAGAAAGAGGAAATGTTTTCTGAATCCGAGTATGATTTTGATTTGGATGATTTAGCCCTTTTCGCCAAAAAAAATCAAAAAAATTCTGAAACTTAAAAAAAAGAAAATACTTCTAAAGAAAAGAAAAATTTTGAGAAAGACATAAAGTATAAATATGGCAAGAAAAGTTTTAAAAAATAAAGGAAATAAAACCCTAAGAAAGATGAAGAAAGATGTTATGAGTGTGAGGGTAAGGGTTCACAAAGCTCACGAGTGTCCTACGGGATTAAAGAGACAAGGTAAAGGTAGAGTTGCCTTCAATTCCATGCTTAGTGAGAGCGATGCCAAGTCGGTAGATTCTTAGGACGAATCGCCGCAAGGATATAATTTCACGGCCAGTAATTTAGTACATTAAGTGCACCTCACACCGATGAGGAAGCTACTAAATATGATGACCTCAACAGTGAGTTTAGTCATTTTGGAGAGAGTGAGTGAGATGATTTTTTAAGTGAGAGCGAGAGTGACCTTCAACGTGCCTATATCGAGATTTACACTGATTCCTTTAAAACGAAGAAACAAAATAAAGGTTTAGCACTTAGAGTTTTATCTTTATAGAAGGAGTTGAAAGAGGTGAGAGAGAGCGAGTTTGCACTGAGAGTCTCTTTGGGAGAGAAAGTAATTTTAGTTGAGAGGGAAAATGGTGACTTGACCAACAAAGTGGCTAGTCTTATGAGAGATATTAAACAATTTTGGAGACTTGTGAGAAACTTGAAGCCCTTGTATCCCAACTTGATAAAGATCTCAAACGTGCCCAGGAGGTCAAGGTCACTATAGTGGTTACATCGAAGAAGGTTGGAAAGATGCTCCTCGCTTTCACTTTAGGCTTTATGGAGAGGAAAGGAATATGTTATAACAATGCATCCACTTCCCATGCCACACCAAAATCAGTTCTTAAATTTGTGGTAGATCATTATGGTCCTCGATCTAAACCACAAAAAAAGTTTAACTTAAGAAAATGAACCAAGGTAGACCCAAAAAGCCTATGTTTTCACCTATTATAAGAGGAGAGATGACCTTAGGGAATTTTTCTACAAGTTAGGTAGAACTAGATGTACACAAACTCCTATGCACATCTATAGAGACTTTACTAGTTTTAGATATCAAGTTGAGTTCCTAGACTTCACAAAGATTAATGGAAGAGTTTCAATGGATGTTTGTATTGTTTGAGAACGCTTATAATGCTCCGACTACAGCCAACAATGACAAGGGAAAACAAAATGTTACCCCTACTTGGGTACCTAAGAAAGATGACAAATCCCTTGTTGAGCACTTTGTTCTCAAAGTTCAAAATACTTCCCAATGGTAGTTTGATAATGGATGCTCTGGGCACATGACTGGTGACATATCTTTTTTTAACAACCCTGAGGATTGCAAGGAAGGAAAAGTCACTTTTGAAGATGGTAGTAGGTCTAGTATTTTTGGATTTGGATGTGTTGAGATACTTAGATTTCCTAAACAAGACAATGTGTTGTATGCTAAAGGGTTGAAAACAAACTTAATTAGCATAAGCCAACTGTGCAACACAAACTTTATGGTAAAGCTTGATCGGTTCAAAAGTAACGAATATGATGAATCCGATGTACTTTTACTACAAGGCTTGAGGACCGAAGATAATTGCTATGGAATCATTCTCAAGTCCCCCTTTGTGTGCAACAGTGCCATAATCTTCTCTATGGACCTTTGGCATTAACGACTAGGTCATGTGAACTTTAAAAAACTTGAGAGTTTACTGAAAAAAGACATAGTTCATGGCATACCGTCACTTGGCAAACTAAATTCCTCAGTTTGTAGACCTTGCCAATATGGGAAACAAATCTGAATTCTCCATCAAAAGTTGAATATCATTACCACCACATGTGTTTTGGAGTTGATTCACATGGATCTTATGGGTCCTACTCATTCGAGGAGTTTAGGTGGTAAGAGATACATTCTCGTGATGGTCGATGACTTTTTAAAATACTCTATTATGGTTTTTTTTAGGGAAAAGTCCGATACAATTGAGTTCCTAACAACCAAGTGTCGTATCCTACAAAACTGACACAGTGTCATTATTAATCAGTCGCATAGTAACAACGTCACTGAATTTAAAGAAGTCGGAGTGGATTTATATTATGATGAAGTGGGAATCCAACACGAGTTTTTGGCCCTTCATACTCCTCAACCAAATGGGATAGTTAAGAGGACGAATCGGGCGATACAAGAGATAAATAAAATAATGCTTCTTGGGAGAAACTTTCCTAGACATTTTTGGGCAGAGGCGGTGAGTACCGCATGCCATACGTTGAATAGGTCATATCTTCATCCGCACACACTACACATGCCTTATGAATCGACAGGGAAAAATCCCAACCTATCGTATTTTCGTGTCTTTGGGAGTACTTGCAAAATCTTGAGAGATAGAGAGCACTTAGGAAAGTTTGACTCTCGGAGAGACGAGGGGATATGTTTAGGTTATTCATCATCGAGTAGGGCTTATAGGATGTTTAACCTTCCAAGCTCTAAGGTTATAGAGTCAATAAAAATCACGCATAAAGACGAAGATTCGCTAGCATCTATTAACCCTAGACCCCAGTGTGAGGATATTTCACCCCTAGTGATGATCCCATCCTACCTCATACTATCCCGATGGAACATACTCTTGATTTAGAGAATCCTCCCTCTTGGGTTCAAAAGAGTCATGACTCTTTCACTGTACTTATTGATCCTACACTAGGTGTCAAGACTCGTGCTCAACTTGAGAATGTGGTTAGATATCTTTGTTAAACCTCCCTAGTCGAGCCCAAAAATGTGAAAAAATCACTCAAGGATAATCATTGAATATTCGCTATGCAAGATGAGTTGCTTTAATTTCACAAGAACAATGTCTGGGAGTTGGTCCCCCGAGCTAGCTAGACAAATTTGATAGGTACTAAGTGGATTAACAAGAACAAGATGGATGAGAATGGTACCATAGTTTGAAATAAGGCTAGGTTGGTCACTCAATACTATACACAGATTGAGGGTGTAGACTTTGATGAGACAATCACCCATGTTCCTAGGCTTGAGTCCGTCCGCTTACTACTCACCATAGCATGTCATCTATGCTATAAGTTATATCAGTCAAGAGTGCCTTTCTAAATGTCATTCTACTCGAGGAAATTTATGTTGAACAACCAAAGGAGTTTTAATACCCTAAGCACTTGGGACACATCTTTTATCTAAAAAAGGCCCTATATGGCTTGAAGCAAGCACTACGTGCTTAGTACGAGAGACTCACTTCATGTCTTTTCATTTATGGCTTCAAGAGAGGGGGAGTGGATAAGACCTTGTTTGTGAGGAGAGAGTGGTACTATTTTGGTTGCCCAAGTCTAAGATGAAATAGTATTGGGATCCACATGCTCTTAACATGCTCACACTTTTGAGGAGGTGATGAGGAACGAGTTTGAGATGAGAAAACTTGGTGTGCTTATATTCTTCCTTGGTCTGTAGGTTTTTCAGTATATTCATATCTCAATCCAAATATGCAAGTAATCTAGTTAATAAGTTTAGTTTAGACTCTGCTAAGCACTCACACACCCCTATGAGTACATCGACTAAGCTTAGTAAAGAAACTTTAGGCAAGCACGTAGAGCAAACCTTTTATATGATCATGATAGGTAGTCTTCTCTACTTGATATCTAATCGTCCTGACATTGCCTTTAACGTTATAGTTTGTGCATGATACCAGGCATCCCCGAAATAGTCTTGCTTGCTCGCATTTAAACATATTGTCAAATATGTGAGTAGCACTCTTTCATACGGTATTCCTTTGGTACCGATGACCATTTGTCCACCTATTCAGATGCTGATTAAGCCGGGGATGTTGATGGTTATAGTAGTACCTCGGGTGGGTGTTTTTACTTTGGGAGTGCTCTTGTATCTTAGTTGAATAAGAAATAAAAATCCATATCTTTGTCCACAATGGAGGCTGAGTATATGGCCATCGGAAGTTATTGAACACAACTCTTATGGATGAAGATCATGTTGGAAGATTATGTGATTTCACAAGGCACAATGACTATTTCTTGTGATAATACGAGTGTGATCCATGTATCCTGTAATCCAGACCAACATTCTCGTACAAAGCACATTAGGATACTTGAAAATTTTATACATGATATCATTGAGGAGAAGGTCGCGTCCTTGAGCCTTATGAGCACCGAATATCAATTAGCTCATATTTTTAAAAACCTTTAGATGCACTTAAATTTGGGGATCTTACGAAGTCTTTGAGTATTTTCACCATTGATTGAGTTCGGATACTTTATCTAGTATAGGATATTTATCATGCTCATATTTTATATTCCTATTGCTAGATTGTATTATCATTGTATTTATATGTTTTTCTCTTTGATTTATTTAGAAAAAATAAAAAGAATTTTGTTTTACGAAAAAAATTGAAAAATTCAAAAGGATTTTTTTTAAAGAAAATTGTTGGAAAAGTGATAAAGATTTTATTTTTTGATAAATATTTTCAATAAAATAAAAAGATTTTTGTATTTTCAATTCTACACCGTAAATGGATGAACATTTAAGATATTTAGATAACCCCTATATTCCATCCATTCAAGTGTCTTTTTCAAAGTTCTTTAATAATATGTGGATAACATTACGTTGTTCATTAATGATTACTTTATACATGTTAGAATCCTTGTCATCTTTATTGCACATGTGCACGGATGTTTTGACATTGAACTTGTCATGTGTCGAATACGATGTTCTCATTTTAATTCTACTTAATAACAATCCAAATATAAAAAGTGATAAGTTGTGCATGTAAGAACCATTGCCCGAATTTCATTTATCCAAAAATAATGTTATATGTTAAGCAATGGAAATGGTCTACGAAAGAGAAAAATAGTCTTTGCGTTTAAAGCCACCATTTGCATAAAAGAGCTTAAAAAGATTAACGACACACAAAAACAGAAGTGCCGAGGCCAATTGGTTTATTTTCATTGATGCTTCACTATTTATGAGCATTATTATTTCTTCAAAATATTTTAGAGTGAATTCTTATATATGAGAGATTTTGAGGAGTTACAAAGAAGAAGATCAATGGGTTTGCACAACAAACGTTTTTTGAAAAGTATTAAATAGTTGGGGATGATTGGTGTTAGAATAATTTAAATTCATGGAATATTGATAAAGTATAGTCAATTTCATTTGAGTTCACAACTTTACACCTAAGGTAGACTTTGAGTTCTTTCTTTCGAAGTGTCTCATGACTTCATGCACTTATGTTATGATTGTTTATGTAGATTTGCCTTTGGAAAATGCTCACACATTTACATTCCGTTTTTGGGATTTGGATATTTTAGTGTTATTCCATGGTGACTATGTTTTTTTGTACATTTTATCCGTTATATTTAAAAAATTTGAAAATTTTCAAAAATAGTTAAGGGGAAAATATGCCTTTTTGAGATTATCATTACGTGCTTTATTTATTATCATTATGATGATCAATAAAGACTTATACAAGAATGCATTTTCATTTCTTGATTTGGGAGAGTATTTATTATATTAGTTTTTAGGGGTCAATTTTTCTTTGGTTTGTGTTTTATACCGAAATAGTCAAAGGGGGAGATTTATAAGATCAAGTTTTATAACTGCTCAATGTATTTTTATTTTGCCCTATCCCGTTACACTTACATTGCACCAACATGACTGCTTCTATAGATTTTAAGACAAAGTTGAATATTTTTTAAGATTAAAGAATCATTCGTCTCAACTACATTAATAAGAGTTATGGTTGGTTTGTAAAGCCTTCAATTTTCTAGGGATATTTATAATTTTAGGAGTTCGTATTTCAAAATGGTTTAAAATATTTTTTTAGAAAATTTTGGAAATCTCCCAGCCTCACTAAAACGAGTTATCATTTTCATTTAAATAAGGTACACGAGCTCGTTAGAACGAGGCTTCCATGATTGAACGAATCAATTTTTTATCCTTCTTTGGAATGTCATTCGATAGGTCATTGGAAGCTGGATCGAATGAAAATGGGTACGCCGTTCAAACAAGCGCGTGAAACATTATTTTTTAATTATATCTAATCGAAATCTATAATAATGATCCTTTTAATACCAACCGCCTTATAACAAGAGATGCAAGATGATTCTCCAAGAACTCTTTTAGTAAGTCGGTCAAAGTAGTCTGTACATCGACTGTGTCTGTCAATTACCTTATAGTGTTGAATAAAGGTTTTGCCCTTTTAGGGATTTTTCCTTACTTCTTCGAGTTTTTGCATGCTTGGGTTGCTGAATATAAAATTAGTCCATATGTTTGTATGCACACTTAGTTAAATCAATGATAAAATTTGATAAAATTTGATAAAATTGAATTTGTGTGTGGTTGACTAATCTACGAATCATTCCATAGAATCCCCAACATTCTCAACATCACGAGAGGAGAGTATCAACACATTTACCATCTCTCGACTTCTGCTCGATGGTATTTTCAAGAATCTGCAAGTGATGCCCTACATTGTTTAAGTCAAAATTATCTTTATAATATAGATTAAATTTCTTCAAACTGTAATAACTTGTATAGATCTTTGAAAAAACAACCCATGGTTTTCATTTAAGGACCATTTATAGGAAAGTATAATTAACTTTATGTATAACTTACTAATAAAAACACAATTTACATAAACAAGTTTCTTAGAGTAATATTTACAAAAAAGTTTGTTCCTATTCATCCCACACTACATATCCTTCACTCTCCCGTTTTAAAGTCCTAACTTTGCAATGAACTCCAAATGATAAGCATACCTAAAACAAAACATTATAGGAGTTTAAGCTACATAAGCTTAGTGAATGACCACACACACACACTCACACCATACATATAACAAGTATAAATAAACATTTCAAATCATATACGAGTAGAAATTGTGGACTCTCACAAGCCTAGCCCCGCCACAGTCCGATTAACCCACTGCGATTTATAGGAACCATCCTTTGTTTTGTCCTGATTATACCAAACCTTAAATTGGATTCTCTAATTAAAACGAGACCACCACATCCCATGGGAACCTCCACAGTCTATATAATTGGAGAATCTCAATGTAACATTTGTAAACAATATTCATATGTACCATAAACATAACATCACAACATGTGAATTCCAACACAATGGTCTTAACTATATATTTCTATGTAAAATTAGTAATATATATCATTCATAAGGTGGGTCACTCACGTCGGGTTCCCAACTATATATTCTTGTTTTTCTTGGGTGGATCTGAACTTGCTGGATTAGACCTTAAATTTGCAAATCCAACTAAAACAATATTTAATTCAAATTATATATATATATATATATATATATATATATATATATATATATATATATAACTTCCAATAATTATACAACTACAACATAATCCCAATTAAGTAGAATTCCTTGACCCTAGAGTAAAGATGTTGTGAGGGTATCGATGTTGATAAAGTTATAAACATTCAAACATAGAAAATACTTTGTAAGGAATTTATAAATAAAACCAAATACTCATACAAGTGTATATATATATAATCATGGCACTTGTACTCAAAATTCCACTTGGAGGGAGGAGATATGAATATTCTTTCATGGGATATCTAGTATAACGTCAAATTATTGTCCTTTATTCTTAACCATTCTAAAATCATAAATTATACAAATACATGTCCACAACCTTATAAATATGAAAACATATTTTAATATACTTTTCAGCACAAGTGACATCGTAATTTTTCAAGCTTTCTAAAGAAAGATATGACCATTTCCTTATGACATATTAAATCTGTGCTACAAGCTCCTCTATTGTGCAATCAACTTCCAAGAATTTTCATAATTTTTCTACATCATAAATTTATATGATTTTCAACCACTTTTGAATAAACATACTGAATAATACAAAATTAAAATTTAATTTTGTATGCTATATCTAAATTTTTAGAGTTCATATTCTATATCAAAAGGTTTATCAAACTCAGGGTATATCTAAATGAATTCCACAAATAACAACTATGTTACAACTTTCAAACATCACCTAGGTTCAACCACAAGGAATTTAATTCTATTTTTTGGATATGCTTTTTATATTGGACTCTAGTTCATCTCCAAATGGAATTACTTAATTCCTTAAAGTATACAAAAATATATAGAAGTTTTAATAAAAGGGAGTTTTATACAAAGCAATATGACTTACACCTACCACTTATCTTAAGTATAAGCATATACATACATATACAAAAGAGGATGAAAGATTAATAAAAAAATTGATGATTTCTGCAATTTCAATTAGTATAATACAAGAATAAAACAAGATTAACCCATAAATATACCTTGGGAACACTTTTATGTTTTTATTTGAATTTTTCTAGCTTTTCTTATCACACTTTCTTCTTTAGGCTTCTCCTTTCTCTCTCATCAAACCAAAACTTCTTCAAACTCAACCAAAGGTTCTCAATGATGAAGAGAAAGAGGTGATATATAGTGGTTTAAGTCGTCTAAATTTTTTGCCCTATTCAACCAATCAAATTAAAACATTTGGTGTACTAAAAGACGAAAATGCAACGTAAAAGGATGGATAGTGTTGCCCTTGGTTCATAAATTTAGTATAACTTCTTAATTAGACGTCCATTTGGTACACCGTTTATTACTTTACAAATCTGACTCAGATATCTACCACTGTATAAATTTTACCTTGAGCAAATTATCATATACTGTGGGTAAAAACTAGACTCTAACACAAAAATTTCTACTGGAATCTTAAAATTTGTTATTTGTAACCAACTTGATATTTCACGATTCTTGAAGGTTCAATTAGAGTAAACTATAATAACCTAACATCATATATATATGTGTGTATATATATATATATATATATATATATGATTTAAATAGAATTGATCATCATTGTATTCGGGTTGTCACAACTCTCCCTCCTTCAAAAATTTCGTCTCCAGAATTTAATACGAATGTCACTAGGGATAATGTTTCCTTATGCTATCCTCCTTTTCCCGAGTTGCTTATTTAGTTCAATGGTTCCTACACAACAATTTAACTAAGGGAATAACTCTGTTCCTTAACACTTGGTCCTTACGATAAAGAAGTTTCGTTGTTTCCTCAATGTATGACAAGTCTTATTTCAATTCAACATGTTGAGTTTTCAGCCAATGTGATATATCTGCCAAATAATTACAAAGCATTGATACATGAAACATTTCTTGTAAACAAGAAAAATATGGAAGTAACACCAATCTATATGCTAGTCCCAACTCTGGAAGTAACACCTAGGACTCAATGTTCTTTTCTTTCCAATTTCATAACACCTCTCCACCATGAAATATGAGGTATACTTGATGATCATTCTCAAATTTCAATTTTCTCCCCTTGTAAGTATACGTTTCTTGTCTACTTTGTGCCACCTTTAAATAATTTTGAATAAGCTTCATTTTCTCAGTAGTTGGTTATTATCATAACAGTTCATTAATAATATCACTAATTTGGAAGTTCCTAAATCCGCCAATTAATCCACATACTCATTGTTAACTAGTCGATAACTAAAAATGATAATCATCATATTTTTATTCTACACACAGGAGATTATATCAACACACAACTTTCCTATTTCTCTTATATATACTAGCATGTTAATAAAATATTGACTTAATCAATCTGTCAAGCATAAAGACATACTCACAATTATGCAATATATACTCTACATATATAAATCAAATATTAACATAACTAAAAATATCATCCACCTCTATTTCGTAACACTTTCTACTGATACCAACTATTCTTATCGATTCCTACCTATTACAATCATCATGAGGTTTTAAAAATGTCAAGTCATAATAATACTTCATCTCTTTCTTAACCAAGTCTCCTCGGATCTTTATTATTTCTCTATACAAACTAACTTCTCTTTTGATCATAATATAATATGAAACAAAAATGTTGAAACTATATTATTCATATATAAGTTCCCTAGTTCTCATATTATATATCCATAAGTCCAATTCTGATTATTTTAAAGTTAAATAATTTCCCACCTCATACTATTTTTGTATATGGTTTTAATTCAATCTCAATCACACACACTAACAAATATACTCTATCATTATCACAAACATTCATTTATATCAATATTAATTCACATAATCATTGTATGTATAACAATTATACCATACTTCTCAGCACACACACACACATAATATATATATATATATATATATATATATATATATATATATATATATATATATATATATATATATATATTTATATAAAGAGAGAGAGAGAGAGAGAGAGAGAGTTTAAACTTCACACTAACTTCTTATGTACTTATAACAATCATTATTCCACATATGGTTTTGCATTAACTAAAATGTCTTTTTATTCAATAGATATCTTACCGCATGGCTATCCTTCCAATATACAATTGTTATCTTATTCATAATTTTTTTTATAAACACATGTTATAAGTAAATACACCATCCTCATACAATTATGTTATAATCTAAACATAACAATTAACCAGTTTATTAAATTACACTCATTTTAATACCGAGTAACGTAACTTATATCCCTTTATCGTTGGTATCTCATTCCAACTTCGTTCATAAACACAACTTTCACATGTCTTTTTTTTTCAAAACTTCTTCACTTACTTTATTATTTCTTCATAATAATAATTATTTAACTATTGAGTTACCACTGATCAATTAAGACAAACAAAATCCCATTCAATAACCTGCAACCTTAACTATAGTTAACAACTCCAAAATTCTTCTTTGACTTCCTCATACCATATTTATTTATGAAATTTGTACAATTATCTTTTTATATCATATAACATTATCTCACACTATACGTACTCTCTTCACATATTTGTTAATCCTATATAACTTAAATCATATTCATTATTACTCATACACTCATCGATAACACATAAGTATAATATCAACTATAACTTAATATCCACACATATCAATTCCCAAAGTGTAAATTCCACTAACACATATCCCAATCAACATACATTATTCTTTCTTCACCTTTACTTTAAATTTCTAGACTAAATTATTTATTAACTATGAGAAAACATACCATCTAACTTCAGCCACGTATTATCATAACGTAATCACACCCAGTCATACTTCATTTATGTTTTACCATAATCACCTCCCCTTAGGTTTTGTCAATATTATGTGAAAATATACCTTCAACACCCTTTTTTTATTTGATAAATCTTACTACACTATCATGTAAACATATCAACAATTTACCACCCTTTATAAATACGTCTCCTATTCTTATAAACAACATATGAAAGAAACTCGTTGTCAAAATACATAACACAAACTCTTAAGATGACTCCTCAATATTTTAAACTTCTAACTCTTGCAGTCATCATCTCAACTTTACTATTCATTTAAGCATCACAAAATATCACAAGAGTAGTATTCATTATATGTACTCATACTATTAAATATCTATATTTTTAACTCCCATTACCGTTTCTTTACCTTAATATAATTCACTATGAACTCATGTACAAATATATTATGACACTAACTAGTAATTGAAGAATTTCGTTTCTATATCTAACCATTTTATATAAACATCTACAAAAACTACTAGTCTTCTCATCTCACCTTTATTATTGATCTTAACCTCTTTTATATATCAGCCATTACATAACCTTATAATACACAACTTCCCATATAAGATGGTATTACATCCCTTAACCAAAATATCCTTAAACTCAATTTTCGTTCATTTATCGTAGCTTTAGACACCTTTTATTTGTATAACAAACTTCTAAATCGTAAAAAAAATATGACACTTGTTCTTCTTATATCTTTATTAAGGAAGTAATATCATTATTTTACACTCTACATAATTAAATCATATAACACCTGATCTCTTTCGACATTCCCACACCATTTTTATAGGGTCAATCATTTAACTTTTAATCAACTTTACCCATATAAGTTTTCTTTTCTTAGACTTCAATCCTATTCTTTGAATACTATTAGTAAGGACTTTAAAATTTTACTTATGTTTCATAACTTGCTAACATTATTTTTGTAAACATCAAGTAATATTTTAACAGCACCACTTGAATCAATCTTATAAATCATGATAATCTTTATTATACTTACCATATATTCACTACTAAGCATGCTCATCATATACAATGATTTGTAATATTATCATCATTCTCGTATTATATTCACACTCAAGACTAGAATAATTTTAAATCTTTATAGTTTAATCCAATAAGATATCACACTATAATATTTTAAGTCTCATCATAATCCCGTACTTTTAATTTTCTTCACTTCTCATCTTTTATTAGAATATGGAATCCCATACACTACTCTCCTATATAAATGAGCACACATTCATCCACGGCTCAATGATACGATTCAAGTCCACATATACCAATATAGGATAAGATAACTTCCATTACTTCTCAATTTTCATACAACCTTTTCAATTTATAGTTTCCTTTAATAACATCCTTGTCCATAACATGTAAAAAACATATATATTCAGTTTAAAAATACCTAAAATCTCTATTATTTGTTATGATCCTCAATATCTTACTTATTTTCTTACAAAATTCATTTGTCACTGCAACATAAATTAAATAAATAGCAACACAATAGAATAATTTCTAGCATTAACAATGTTATTCAGGCTATTGACACATAATAAACCCACTCATTATTGTCCATTGCTAATATAGATAATCACTCAACCTCTAGAACTTAACCATGCTCTGATAACAAGTTGTGACTCCATGACTTGTTTAATTCAACATTATCTTTGTAATTTACATTCAATTGCTTCAAACTATAATAACTTTTTTATAGATCTTTCAAAAATATAACCCCAGTTTTCATTTAAGGACTATTTATAGGAAAGTATAATTCACTTTAAGAATAATTTACTAATAACAATACATTTTATATAAACAAATTTCTTAGTTTAACATTTACAAAAATGTTTGTTGATATTCAACCCACACTACATATCCTTCACTCTCCCATTTTAAATTCCTAACTTGGCAGTGAACTCCAAATGATAAGCATACCTGAAACAAAATATTATAGGAGTTTAAGATACATAAGATTAGTTAATAACCTTACACGCAAACACACACCACACATATAATAATAAATATTTTAAATCATATAACATAAGTAGCAATTGTGGATTCTTGTAAGCCTAAACCCGCCATAGTCTAATTAACCCACTGATATATAGGTTCCACCACATCCCTTTTTTTGGTCCTGAGTAAACAAAACCTTAAGTTGGATTCTCTAATTAAAACGAGATCACCACATTCCGTAAGACCCTCCATAGTCCATATAATCAGAGAATGTTAATTTAACGTTTGTTAACAATATGCATATGTACCATAACACAACATCATAACACGTGAATTCCAACACAATGGTCTTAGCTATACATTTCGACGTAAAATTAGTAGCGTACACCATTTATAAAGCGGGTGACTTACCTTGGGTTCCCAAATATATATTTTCGTTTTTCATGGGTGGAGCTGAACTTGGTGGGCTAGACCATAAACCTGTCAACCTAACTAAATCAGTATTTAATTCAAATTAAAAGTATCATATTAATATATTTGTAGAACTTTCAGTATTTGTACAATTATAACATAATTCCACTTAAATAGAATTTCGTGAAAATCAAGTAAATATGATGTGAGGGTATCTATGTTGATAAAGTTATAAACATTCAATTGCAGAGAACATTTTTTAAGGAATTTATAAATAAAACCAAATACTCATACAAGTATATTTATCAATATATATATAGTTATGGAACATGTACTCAAAATATCCTTTAGAGGGAGGATATATCAATATTTGTTCATGGGGTATCTAGTACGACATCAAATTATTGTCCTCTATTATTAACCATTCCAAAATCATAAATTGTATAAATACAAGTGTCCATCCTTAAAAATATGAGAACATATTTGAATATACTTTCCAAGATAAGTGATGATGTAATTTTTCAAGCTTTCTAGAGCAAGATATGAGCATTTTTTTGTAACATATTAAATCTGTACTATAAGCTCCTCTATTGTGGAGTCAATTTCCAAGAATATTCATACTTTCCAAAATTAATAACGTATGTTAAAATGTTTATTAAACTCAGGGTATATCTAAACGAATTATGCAAACAACTATGTACCAACTTCAAACATCACCTAGGTCCAACCACAATGAGTTTAATTCTAATTTTTGTGTATGCTTTGTATATATGAGTCTAGTTTCATCTCCAATTGGAATTACTCCATTCCTTAAAATATAAAAAATATACTGAAGAACTTCTCTACAAAGCAATATGGCGAACACATACTGATTGTCTTAAGTATGAACATATATATACATATACAAAAGAAGATGTAATTTTAATAAATAATTGATGATTTTTGTAATTCAATAACTATAATCCAAGAATCAAACAATATTAACACATAAATATACCTTGGGATCACTTTTATGATTTTATTTGAATTTTCTTAGCTTTTCTTATCCTACTTTCTTCCTTAAGCTTTTCCTTTCTCTTTCATCGAGCCAAAACTTCTTCAAATTGAACCAAGGGTTCAAAATGATGAAAAAAGAGGTCATATTTAAGGTTTTTAGTCGGCCAAAGCTACTAGCCTTTTCAACGAATTAAATTAAAACCTTTATTATACTAAAAGATAAAATGCAACTATAATAACCCACATTTTTCACGTAAAGGTTGTCCAGACACAATATATCGAAGATAGGGCTTGTCTATCAATTTATATCATTCTAAGCATCAAAACCATAATAGTAATAGTAACACATTTGTAATATTTCCTTTTGAAAGATGACATAGACAACATACCATTTAAATAGTAACTGATAATAAATTAAATTCAACATTTAACTAGTCACAAAATTCAATTACAATACAAACAATCCCCAAATGACTAAATAATAAACTCGGGCTTATGCCCATACAACAATCCATAATAACAAACTGGCTGAAATGAAAATAGCAAACTATTCTAGAATCAATTTAACAAAAGTAGTCGTTGTATGGGCATAATCCTGGTGGGAGAAAAATTTATAATTTGGGTCAGTGCCCTAGAGTTTCAAGAATTAATATACGTAAATTAAAATGAAATAATGCAGTTAATTCAAAGTACGTAATCCCCATAGACACTTGCATGGGTTAAGTACCTCACTCCTCATCTAAGTGCAATACTATATGCATATAAACCCAAGTCTCCCTCTTTGAAAGACTGATGACCATGAAAGTAATTACCACCTGATGCAATCTAACATAACTCACATACCGTAATTAATTACTTATACTTTTATTCTCATTTCACAAAATACCCAGATATACTACCAAAAAATATAACATAACCATATATCAAGCGTTTACGTCGCATTAGTTTCATAATTTGTTGTCTACATCATTAGACTAATTAATTAATCTCAATTAATTTACAGGATTATATACATATATGACCGTGCATATATATGACACATAAAGGCATCTACCTCCATTTTTACGCTCGTGCTCTGTCGGTAAGTCTAGAGGAGTCCCTCATCCAAATGGACATCACAAAATACATGCAAGTGCGGTGGTACCTATGCAGTACACCATTGCACGGTCCATTCCCCCGACGGTGACAATCGATCCCTGCATTTACACCTATCTCCTCTGAAGTGGCGCTTCTACATAGTACCTATAATAATGGCCTACACAATGCCTAGGCCACCTATGCCGACGCGTGATCCAGTATCGAGACGTACGCAACACCAACCGATAGGCTCTACACGAACATGGGTGTGTCCACCCAAATAAATACATACATATATTTATCACATAATATGTATAGGTAATTAACTTTATGATTTACCACACAAGAATTATCCATACTCCCATAGTAATTATTCATACTTTAAATATTAACCACTTAGTTAATTGTCCAGTTTCCCATTCATAAGAATAGTTACACAACACATATTTATCCCACACTATGTTTAGGTAATTAACTCTATAATCACCCCTAGAGATGTCACATTAATCACCTATTAATAATTTTTTAGAGGCCCCATTTAATCGTCCGGTACTAAACCCATTATATGAATAACCATTTAGTTAATTGATAGGTTCCTATTTACAGATAGTGCCACAAATCCATTTTTAATAAAATATTCGCTCGCTTTGATGACCTTCTACATACTCACCTGAGTTCATAAAAATTACCTGGACGTTTTCACGGTCCTAACTTGACCCAAACCTAAAAATATCATTCGAACGAAACCATACCTCAATTTCATTAACTATGGATTCTTATTAATCAATTCGATAGATCAACAAGTTATTGTAATCATTCACAACACAATCGTGAGTAAAATAAAACCCATCAAAAAATTTATAACTAAAGATATCGATCTCGGACACCCTTCCGTAGAAAATTCATAACTAATTCAAAAAAATTAAAAAAAAAACATGAAATTGACGGCCACATGTTTGTAACGAAAAGATCTAGCTTTATGACCAATGCTCAGGGGTTCTGCTAACGAATACCAATATCTTTCAAATGAGAAACTCCCCGTTCGAATCAGGTTCTAATGACATTCTAGGGAGTTTGAAGGAAACAGTGCAGAAACCCATGTAAGAGCATAATTTTTCTCATATCTTAGGCTTACATAAGTTTTTGGCATATTCCGCTACCAATGGATTCATTCTAACACGAAGTCCGAATATTCAACATCTCCAACTTTCAAGCATCTCCATATCACGAATCTATAATGATATTAAGTTTAAATTTATTCCTTGAATTTATTTTGGGATGTTTATTTTTATTTAACCTGGAAAAGAATTTTTTCTTCGAAAAATTGAGGGATTTTTTTATTTATTTAAAAATGTTCAAAGTTCGCTCATCTCGTTCAAACGAGTATGCATTCTCGTTTTAAGTTTACTCCGATCGAACATTAAATGAGGGTGTACTGTTTTGCATCGTTCGAAGCACGTTTGAAGCTCGTTCAAACGAGATTAGGGTTTCATTCTAATGACCTTGCCATCGTTATAAGGAGATGCTTTTCTCATTCAAACGATCTTTGTTTTTTTGTTCGAATGAGTTTGTCGCCTCGAAATTTGTGTTCTCCTTATAAATACCTATTTGTGTTTATTTTTGTTAAGACTTTTGCCAGATCTGTTTCTGCCTATCTTTTGCAAATCTTTTTGACCTTTTGATTTAAGAAAATCTTTTTGATTCACAAATCACATCCGTAAGATATATTTGAGTGAATCAAGTTTAAACCCAATAGTAAGTATCTTGCATACACTTTTGTGAAGAAGTCATTTCCATGGCTGTAGGCCCCTTTTTCTTTCGATTTTTTTTAAGGATGTTAAAAATAACTTTCTTTTTTTTTTAAATTCTTTTCCAAATATTTAACCACACTAAGTATGTGAACCAATTTTAGTTAAACCCAATTTTATCTTGTTTAATCCTAAACATGCATCTAGGTGATTAAAGAAAGTTAACTAAATAAGTTCACAAAAGCGACGCCAAATGTACGGAAAACCGCCGAGGGAAAAAACCTCGGACGACCCAAGACAGGCAATCAATATGATATGGTATTACAAAGTACATGCGGTAGACTTACTCAATGACTCTATACCCCATAAGTCTTAACGCTCCTTTGATCCGTCAACTACTCCTCCAGAGTGCCAACGCAGAAGTCCTTCTACGATGCTCGTCCACAACACATGCATCTACTTATGTTTCGATGTCCACTGATATAACTTGGCTACGTCTATGATGTTGAACACGAACTCCTTCGATTATTCACCACAAAACTGTAACACCCTGTACTTTTAATGATTTTTAAATATTAGATTAATTAAATTAAATTTAGGAAATTAATTGATAATTAATCCGAATTAAAATAAATATTAACTAGAAAGATAAGGGTTGGTTTTTATTGATGAGAATTATATTGAATATTACTGAGTGAATAAAGTAATATATGATTGAGAATTTATGAAAATTATCACGAGTGAGAAATACGATAATTAAGTCGGGATGCGTGTGTCAGTCGTGTCAGGACTAAATTAATGCACCTTTTACACCATTAAGACCACCACTGCGTAGATCGGAGAACGAGGATCGTAACCATACCAACTACATCAACGGATCAAAACTTTCGTGAGGCAAGTGTTTAATTCTTTCAAAAATGTAGCAATAATCATGTTCATGTTAGTAAAGGTGTATAATACCCATGTGTTGTTCATAATCTTGATGGAATTGGAGGTTTAAGATGATTAATTACAATCTAAAATTGCAATATGTTAAACCCTCGTAAAGGTATATTAGATGTCTCAAATTTATGATGTATTGTGATGAAAGAATCTGAGTTTATTATGTTCTTTAATGATAATGGAAAGAACTAGAGTTTAATTGATTTAAATTGGGTATTTCAGATTTAAGGGTTGTTTATTAAGGATTAAATGATTATAGGTTGTTAAAAATCAAATATGCATGTTGGAGTATTGATTAGAACTGATTAATTGGTGTTTGGGACTGATCTATAGAGGTTTTTAGGTTTAAAAATGGTAAAAAAACGTTGCTGACAGAGGTAGGGGACAATATTGTGCAATCGCGTTCAAACGAGATTGGTTCTCGTTCGAGTGAGATGGCATCTCGCGCGAAGAGGTCGTTCTAATGAGATGCAGTTTCATTTTAGCGACGTGACATGATTTCTGGAAAATTCATTTTGGTCATAATTTGTGCAGCATAGTTAATTGGAGTGACATTTAATAACGTGGAATTTAATTCGGTAAAGGGCTTAATTATTAAAGTTATTTGAGAGTAAAACTTTAAGGTGTTTGGACTGGTGAATTATCCTTGAGAACTACGAGAGAGAGAGAGAGTATTCATAATTAAATAAAGAATACATAAGTAGTAATGAGAATAATACTACGTATGAACTAAAATATTTAGGTTGTGTGTATACCTAATGATATTGATGGGTTGTGTGAATTCACATAGCACTATCTATTATGTGTATGACATACTTACCATACTTTCTATCGTGGGAGGTCTTAAAGAGAGGACAATCTTTTCTTGATGAGCCTTCGGGGGGATATTAGATTGGTACGTCAGAGCATAAAATCTAGGAACAAATTATTTGTGAGTTGATAAGCTGGCGGTCATTGGGTGCGTAGGTATGTGCGCAGTCCATAGGCTTGGAACTATGTTCGCCTCCAATATGCATGACTTGTATTTATATGGTTTAGAGAGTGATTCCGAACTGATTATCCTTATTCAGTACGAGATGTACCAGGACTCAATAACAGAGTATACTGCACCGCAACTGAGTCTAGGGGTGTTGTATTAGTATTTATTTAAAGTAGGGTGATGAAAAATAAATACTTGTGATTTAATCTACCGTGAGAATATGTAGATGAGTATCTAAATGGAATCGAATCAATTATGTGAATTCTTAACCTTAATGTGGAATTTTACTTGGGATAGTAAATGGATTTTTTTTAATAATAATTATATGTGGTGAATACGGGTTATTGCTACAGGTGAGGATTACCAGGTTTATGGTTATAACCTAGTTAGGTGTAATAAAGATAATTAGGGCGGATTAAAGGTACGTTAGGTGTGCACAATAGTTGAGAGGTGAAAATCTCAAGTAAGCGCTCGAAAAGCTAACATGCATATAATATTTTCTTTATTGTGATTTTTAAATACTTGCTAAATTATTTTAAAATGTTTTACACTCAGGCTCTGACCCGTCTTTTGAAAAATCTCTTTTTTCTTGTTGTATTTTATTTTAGGTGTCCAGCTTCAGACTTTCAGACCATTTGACGTGTTGCAGCTATTGTAGGATTTTCGGGTCCTCATATTAAAACGCTTCCACCTGTCTCATCTCAATTCTATTATTTAGACCTTCCAGTTAGGGCAGGTGTTTCTTTTTATCATTTTTGTATGTCAGAGAGACATTGTACACATTTTATTTACATATTCAGTATTCATTCAAATTTAGTATTATTTCATTTTGATGGTTTGGATTTTAATTTAACCAGGATGATTATTCCAGTTTCTTTACATTCAGTCAAATTGTGTTTTATTCATTATTCATTTGTTTGTGAAAATGTTGGATGTGTATATTGTTTTATATTAAATAATTTTTACTAATGGGAAAATATTTAGACACTAGCTTAATTAATTATTAAGTGGTTAATAAGAATTTTTTTCCCGACAGTGATGCTAAGAATGAACCAACTGGATAATCTGTTTTAAATTTTATAAAGGACTGGCCACCCGATATTTAATTAGGTGGGGAGTCACAAAAACCCATCGTTCAAATTAATGAACAAACTTTAATGGTGCAAACCAATATCTCTATAGCATAAGGATATGAAAGCTCGGATCTTAAAATTCTAAGGATGTTTTTAGACTTTGAAAACCTTAGAAAACTTGTGCAGAAAACGTATTGTATGTAAACTGATTTTCTAGTTCTGCAACTTGTGAAATTTTGAGTGAAACACGCCTTAAATAGAAAATTTAAGTCTGCGCATCGTTTGAATGAGATCAGCATATCGCTCAAACGAAATTGCCATGTCGCTCGAACGACATGTTTATCTCGCTTAAATGAACTTGCAATGTCGCTCAAACGACTAGAAGTGTCGTTTGATCCTTCTAAACACAATCGAAGGTTCAAGACAACTCTAAACAATCCTTATCTCATAATAAACGAAGTTAAACTCTTTAAAAATATTTTTAGTAAAAATAACATGCTAAAAATATTTTTCGATTCCTATAATCATTACGCATTCATACTTGAGAGATCGGAATGCAATGAAGACGTGAAATGTGCATCAAATTAATCTCGGCATGATAATTTCTTAAAGCTTGGCCGCAACGTCTTCAATAAAATTTATGTCATAGACCGTGTGGGATCGTGACAATAAAAAACTATTTATGACTCAAAAATAATATTTTATTATGGGAATAAGTCAATTACATACAATGGATTCAATTGGAAATTTTGTCCTTACAATGGCTGACTTGTGAAACCCGAAGGGTTCACTGCTGAAGACGGATGCCTGAGGTTCTTGTAATTCTTGTGAGGATCATTGCTAATGAAAGCTGCGGATTTGTGGTTCTTGAAAGGATCATAGTAGTTTCCTTCATAGAATTTGTAAGTTGTGATTTATAAATTTTATAAAGGGGATAAAAATTTCTAAGATAATTTTTTAAAAGTATTATTTTTACAATTCAGTCAACAAGGGAATTATTTTACTTATATCAAAGCTAACTCTGTTTACACATTATACATTTTCCAAAGATCTTATATACCCTTTATAATGTTATGTTTTTAGAATTAAAAATAAACTATTTTTCACTAAATTTCTAAAATTAACCTATGAATTGTTCATTAATTGATGAAGAAGTAATTTTACACTTAATATTCGTTTTACTTTAAATGCAAGTTAACAATAATAAACTTACTTATTTAAACACGTTATTTTATTATTTAATACTCCGTTAAACCAAATAATATCATTGAATACAACGTAATTCGACCATGAAAGAAAAATATATGTATTCTGATTTCCTATTCAAGAAATAAATTATTCGTTGCTTTATCAATATCCTTCCATTGAATATAAATTTAACTTAATAGTTATCATTTAATATGGTGTATTAAAGTTTTAGAGTGTAATGGCTTATCTCCATCAAGTTAAAACAATACATGGAAGAGTGAACTCGACCTTACCATATCCGTAATCTAGAGTTTGTTGTTATACTTTGAACTAATATATTTACTGTGGGACATATGAGGTTATGGTGTACCATACCTGACACGAGTCAAAGCAAACTTTCCTCAGTACAATGTTGAGTTGGTGACAGTTGGCCATAAAGGTATAAGCACACCTGTGGAGTCACCTGACACAATGATTGGTCACTCGAGAATTTCAAACAACATTTAATGCTAATGACATGTTAGGTATGGTAGTCTTACCAAACATTTAATGCACATAAGGTTCCTCATGTGAAGTCTGAGCCTACATATACCCTATTTATCCTTTGATAAAACATTAAATCTTTTATCCAAATGATCACTTTGAGATATTTAATGCAAACCAAAGATTTTACATTCCTCCATTAATATGATTGTTCAAATTCTTACTAAGAACCCAAGTAATTATTGAGCTTTAAATAATATACTACCTATATTTTGGTGTTTATCTGCCTACCTTGGGTGTATTTAGAGTGCTTATTTCTATGTATCTATAACTAACATTCATCATAAGTTCATTTATTATTTAAGTAGTCCGTATCTATTACCCATCAATGTAATACATACCTGAGTTTATTCATTGTCATTAAGAGTACACTTACAAATATTTCATCACCACTGAAACGGGTTATATCTCTGTTTCTCTATAAATTCCTTAGCATGAACTACACTCGTATATATGGAGACTCTGTTGAGGGTGTATTCTCTTCGAAAATGGTGAATAAAAATATTTACCGTAATCTGTTTGAAGATATTCAATATGAGGGGGAACATATTACTCCCACTGTTGAAGTTTCTCCAATCACTGTCGTCATAGGAAACACTCATATGGGACAAACTTCCACGAGTGCTATGATGGGGGCTAATCAAATGACAAAGATCATGGTTGTAGGAGGGTAGTTGTACTTGGGTTTATGAAGAATTGTATCTGGTGAGGCATGACCTATTTCCATAAATGTTCTCTTCAAGGTCTCTAGGGTCTCAAGAGCAGCTAGATAGGAAAACTATATATTTCTGGTAATAATGGAGTTTTTCTAAATGCTATCTGAGAAGACAAAATGATTACCTATAACTTTTCAATGACAATAACAAGAGAGAAAGGGATCACTTGGAAGTGATGGATGTAGGGAGCGAAGAGACGATCACTTCAGATACCAAGGAGAGAGTAGGGAGAGAATATTTCCGGGTGAGATTTTGGGAGAGTAACAGTTCTAACTTGAGTTTTTATTATGTGTTTGACCTTACCTAAGAGTCTTATTTATAGGTAAAAACTAAGGCTGGTGTGGCATTTGAGCGATAAAACAAGATACCCTTTGAGACAACATCTAAAATGTACCTTTTGTGTCAGTTAACTGTTTGTCTCATGTCCCCTTTGGCAAGAGACACCTGGTGTATGCCAAAGTAAAAAAGAAAATATGTCAGTCATAGCGCCAAAAATTTTGATTTGGTAAATATATTTTCAAATGGTAACTTGATAGAAATTCTTTGAGCACTTGTGAGTGGCCGTGGGATCCACTCACCAAAAGATTAACTTAAAACATTTTGTGAGCGGCACCTTGGCTAGTCACTTATTTTACTAAGTGTGGACTGTCTGATTTCTCGAGTGACCTCTTGGGTCTCTCCTATTAGTATTCCCTTTTTCCTTAGGTATTGAAGTGGTTGGGCCTTAGCTTTCCTAATAAATCTTGTCTCTTAGCCACCAAGCCAAAACTCCCTAGAGATTCTAGCTGACCTGTTCGAGCCCTGCTTGCTCGATCAAGGCTACTTGTGCCAGAAAAAAAAATATTTGTAACTATTTATCATATGAGATATTTTGACAATTATTTGACTGTGAAAATCCCATCAATATTTTGGGTATGTTTGCATATTTTATTTATTGCCTTGGTGTTGCTCGTTGATTAACAACTCGCCACCTTTGAGACTCATCAATTGTCTCTCTTTTAGTCTTGTGTCTATTTGTTATGGCAGCCTCTTACGACTTCCTTTATTTTGACTCATTTTTGGAATTGGATCACTCGTTATGGGCCCTCTCGCCAAATTCTCTATTTTGTCTCATTTTTTGAATTGGGCCAGTCGTTGTGGACCCTCTCACCAAATCCTCAATTTTGGCTCATTTTCAAAATTGGGCTAGTCGTTGTGGACCCTCTCGCCAAGTTCTCTATTTTGTCTCATCTCTAGAATTGGGCCACTCATTGTGGACCCTCTTGCCAAATCCTCCATTTTGGCTTTCTTTAACTAATGGCACATTTAGACCTGCTCGTGTGGCAGCCCCCTCATCCATTCTTGAACCCACTAGTCTGTAAGCCCCCTCGCCCCATTAGGTTTACTTGTGGACAGTTAAGTGGGTAACCCTCTATATTATCCTCGTCGTGCAAAAGTTTTTGTGCTGGTTAGACTAAAGCTTTTTGCACAAAATCATTATTCTTTTCTTTGAATTTGAAGGGTTTTTTAGTCACATCATTGCTCTGTTGGGCATTAAATACCCCTGTATGTTCAACTATTAATTAGTGTCTCGAGGAGACACGTGTCTTCATGGGAACGCACATCCCATCATTTGGGTAATTATTTTATTCCTTTTGAGCAGTCAAGCATGCGACCCTTCCTAGGTATAAATACTCATTTAAAAAAAATTGACCCTTACCTTTGCCATTTGCAACATTTCATTTTCAGAGATTCTAGAGAGGGAAACACTTCGTCCTTCCTAAAATCTCCATTTCTTCCATAGCTTTTTATATCAAAACTTCTATTGTACTAATGGAATCTTCTTCAGGGGTTCCTTCTGCCGCCATCTCCACTGCCACTAGCGAGTTTCTCGTTGCTTCAATGCCTATTCAAGTGAGGGTTTCAACCATTATTGCCACCAGTGTCACCACCCTGGCAACTACCACTATCATTTCCACTATCTCCCTTACTAGTGAGTGTAGTGGTGTTGCTTTTGACACTACCGCTCTCTTTAAAGTACAAAGGGAGTACCTTGAAAACCGTTCAAAAAAAGACTTTAGCCTTTATCTCCTTGCCCCCTATTTTAGGGGAAAAAGACACTTTCATGACAGGTTTCAAGAGGTTCGAGGAAGAATTTATGGCCAAGGCAAGAGAGTAACTCTTCTTGGGTTTTGTTGAGTCTGTTGATACTCCCATCGTTTTGGCTTATAGCATTTTGCGAGTTCGAGTGGATAGGGATGATTTCTTCTACTCAAACATATATATTCATGTCTGTAGGGGTGCCCCTGACGAGTGGGATCTCTAAGTGGACTATGTTCTGCGTGAGCCTAATCACATGGCTATAATCGAGCAGTTGGGTCTAACGAGGATCCTCGGCAGTTTAAAGACTTGCACTATCGCAAAATATTTCAAGACTTTCAACATTCTAGCCTCTCGTTGAATCGTCCACTTGCACACTTTCATTACTATGTGGGGTGAATTTCCTATCACCCTGGAGGACATTTGTGAGTTGACTGGCCTCCCCCTCTTGGGAGGTCATATTTTCACAGATGGTTATGAAGATGATGTGGATAAGGAGATGTGCGAGGAGCTCCGTCAGGCACTTTATGAATGTACTCGTTATGTTGCAATCAATAAGACAAGGTCCACTAATCACTCTTTTGCTAAGTGTCAAAGATACTTGTTCAGGGACTTTGAACCCACCCCCAAAAAAGGGAGTTCAAGCAAGGCACCCACAAGTCAGGATGGTCCAAAGATCAGGTCTCCTTCTCACTTAGCATATTTATTTGTCACTTTCTTAAGCAGGCACTACACTAAAACAGGCGATTTGCAAAATATTTGCAAATGTTTAAAACCATTGCAAATGTCATTTGCAAGTATTTATTGGGATCACATAATGTAAGTGTTATGAACACTTGCAAATTAAACTTTTGCAAGTGTTTTAAACACTTGTAAAATTTTCATTTGCAAGTGCTCATATCACTTGCAAAATTCAACAAACATATTTAATTTACAATGTTTATAACACTTGCAAATGAAAAAATATATATTTTTTTTTTGTAACGGTTCAAAACACTTACAAATAGTAATATGTAAGGAAAAAAATATTCCTTTTGCAAGTGTTATAAACCTTTACATAAATTAAATATGAAAAAAAAAATTATCCACCACATGTCACCACTCTCACGTATAGCAAACAATTAAAATGATTAAAAATATAACACAAATAATTATCCATTATATGCCACTGTACTCTAACAATACATCTTTTTATTTCAATATCAATAATATAAATGCACTTACAGATCATGCTAAAGTAAGAAAATATGTGCCAAAAAAACTAATAATAAAAAACCACAAGAATCAATATGGAAAATAATATTATCATACAACAACAATTGAATGATTGTATAAATATATCACTATGGACAAGAACATCTACAGAGACTTAAAAACAAAAAATAAATCGCAACAGTTAATTAATGAATCTCCAAGCTTGATGTATAAATACCATCCTCTATAAAGACTCATAGAGACCACATGGCAGCGTAGCTCTCTAGTTCTTTTGATGATGACTTGAGATTAAGTGAACCTTCATTTTCAAGTAAAGTCGTCAATTTTATAGTAGCTGATCAGACATGAAGCACAAAATTTTTATTAATTCGATCAATTTTACAAAATTTATATTAATGCCAATTTTACAAAAATGCGATCAATTTTATAAAAAAAATATTAATGCGATCAACAATGGCATAATATTGCAACTGAATATTTGAACAAAAATAATAATGACGCAAAAAAGGCATAGGAAATCACCAGGTTGTAGATGTGCTATTCCCATGGGAAACAATGTTCAATTCTCGGTGTTGAGGTTGACATACCTAGGAAATCATATCGCATTCGGTTTAAATAGGGTTTAATTTCAAACTTGAAATTGGAAAAAATAAACTAAACCATTTAACTTAAACAATAATTGTTAATCATCAAACCATTTAACTCAATTGTTAACTTAGCTTAACTAAAAAAACTTAACATAACTATTAATTTTTAAACCATTTGTTTTTGGTTCAATTCAGTGTAGGAGGGAGGAGGCGGACTTGACAGTGGTTGGAGGAGTCGAAGCTAGCAGCAGTGGTGGCAATAACTACTGTCTACACTGGAGGGAAGGGGGAGGGAGGGAAGGAGGTAGGGAGGGAGAGGAAAGAGTGTGTTTGAGAGAGATGGAGAGGAGAGAGGTTTGTGTGTGTGTTTTATATTGGGGATTTTGTTTTATTAAAAGAGGCGTGCGTGTGTTTTATGTGTTTTGTGTTAGGGGTATTATATGAATACGAAGTTATTTCTCAAGTAGTGACTACATCTTTGCTTATAGTGTTTCAAGCCATACCTTTGGTGGTATGCTTTTGCTGTCCCCATCTGTTCTTGACATTGATCAAAGACAAATGTTCTGCTTCTACCTATTTTGAAGCATTATAGGCCGATATTTTGAACAATGATTATTGTCTTTGTACGGGGGCACTTTAAAATGATAATAAGAATAAGGTTAAAAGGGGGTGAAATAATATGATTTTGAATGAAGTGTGACAACAAGGATGAATAACAAATATATGTAATAGACCTATATAAACATACTCGTGGAGCTTTCGTGTCTTATGTTTTAATTGACCACCTTTCAGAGGCATCTTTCCATGATTGGAGGGTGATACATCGATTGCTTGAATGCTTTCGGTGCCTATAAGGAGGAGGAAAATGTTGTCATGAAAACCGAACAATCTTATAGTGGAACAAAGAAAAAATCGCATCTTGCTAACATAAGAGGAAAATTATAAGCACATCAAGATTTAAATTGCTTCAAATATTAAGCCAACTACTTTAAGGTCAACTCTCGTGTTTTAGTTTTCTCTCTAAAAAATATCACATCATCTTATACTCACTTTTCTCATTAATATATATCAAACATAACCAAGTAGCTATGATGTGCATTAGCCTATATACTGTAGTAATGTATTGTCACCTATAAAATGCATTTGTTTGGTGTGTGGTAAGTGTATGGCTACGTGGTATGCCGTGGGTTAGCTTAGTTGGGAGGTTGTTTTGGTTCACAGTTTACTTGAAACTGTTAGTTGAACTGTTTTGGTATAATATAGTGTGTGCGTATAAGCAATAGTATCCACTAAACTTAATTTTTTAGAAGTCTCTTATAATTTCCTCCAAGATAATTTTGGACGCCCCCCTTGTCTTTTACATTCTATTTAATTTAGTTTTCCTTTTGTTATTTGTACATTCGTTGGCGTACGCACTATGTCAATACTACTAAAAAAATATATGAATCGGAACAAGAAAAGATGTATTACTCACATGGGTGGCACCGTAGATTACATTCCACGTGATCCATATGCATGTGAAGATGTGAAGAGCACTGTCCCTTAACATATGACATTCTTTGAGATAAAATCTTTCTGAAGAAAATAGAAGCAAGTCATTGAAGTATTGAGGAACAACTTTTCTCAAGATCACGTCACTTGATCAGTTTTTTTTACTTCACATATATGTTAGTTTCTTAGTTAATTTAGCCACTGTTTTGAAGAAAACTGGCAATGAAAAACATTTTACAGCTATGTAGATTATACATCTTTGTAAACTTAAGGAGACGGTGCAACCAAACTAGGGGAGGCCGTAAGTTGAACAATGGATGCTCTGATACAATGGAAGCATCGAAACTAAAATCAATTAACAACTAGTGGAGAAGCCAATAATTTTACAGAGATGTAAAGCCAAGTATAAGTGGACTATATATTATCAACAGTGCATGTTAGATGAAGGGTGGGCTATAGTTTATTATTAAAAAAGAGTTTCCATAATGACAATATATCAATTATTTCTAACAATATGGAGGTCAAAGTCTTCTAATTTGTACTTTAAAGAAATTCCATAGTGATTAGAGTAGTCTAACCCAAGTATATTGATCAAATATAGTAGCAGAAAAGTAAGCAAGAAGTAATTTTAATAAATATGAAATGATAGCATGCCAACAATTTCGTTGAGTATGTTTAATTTGAGAAGAGCTGTGGCAATGAAGAAAAAGTAGCTGGTACCCACCTGCAAGAACCAAACAACACGCAATCTTTAAGAGAAGCATCATGTTATGTTTAAGAGAACCAAACAACAACCATATCTGCTCTTTAGCATCAATAGATTGAACCATATCTTCTCTCTAGCAACAATCGATTGAACAAATGAAAAGATCCATCTCTTCTCTTTAGCAACAACCAGGACTGATTTCACACAAAAATCCATATTTGCTCTTTAGAAATAATAAAGACGTAAAGATATAAAATCATTGAACCATATCTGCTCTTTAGAAATAACTGAGATATAAAATATATAAAGTCGATTGAACCATATATGCTCTTTAGTAACAATCGATTAAATAAATGAAAAGAACTGTATCTGCTCTTTAGCAACAACCAGGACTGATTTAGCACAAAACTCAATCGATTGAACAAATGAAAAGAACCATGTCTAAAATTGAAAAGAAACCGTTCGCACAACAAATGAAAAGAAACATAGTCATAAATTTTGTCTGAATGATAACATAAACCAAATGAAAAGAAATCGTTCGCACAATAAATTAAAAACATAACATAAATCGTATCTAAAAGAAATCATTTAAAATCGAAAGTTTGGAGAAGTTTACGTGAATGAGATCTTTCGCACTGAATGAGGAATCAAAATCATTCACACTGAATGAGAGAGAAAAGGGGTATGAGGATTTGGAGAGGGACGTGGAACTCTGATTGGAATTCTAGGAGGGAAAGTTTGGAGGGGAAATGTAGCGAGGAAATTTTGACCAATTTTTTTTTATTATAACCCTTTTAGGTTTTTCACTTACAAATTATGTAACTATCCCAAATTTTATAATGGTTTTGAACACTTCAAAACTTTTGAAGTGTCCAAATTCGTTCTAAATTTGTAAGTGTTATAAACACTTACAAATTAAATAATCTATTAGTTGCAAAATAGTCATTATGGTGTAGTGAAGTTTTTATTTCAAGACAGGCCAAATGACTCCCCTCGTGAGTTGTTATTTTGCCTCACAGTCAGGCTTGCTCGAGGGAGGGATCTTCCCCTCGGATCACTTACACTAGGTTCAATCTACGCTTGGTTGGTCCGTTCCCATGTGAACATGGAAAGATCCCATAGTTGTTATGATATGACCAACTTTTTGAATTCCTTCATTTTGATAGACTTTTTGTTCGAGAGATTTCCCAACTTTCCCCAGAGCCTCACTCATTACACATCAATGTTTCTCGAATTACCAGGTGACACAATAAGATCCCCAAGCAAGCTGTGGGTTCTTTAATTGATAATATTGATGAGTTATCATTTCTTCCTTACTGCAAATGAGTGGGGGGTGTCTTCTTATGGGGCTTCTTCACAACTTCTCCTGGCACTTTTTATCATCCTGCAAATTTGGAGTTAGTGGAAGACTGCCCCCACATATCTGTTATGGCTATGATTCTGCATTTTGTGCTTACCTCGCTAACTGAACTTGGCCAAAGGGTTGAGTTTTATCATTCTGAGCCAGTGAGAAATAAATTTAGGTATGACTAAGGAGTTTACACCCAATTATCCATCGAGCCATTAGCCCAATGAACTATACTTGGAGGTGTATGACAATTTTACTTTTGAGGGGATGCTCCAGAGAACTAAGAAATTTGGTTGTTTATTTATTCTTGCTCGTGACTACCTCCCCTCATTTAGCCCCTCATGGTTCTCCTTGTGGCAATGCCAGATCTTGATTATTAAGAATTGCATTAAGGATGTGCCCCACAAAACTATTCCTACCAAAATTCCCATAATGATAAATACTTGGGTAAAAGAACCCAAGAGGAATTATGGTTTCATAATATTTTGGCGAAGCCTCCCTCGAGCAGGTCATCCCTATTTTATGGGACCTTTGCACGAGGAGTCTGTCTATGCAAAACATCCGGAGCCCTAGTCAGCTAAAGTAAAGGGAAAAGAAAAAGCCAAGACTATGGACCTCTAAAAAATAAACCACCCAAACATAGATGTGTCAAACTTTGTTCCAACCCAGGTAGAGATAACTCCTCTTCCTCCTTCACATGTGAGGACTGGAGCAAGCAAGGAGAAGAAGAAAAAAATGGCTAAGCCCACTGCTCCCTCAACCGTACCAGAACAAAAGTTAGACATTGACCTTCTTAGGATTGAGGAGATATTCCAAACAGTATGCGAGTTATGATCTTGTAGAAACCCTATTCTGTTACCCCTAAACTCTCCTTAGGTCCCTAGAACCTCACTTCATCACTACAAACCCAGGTCATACCCCGAGTACTGGCCTAAAAGCCATCGGGCACTCCCAAGCTCCGTTTGACCAAAAGTCAAACTCTTCAGCTCGACTGAGACTAAATGAATTTTCAAAGGGCCCTGAAGCCCCTTTCTAACGGTCCATCCCGTGCGTGATTCTGACTTACCATGAGGACGAACGACATGTTTTCCCCCGAAACTCAATCAGGAGGCCACCGGGCGCTCTCGGGATCCATTTGACCTAAGTCAGCTCTTCAAATTGACTGAGACTAAATGAATCTTCAAAGGGCACTGAAAACCCTTTCCAATGGTCTACCTAGTGCACGATTCTGACTTACGGTACGAACGAACGATCTATTTTACTCCGGAAGGTCACCAAATGCTTCCAGGGCTCGATTGACCAAAGTCAACTTCCCGAACCAGACCAAACTCTTATGAATGTCGATGTACATCCCCTAAACTTTCCAACGGTCAGCCCGTACGTGATTCGAACTTACCATGAGGGAGAATGATCCGTTTGCGTTCGATGATTCCCTATCCAATGGGCTGACAAATGCTTCCGAGCCATCTTTTACCCAAAGTTAACTCCCGAACCCAAGAGAAGTCCGAAGGACTTTCGAAGGTCTATTAATTACCTTTCCAACGGTCCTCCCCGTGATAATTTTGATCAACGATTTGTATTCTGCGACCGATTTTCCAAAAATGCCTGAAAGACACTACCAAACGGCAGGTCCCAGACCCTGCCTATCGGTAGTGTGCCTAAACGCACCTGCCGATTGGCAGGAATATGGCTATGCCGATAGAAAATAACATGGACCTATAAAAAGGAGGTCTGACCTCACTTGCAAGAGGAGCCCAAATCAGAAACATATCACTCTCAGCAAATCCAGAAAACCTCTCTCGAAGTCAGCGCGATTTCCACATCCACCCTTTCCAACCTTCACTTTTCATCATCCTTTTTATCAAACTTGGTGAATTCACTACCCTCCATCATCATCCAAGTGCAAGGGCTGCTCTCTAACACTCAAGATCAAGCTCAAGATCTTCAAGAAGGTCTAATTTTCTCAACTCTCTCCATAAATTCTCATAAATTCGCATTAACTTGTTTTATTAATTAGAACTTTTATTCTCTCATCAGACATCCTAATATACTTTTTATTTAGTATTATTGCACATCTCTTATTTTCATACAACTAAAAAACCCAAAAAAAAAATAAGAAAAAGAGGGTTTGTTCATAACTTCCAAACGGTAATTCTAAAACTTTTCTCATAACTAAAACACTTTTTCTACACTAATAAGAGAATCCCCCGATTGGATTTATGGGATAAACCCCACCCCTCGTTTTGCATGCGAACTGCGTGGACTTTGATTCCTCTATAGGCTACATAAGCGTCTCGGGGTAAAATTCGAGATTCGAGTCCTATTTTTGCTTTTTCTCTCATCTCTTATTCTCTCTAAATAAAATTATCCTAGATTACATATATATACATATATTTGTCCTTAGTGGCGTATTATTACACATGCGTTATCGTTCCATCATAACGATCAACGTAAGGGTAATCGCATAAATCCTATTTTCTAATATTTTTATACCTTCCTATGGATGACTCGCTTTACCTCTTCCATGGTACAAGTCGATGATTCCTATCTCCACTATATATATACACATGCACACATATCAAGGGGAAAATAAAGGAAAATAGCAAAAACCCATGAGAGACCGTAAGGGTGGAATGGGTGCCTAACACCTTCCCATTTCGTAACTTAGCCTCCGAACCCTTGGATACTGTCCTTCGGAGTGGCTCCCTTTCTTTTGTCTGTTTTGCGTAAAATAGACTGGCGACTCTATCTCTCTACATTTTTCACCTCACCCAAATGACGCCAGCCGAAGCGCTCCCGAGAGGGATGCACGGGACCTAGGATCCTCCCTCACGCGCCCGCCCGCCACGAGGATCGGGGGGATGGCCACAGTTGCGACTCTATTGGGGAGAGATGGTGGGATTTTCTATTTTGAGGGCTAGGCTCTATTTACATAGATGTTATGTTTGTTTATATTTTCCCCCAATTTTGCATGTTCCCCTTTTTCATGTACATCCCATACTAGGGGTGTAAGCGGTACGGTTTGGTCGATAAATAGTAGATACCAATACCAAAACCAAACTCTGGATGGTAAAACCAAATCGTACCAGTTTACCACCCGATACACCAAAATCAATACCAAAACTAAACCGGACGGTATTTTGGTTTTTTCGGTAATTTTGGTTTTTTCTGGTTTCGGTAAACTCTGATTTTTTATGGTTTCGGTAAATTCTGGTTTTTTCTGGTTTCTGGTTTCAGTTTTTTCTGGTTTTGGTAAACAACACTAAAAGCCCCAAAAAAACAAAAACAAAGCCAACCAAATTTTTTAAATATTAAAACCAAAACCAAAACCAACTTTTTTCTGGTTTCGGTAAATTCGGTACGTTTTTTTTTTGGTTTAGGTAAATTCGGAACGGTATGGTAATTTTGGTACGGTTTTTTTTTGTTTCGATAAATTCGGTACGGTAATTTCAGTAAATCGGTTTTTTAAATATTAAAACCAAAACCAACCAACTTTTTTGCAGTAATTTCGGTTTCGATTAGACTGATTTATGGTATTTTAATATATGAAACCAAAAGTATTTTTTTTGGGACCAAAAAGGTATGGTACGTTAAAAACCCGTACCGCTTCCACCCCTATCCCATACTTATTCTTCTATTCACACATTTATAGAAAATTCTCCATGTACACTTTGCACCACGTGCACCTAGGGTCACATATATCCATATGTTGCACGCATCACCCATCCATACTAGGTGTACCATTGATACTTGTACTTTGCTCCCTGTTTGGCATAATCGAAAAAGATATTCTCATAAGATACTAATAAGAGGATCATGCATGATTCACACGACATCACCAAAGAGCATTGTTATTGACCAAATTTTTACCCAGTAACTGGAGGGTCACTTCGTGATGGGCGCTGGTCCGGCAGGGCGCAGTTAGCCTAAGCGATATGACTCTCACCTTCCATTGGACAAGTACCTTCGACGTATATCAAACGGTTCCCCCGCATCGTACCACTCGACCGAAGTCATGACAGGAGGTATATTTCAGGGAACTCGTTCACGTACGTCGAGTATATCGAATTCGCTCTCACACGTACCGTCCCCACGAGGTATATGGTAAGGCAATTCACGTACACTCAGGTATATCAAATGGCTTGTCCACACGTATCAATTACCTGCAAGAGCAAGACGCATATCGTGGAAGTCACGCCAAAGGATGGAACCCTTTCTGATTCACTCAACCAACTGCATACCGGCATATAGGTGTCAAGCCTAGGACACACATGTTAGATTATCGGTTTCTACCCGAAACTCTGCCGAAATTTCGGGTCGGCCTGCCGTCCGAATTTTTGTGAATTTTTAAAATGGGACCCTGTCCATGAGCCTGGTTACAAGTCCAACCATAGCTTTGCATATATTACAAACCCAATTTTTCCAGGCTCGAGTCCCGTCCGGCATTTCATTTTGCATTTAGGAGAATTAATACATGTGAAAACATAATAATTATAATAATCATGCTGTGACCGTCTCCAAAAAAGAAAATTCTCTTTTTTATCCAAAATCCAAAAATATTTTTTTTTCTTTCCTTATCAAAAATACAAAAACATTTCTCTTCTCTTTATCAAAAATCCAAAAATATTTTGTCTTTCAATAAAAAAAATGTCAAAAAAGGTGTATTGATTCCCTTTTTCTCAAAAATAAATCCCATTTTACACCTTCTCAGGTCGATCGCAAACCCTTGGCCTGGCTCCTTATTGGCTTCGATCTTCAGTCAAGTCACCCAGGAGTTCCGTTCGTTCCCCTATTACTTCTTTCGAGTCCGGAATCCATCTGCTTTCCATGGAGGACACAGATCAAGTATCTATTGTGCAGCCGGATCTGACGGCAGTCCTAGCTCAGCTTGTGTCCAAAATTGACAACCTCCATACTGAGGTCCGAGAGATGCAACAAAACCAGGTTTTCGTTCCTCAAGAGCCCGGGGCCCTATTACCTCATGATATGGATCCAACCGAGCCTATATGGGTTCCCAAAGAGTATCATCACGCTCCACGTGCCCCTCCCGCTAATGAACCACCACCTGCCCAACTTTCGATGTCGAACCTTGCCCAGCATGGGGTTAACTTACTTATGATCATTGATCTAAAGGAAGAAGAGCTGAGCAAAGTCAAAGAGGACCTCAATATGCTCACCAAGAAGTTTAACCATGTCAGAATCTCAGGAAATTACATGGATTACACCCACATGTCTCCTTATCCTAAAGCGAGGTTACCCGAGAAGTTCAAGATGATAAATATCAAGAAATTCAGAGAAAGTGGACCCCCGATTGTTCATCTCTGAAGTTATCATCGTTTCATGACTCTACTAGGGGCTTCTGAAGAAGTGATGGCCCAATTGTTTCAGCAGACTTTGAAAGATAGCGCCCTCCAATAGTTTTTTTCTCTTAAAGAGTCTAGAATTCGTAGCTGGGAGGATGTAGCCCGAGAATTCATGTCACAGTACAAATACAATGAGGAGCTTGAGGTCACCCGCCATGATTTAGAGCTGCTCAAATAAAACCCTGGAGAATCAATCAGTAACTTCATCGCCCGATGGAGGGAAAAAGCAGCTACCATGATCAATCAGCCATCCGAGGAAGAACAAGTCAGCATAGTGAAGAAGAACTTATTACACCATGTCCGGACAACGATGGGAGGACAATACTATCCCCACTTCCGAGATCTCAGAGAAGCAGGAGTAGAAATCGAGGAAGGTCTTGCCAAAGCAGAAGTTGGCCCAAAGAAGGTGTCCGAACAGTTCACCCCCAGAAAATATGATAAACCTGCCACTGCTGCAGTTTCAACCATCAACAACATCTCTCAACCAACCACCTCATGGGCACCAGAAAGACGTCATATCCCACTCTGAAAGGAATACACCGAGCTCCATGCTCCCCTCTCCAAAGTTTATCAGGAAATGTTAAACCAAAACCTTATCAAACCCTTGGATCCTCGTCCATTACCAAATCCACCCCCAAGAAACTTCAAGGCAGATGCTCACTGCGCCTTTCACCAAACCGCTGGCTGTACCACTGACCAATGCTTCACCTTCGAAACGTAATCCAAGGTCAAATTGACCGGTGTACCATTGCCCCACCAGCCAACCCTAAGCCAAACACTACTCACAACCCACTTCCAAATCATACCAATGCCATCGTTCTAGAAGAAAACCCAGATTTTGATCCTTCAACTCAATTCACACCCATATACTCTCCTAAACCTCTCCAAATTTTCCCATATTTCCTCCTACACCCTACTAGCCTCGCTGATCAGGCACTGTCACTCCTTACCAGAGCATGAATCGTTGTCCATACCCATTTTGAAAATGGAAGCATGGAATTATCAGAAGTGTTTAACCAACTCCTAGAGTTCGGGCTGAAATTGCCCTCACAAATGATCATTGATTGCTAGAGATTCAGTACGCTGTTCTTGGAAGCACGAAAATGGGCTCGAGAGTCAGACAGATGGGTAGTACCAATTGATGAAGTCCTCCTGGATGATGTTGTCCAGATTATGGAAGAATTATTCAAACAAACCAACAATATTTGTAGTATCATCGAGTTACTCGATGCTTTGAGGCTACAAAGGCGCCTAACCCCTTCACCCTTACACATACCCACAGAATGGGATGACCTGTATGAAGAAGCCATTGAAGTTATGGAATGCATCGACTTTATATGGAAAGACGGAATTATTGCCACCGGATGGGGGGAAGAATTCAGAGATTCAAATGAAGAATAAGCTTTTGAGAAAAATGGACCGATAGCTGACATGTGTGGGATGATATCATTCAAAAAACTCCCCGAAGAAATAAATAAGGTGGCAGAACAACCCGAGATTAACGAGTAAATGGGATTCATATTCTTCCCTTCTTCATTAATCAGATGACTAGATTAAGGAGGCATTACCAGATCCCAAGCTCACTACCAGCCAATGACAAAGGGAAGGGCATTGAAAACCTTCATATGCTAGAAACGACCCTCGAGGAGAGCAAGATCCTTGATCAACTGAAAAAAACTCAAGCTAACATCACTCTATGGGGGCTTTTCATGTATTCTCAGCTGCACAAAAATTCTTTGATCAAGTTGCTCACTGAACCCACAGTTCCTCCCTCTACCACACCAGAAGAAGCGATAAATTTGGTCGGATCCTTGACCTCTACCCGAATGCTATCCTTTTTCGAAGAAGAAATCCCCAGAATTGGGCCAAACCACAATCATGCACTCAATATCTCTGTTGAAGTTATGGGGTAGGTTGTACCACTCTCTCTTATTGATAATGGATCCGCCTTGAATGTCTTCCCACTGAGAACCTTCAAATGTTTAGGCTTGAAATAAAGCCACCTCGCTCCAACCTCTGCTGTTGTACGTGCCTACGATAATACCCACCGGGAGGGGATGTGATCCATAAAGCTTGTAATAGGGACTGGCCCTATAAACCATGTCATCGAATTCCAAGTTATTGACATCCCATCTTGTTTTAATTTTTTTCTAGGACGACCTTGGCTTCACAGTATCAAGGGTGTATCTTCTTCACTCCATCGGAAATTAAAATTCTTCACCGATGGACGCATCATCACCATCTTAGGCGACGACAACAATGCCAATGGTGTATGTACCAGCAGTCCAATTCTTGAGATACAGCACGGGACAAATGATATGCTCCTATCAGGATTCCGAGTTAAGCCACTTCTACTCTCGGTAGGGGACGACTTCAAAGAAAGGGTTTGTCCAGAATACGACCCTCATGGCAACGTTAATGTGATTTAGATGTTCAAAAACATGCACTTCATGCCCGGACTGGGGCTAGGATAAAGACAACAAGGGATACTCCAGCCCATTGAACTGAAGAAGGCTTTCCCTCCTTATGGTTTGGGGTATCAATCGTCAGAATAAGAGCTCAGAATTATCCGCCAATCTCGACCAAAGAGAGGACTAAAGTGCATCTTGACTATCCTAGGTGACTCCTTGAATGGATGATTCGGCAAAGAGGGTGAAGACTTCCCCTTTTGTAGCTTTTCAGAACCATGGTATGACCATACTGACAAGAAGATGAAGCCTATAATGGAGATCTTCTTCTAAGATAGCTACCCATGGGCCGAGAGTTCCCAACACCATGTACAACCACTCATCAAAGATACTGAAGATTCTGAAGAAAGTGACTCCGAAGATTCCTTCAACTTACAGACACTGGGGCTGACACTCTGCATGGTTCATTCAGGCACTACATCACCGAATTCGTCCCAACTGATTAAAGCTACTGATACGCCTCTCCTCAACTAGCACGTTGCGCGAGTTTTACCTACTGAAATCTCCCCTAATCCTAAGTTTTACCCCATTTCTTCTTCTATTGTCTATCCTTGTTCAAATGTAATCGAGTCCTCCTTTGATGAAGTTCTCAATATTTTTTTTCCTATCAATGAAATAAATGAAGATTTTGAGTATCTTGCTGTGTCTTACATTAACTGTTTAGATTCTAATCAAACTTTTGATGATAATGGTTTTGCAAATGAACAATTCTAAACTGATCTAAATAAGGTTAATAATAAACAACATAACCGCGTTCAAGTTAATGAAGAAGAGACTATTGTTGTTAACCTTAGTTATAGTAGCCAATTGCGCGACATTAGGATAGGGGCTACCCTCGACGAGCATGAGCATGCATAACTCAAAGAATTTCTAAAAGAATTCGTGGATGTCTTCGCATGGTCTGATATGCCCTATATGTACCCCATAGCTGAGAGACACCAACCTCGGTCAAGGAGATGGCCGAGGTTAGAAGGGCCCTAAATTGGCAACCAGCAGTCTCAGACTTTAAAAGGTCGACCATTAACTCACTGTCAGGCAATAGCAGAGGTCTTCATGATCCATGGGGGCAGTTATTCATCAGGTCATCCAGGGCTGGCATCACGACTACCCAATATAGAAACCTCGGCTGGGTTCAAGCCGAGGTTGCAAATACTACACCATCATCATAACCAACCTCGGCTGAGGATCAACCGGTGTTCCAAACCTACTCCTGCATAACCCTGGCCCAGGCTGACATTATGACTCCACTTGTCTTACCTCAGCTTTTCATGAGCCGGGCTATCATGAATAAATCTAGGATTGGGCAACATCCAGACTTCACTAACTTCGTACTCTTCCAGGCCGAGGTTGGTGTCAATCGAAGATAGCAGAGCCTTTACTCGCATATGTGTGGCTGGGAACACGTGTACACAATCAGTTGTAACAAATCAATCCCCTCACGTGGGGGAATATTTCATCATCATTCTCTACATGTGACAGTGACAGATGTCTTCATCAGATTGGCTAGATCAACACACATATGTTCATGGCATGAATGGGGGGTGCATTATGAAGCATATTTTACTCTTGACTCACTTGAGTCTATATTGTATAAGTGTTCATCTAGTTTGGAAATAGTGACAAAATTATGTCTAACCTAGAATCCAAAGAACCTCAGAGCTTGCATTTCTATTTCATCTTTTATTGAAGGGACCTAGACCTTATTACCAACACTCACACACAGTAGAATGTATCATTTACATGTCATATTGCATATTAGTGTGTGTACATATGTTGTGTGTGTTTAAATCCCCAATATTGTTTTTTAAATATTTTTTTGGATTTTTTAAAACATTTTAAAAATAAGGTTTTATTAATAAAACTTGGTTTTAAAAGGTTATGGGGTATATCTGCTATTTTAGAATGTTGGTTTAATTGTCTCAAAGTTGGTTTGGGCAGAAACCAAAAGCGGCAGAGACTTCACGGTTTACATTGTAATTATTTTAGACACGCGTTTTATATCGTCTCATATGCCAACATGTGTTAGCTTCTGATTGGTGAGAAGTGTGTTTCCTTGCTGAGACAAATCGAGTGATCATTCTCATCCCTTGGATCGTTCTTATCAACGTTATGCATGTCTTCCAATATAATCCCTGTGATCCCCTTTGAACCAATCAGGAGAGCTTTAACCACCGCATATCGTATGCCCTTGGATCTAAGTCAATTGAACTTGACTAAATCTTGTCCCTTAATTTCAATCCTTATTCTCGAACCTTCCCAGCCTCTTATAAAAAGGCTCCTACTCTCAGCCTTCGAAGACTTTTGCCATTTTCGTCATTTGAGAGAAAAGAAAGAGAGAGTAGAGAGAGAAGAGAGAAACCAGAAGAGAGAGAAAGAGTTAGAAACCCTAGCCCTAACCCTAAATCTTCTACACAGTTCAAACCAAATAAAAACCTTCAAACCTCTATACTTTACCAAACAAAACCTTGAGTGTTTGAGATTTTAGAGATGATTTGAGAGTTGGTTTGTTGCTGTAACCTCTTTTTCTTTGGATCTTGTTTCCAACTTAATCATTTTCTTAGATCTGTTGTTCTTGTATATAGAAATTTTCAGATCTGAGTTTTTCATGATATATTACACTTAGTTTGCATGTTTGTTTCTCAGCTTGAGAAATATTTTGTTGATTCGTTTTCTGTAAATGTTTTTAACTTTGAAATCAACAAAAATATTTTATGTTTCTAGTTCTCTTAAAACTAAACCTTTGACCTAGTTTGGAATCACACTTGGAGGTTTTCAATCTCAAAATTTTTTTCAAAACTCTGAGATTGATTAAGATCTTGACTGTCTTCTAAGCAAGATATCCATGGATTCTGGGATTGATTTAAAGGTCAAACAGGTTCAATTTTTTGTGAGAAGAGAGAAAAAGAAAAATCACAGCATATAGACTTATATGTAATTTTCTAGGACTGTTTGTACTTAATAAGTGTGAGTGTGTGCATGCATGTGTTAGAGAGAACCTCCACAAACACTTTCACACTACAACACGAAAAGTGTTGGTAATAAGATCTTGAGAAAAAAGAGTCGACGTAGAGAGCTTGAATAAATTGGAGTTAACAAACTGAGAGGACAACATCAACAATCAGAACTGCAGAGAAGTTATAAGGACACCAGAGGGTACATTCCTAAACTTATATAGGTCTGAGTTGTATGCATGTTTGTTATATAGTTTGTAACTGTTAAATTTCTTTATAGTGGATTTTTTGTTTTACTCCGTAGAGGGAGTCGTGGATGTTTCCTCAATTGGTGAGTTTTTACCACGTAAAAATCTTGTACTTAATCTTCCTACATTTTCTCGTCTCATTCTTGGTTGTGCTGGATTTAAAAGCTTGTTTTAAAACTGTTTAATAAACCTGTTATTCAAATCTTGAATAGATCTCGTACATACTGTTTTGTTAAACACATCTTGTGTTCAAATAGTTTTGTTTTTTCAAGAAAAGAGTTTCCTCAAAAAACAGCTCGGAGTTACTTAAATAGTTTATTTTTAATAAATGGCTTTTGTAACAGAATTTCAATTGGTATCAGAGCTTGGTAAACTTCTTTTAAAGAGATCCTGTGTTTTCGAAATTGTTTTCTGAAAATCAAATATGGACGAGAAAAATGAAAGATTTGGTAACTTGACCAGACCTCCTATCTTTGATGGAACCAATTTTGCTTACTAGAAAGTAAGGATGATTGCTTTCATTCAAGGAACTCTGGGAGATGATGTCTGGGACATTGTTGAAAATGGTTACACTTTTCCTACAAAACCAGCCACTGAAGGAAGTAATGAGAGGGTTAAGAAAGTTTTAAGTGAGTTCACACAAGAAGAGAAACAAGTTTCTCGCAACAATAATAAAGGAAATAATGCTATATTTATGTCTATAAATGAACATGAGTTCAAAAGAATCTCATCCTGTACCACTTCTAAGGAAGCTTGGGACACTTTAGTTACTGATCATGAAGGTGACACTAGAGTTAAGGCTGCTAAAACTCAAATGCTCATTCAACAGTATAATTCCCTAATTATGTATGAGACTGAGTCATTTGAGGACTTCTATATGAACCTGACTGATATTGTGACCAAACTGCATGCTAATGGGATAACTTATGATAGACAAGAAATTATATCTAAAATTCTGAGATCATTACCACAGAAATTTGATAACAAAAGATATGCTATTGAGGAAATGTGTGATATTAATCTCACTCCTAAACTACTCAGTAGTAAATTAAGAACTGTGGAAATGGAACTGGAATTTAAGAAACAATTAACCCAGTCCCATAGGAAACAGACTAGTTCCAATCTATGCTTCTCTTCTAAATTGATTAAGCCTGAGTTTAATACTTTCAATGATGATTCTGATGAGGAATGCAATATAGAGAGTTTGGACAATCAGATTGCCTTAATGTCAAAACAGTTTAAGAAAATCATTAAATTTAGAAACAACATGGCAAATAAACAAGGCAAGTCCAATTATCCAACTCCTTTCAATCACATAACTCATGAGAAAAGCCATGACAAAAATCACAAGGACTCTCACACTAGACCTAACAGAGACCTTAAGAAGACTGAATGCTATAGATGTGGTAAACTAGGACACATTGCACAAGACTGTAGAGTTAACTTGAACACTCAAAACAAACACACTAGAGCCAACATTTGCAAGACATGGGATGATTCAAGTGAATCTGAAAATGAGGAACCTGAGTCATCTGATGTTTTTTACCCTTGCATGTCTTTCTTTGCCAAGATTATCTATAATGATGATATGCCTGTATTTGTTAATGAGGATGAATATAGTAATTCTACTTGTGATGTTTCGAATATTGCTGTTATTGGTTTAGATGCTTTGATTACTGAGAATATTTCTATCTGTTCCTCGGGGTGTGTGAGTCAAAGGGAAAGCGATAATGACGATGTCAATGGGTGTGTGAGTACAAAGAATGAAGCCCTAGGGGTCATTTCACACACTACACTTAGTGACTCGGACAATGAAGACCTCCCAGATATTCACACCCTCTATGCTAAAACTCTCAAGAAAAGCACTAGACTAGAAAAGATTATGAAAGATCTCACTAAGAAGTTAGAAGATCTAAGCCTAATGGTTAAACTGAATGCTGAAGAGTATACTACCCAATGTCTAACTCATGAAAGTGAAATTAAAATGTTTGATGAAAAACTCATAAATTTAAATGAAACAAATGAAACTCTGGAGAAAAAATACAAAGGGACATTATTAGAATTGGAACAAACTAAAGAAAAGACATCAACTGTTTTCAAAAAATTTACTAAATTTGAAAACAACTCAAACTGTTTTAATGAATTTGTTGCTGAATAAAAAACCAATTCTGATGATCGAACTGGAATAGGATTTTGCCCCAATTTGAAGACACAAACAAAACCTTTTGAAACTATCAAGTTTGTGTCAGGAGGTAAAAGACCTATTGAAACATGCCCAGACTTTCATTCTCTAAAAACTGAGTTTGACTCAAAATATCAAAATTTTAACATTGGGGAATCAAGTTGCTCTAAACATGAAAGCTCACCTGAGGCTAAATACGTCTGCCCCTTTATTAGAAAGAGTGAATCTACATTCAAACCTATACTACCTAGGAATAGAGTTCAACCTCAAAACTCATCAAAACCTTTGTTTAGAGACTTTCCTAAGAAGACCCCAATTTTGAGCAATCTGTACTGCTCCTATTGCGACATATACGGTCATTCTTTTGACGGTTTCTATGCTAGGAGATTAGTTAAACCTGTCTATAATCCTCATATCTATCAGAACTTTAACTATTCTAGAAGGAGCCGCAACAATTATATACTTCCTAGACAACAGATAAAAACTCTAATTATAGGAAGGGAAAGACCAAACCTAAAAGAACATTTCCTAGAAGGAATCCTAAGAACTTTCCTAAACTAAATGCTCATGTTTTTCATAAAATTCAAAATCATGCGCAAAACATTTTTCAGCAAAAATCTAATGCTCGCAAATTTTATCAATTGAGAGCTAATAAGCGCAAAATGAAAACTAGAGCAATTTGGGTTAGAAAAGATTATCTATTACCTCAGATGAAGTGTAACATAGTTGTTACTGCTCTAAAAGCAGAACACACATCATCTGGTTGGTATTTAGACTCTGGATGTTCTAAGCACATGACTGGGGATGAAACTAAACTTTTAAACAAAACCAGCTTTGCTGGAGGTAAAGTCATTTTTGGTGATGGAGTTTCATCTCAAATCATAGGCAAAGGAACTCTCCAAGAAGATGGACTTCCTGTTCTTGAAAATGTCCTTCTAGTTAAAGGTCTTAAGGCAAATCTACTTAGTATATCGCAATTTTGTGACTCAGATCATACTGTTACCTTTTCAAAGAACAATTGCAAAATTTTAAATGAAAAAGGTGAATGCATAATTATAGGATTTAGGACTCCTGACAATTGTTATACTGTCATGAACAAATCTGAAATCTGTAATGTTGCCAGAATGGATGACAACGAGATATGGCATAACAGAATGGGTCATATAAATTACGATAACCTTAGTAGACTGACCTCTCAAGAAATAGTTAGAGGAGTTCCTAAAATCAAACCCATTCCTAATATTGTCTGTGGTTCTTGCCAGGAAGGTAAAATTGTTAAGGCACCTCATAAGAAAGTTAATGATGTTCTTACCTCTAATCCCTTGGAGCTCATCCATATGGACCTAATGGGTCCCTCCCAAACTGTTAGTCTTTGTGGACACAGTTATATTTTAGTTATGGTTGATGACTTCACTAGATTTACTTGGGTAGCCTTTTTAAAACAAAAGTCTGACACTTTTCAAACTTTCTTAAAAATACTTCTTCGGATTGAAAATGAAAAGGACACTCAAGTAAATAGAATCCGTAGTGATAGAGGTGGAGAATTCAAAGACACCGGTATTATTGAATACTGTGACTATAATGGTTACAAACATGAATTCAGTGCTCCTAAGACTCCTCAACAAAATGGAATTGCTGAAAGAAAGAATTGTACCCTTCAAGAGATGGCACGTGTTATGTTACATGCCAAGACTTTACCTAAATACTTTTGGGTAGAATCTATTCGTACTGCATGTCACATCATAAATAGGGTCTATCTTAGAAATAATTCCAAACAAACCCCTTACGAACTTTGGTACAAGAAAAAGCCCAATCTTAAGTACTTTAGAACTTTTGGTAGCACTTGTTATGTATGCAAAGATAGGGAACACTTATCCAAATTTGAGAGTAGGGGAGATAGAGCTATATTTTTAGGATACTCACCTAACAATAGAGCCTATCGAGTGTATAATCTTCGCACTAAAACCTTGATGGAATCCAAAAATGTAATTGTGATTGACACTGCTGTAGAGAGTAAGACTGATGAATCAACTATTGAGGAAGAGCCTACAAACATTTTAGAAAGTAACTCTCCTGAAATAGATGATTCATTACCAATTGAGACACCTGAAGTACCTAATTGGGTTTCTAAGGATCATCCCATAAATAACGTAATTGGTAACCCTAGTGAGCCAGTGCGTACAAGATCCCAACTAAGAAACTATGCACATTATGCATGTTTTGTTTCCCTTGTGGAACCAAAGAATGTAAATGAGGCATTGAATGAATCTCACTGGATTTCTGCTATGCAGGAAGAACTTCTTCAATTTGTCATTCATGATGTTTGGTATCTTGTTCCTCGTCCTGATCACAAAAAGGTTATTGGTACACGTTGGATTTTTAAAAATAAGACTGATGAAAGTGGGATAATCATTAGAAATAAAGCTAGATTAGTTGCTCAAGGATACTCTCAAATTGAAGGAATATATTTTAACGAGACCTTTGCTCCTGTTACTCGGTTAGAATCTGTTCGTCTGCTCTTTGCTATAGCTTGCCACATGCATTTTACACTTTACCAAATGGATGTCAAATCTGCATTCCTTAATGGAATATTGACTGAAGAGACCTATGTAGAACAACCTAAAGGGTTCATTGACCCTTAATATCCAAATCATGTATTTTGTCTTAAAAAGGCTCTGTATGGCCTTAAATAAGCACCTAGAGCTTGGTATGAGCGTCTTTCCAGTTTCCTCTTAGATAAAGGTTTAAAAAGAGGTGGAAATGATCAAGCTCTTTTTGTCAAACATTTTGACAAACACATCATTATTGCTCAAGTTTATGTTGACGATATTATCTTTGGATCAACTTCTCCCTCAGAAGTAAAATCCTTCTCTGAAACTATGCATAAGGAATTTCAAATGTCCCTTATGGGGGAGTTACAATTCTTCTTAGGCCTTCAAGTCAAACAAAATTCAGAAGGATTATTTGTATCGCAATCTAAGTACGCTTTAGAGATAGTAAAGAAATTTGGCCTCGAGAGTGCTAAAGATGCTAAAACGCCCATGAGTACTACGTTAAAACTTTCTAAAGATGAAAATGGAAAATCCGTAGATCCTACTCTATATCATAGTATGATAGGAACCTTACTATATCTTACTGCCTCGCGTCCTGATATTATGTATGCTATGTGTATATGTTCTCGTTATCAAAATAACCCTAAAGAGCGCCATTTGAATGCTGTTAAACGTATCATTAAATATGTAAAAGGCACTCTGAATCTAGGACTTTGGTACACTAATGACACACCAAGCACTATAATTGGGTACACTGATGCTAATTGGGCTGGGTGTACTGATGATAGTAAAAGCACATCAGGAGCATGTTATTATATAGGTAATAACTTGGTAGGATGGAGTAGTAAGAAATAAAACTACACATCACTCTCGACAGCCGAATCTGAATACATAACCGCTGGCAGCTGTTGTGCTCAATTACTGTGGCTTAAACAAATGCTAAGTGATTATGGTATTTAAGAAAACCAATTGCATCTCTATTGTGATAATCAAAGTGCGATTAATATTTCCAAAAACCCTGTTCAACACTCGCGAACAAAGCACATAAAAATTAGACATCACTTTATACGTGAATTGGTTGAAACTAAGGAATTAGAAATCAATTATCTTCCTACTGATTTGCAACTCGCAGATATGTTCACCAAACCTCTAGATTATAATTGATTCATTTCCTTGCGTAAATCTATTGGTATGGTTTGTGTTGAGTAATACATTTGCTGATTATCCAAGTTTTTCCCTTTGTCCATTTGAGACAAAATGGGGGAGAAATTTGAGTCTCTAATGATTCTTTATATATGCTAAACAACTTGATCCTAGTGATTCATTGCAGGTGTTTGTACAGCTTTTCTCAACAGATGTTATAGGGTATTCAATTGTAAATAGTTGAGTTATGTACTTTTATTTTCTAGGATTTGGGTAGATAGAATCTTTACAGGAATAGGTTTTTCTTATCTTTTGTCGCCCTACGAGTCCTAGTTGACTCAAAGGAGATTTTGTCTCATATTTCCAAAGGGGGAGATTGAAGCACCTTATACTCTTGACTCACTTGAGTCTATATTGTATAAGTGTTCATCTAGTTTGGAAATAGTGACAAAATTATGTCTAACCTAGAATCCAAAGAACCTCAGAGCTTGCATTTCTATTTCATCTTTGATTGAAGGGACCTAGACCTAATTACCAACACTTACACACAGTAGAATGTATCATTTACATGTCATATTGCATATTAGTGTGTGTACATATATTGTGTGTGTTTAAATCCCCAATATTGTTTTTTAAATATTTTTTTGGATTTTTTAAAACATTTTAAAAATAAGGTTTTATTAATAAAACTTGGTTTTAAAAGGTTATGGGATATATCTACTATTTTAGAATGTTGGTTTAATTGTCTCAAAGTTGGTTTGGGTAGAAACCAATAGCGGTAGAGACTTCAGGGTTTACATTGTAATTATTTTAGACACGCGTTTTATATCGTCTCATATGCCAACATGTGTTAGCTTCTGATTGGTGAGAAGTGTGTTTCCTTGCTGAGACAAATCGAGTGATCATTCTCATCCCTTGGATCGTTCTTATCAACGTTCTGCATGTCTTCCAATATAATCCCTGTGATCCCCTTTGAACCAATCAGGAGAGCTTTAACCATCGCATATCGTATGCCCTTGGATCTAAGTCAATTGAACTTGACTAAATCTTGTCCCTTGATTTCAATCCTTATTCTCGAACCTTCCCAGCCTCTTATAAAAAGGCTCCTACTCTCAACCTTCGAAGACTTTTGCCATTTTCGTCATTTGAGAGAAAAGAAAGAGAGAGTAGAGAGAGAAGAGAGAAACCAGAAGAGAGAGAAAGAGTTAGAAACCCTAACCCTAACCCTAAATCGTCTACACAGTTCAAACCAAATACAAACCTTCAAACCTCTATACTTTACCAAACACAACCTTGAGTGTTTGAGATTTTGAGAGATGATTTGAGAGTTGGTTTGTTGTTGTAACCTCTTTTTCTTTGGATCCTGTTTCCAACTTAATAATTTTCTTAGATATGTTGTTCTTGTATATAGAAATTTTCAGACCTGAGTTTTTCATGATATATTACACTTAGTTTGCATGTTTGTTTCTCAGCTTGAGAAATATTTTGTTGATTCGTTTTCTGTAAATGTTTTTAACTTTGAAATCAACAAAAATATTTTTTGTTTCTAGTTCTCTTAAAACTAAACCTTTGACCTAGTTTGGAATCACACTTGGAGGTTTTCAATCTCGAAAATCTTTTCAAAACTCTGAGATTGATTAAGATCTTGACTGTCTTCTAAGCAAGATATCCATGGATTCTGGGATTGATTTAAAGGTCAAACAGGTTCAATTTTTTGTGAGAAGAGAGAAAAAGAAAAATCACAGCATATAGACTTATATGTAATTTTCTAGGACTGTTTGTACTTAATAAGTGTGAGTGTGTGCATGCATATGTTAGAGAGCACCTCCACAAACACTTTTACACTACAACACGAAAAGTGTTGGTAATAAGATCTTGAGAAAAAAGAGTCTACGTAGAGAGCTTGAACAAATTGGAGTTAACAAACTGAGAGGACAACATCAACAATCAGAACTGCAGAGAAGTTGTAAGGACACCAGAGGGTACATTCCTAAACTTATATAGGTCTGAGTTGTATGCATGTTTGTTATATAGTTTGTAACTGTTTAATTTGTTTATAGCGGATTTTTTGTTTTACTCCGTAGAGGGAGTCGTGGATGTTTCCTTAATTGGTGAGGTTTTACCACGTAAAAATCTTGTACTTAATCTTCCTACATTTTCTCATCTCATTCTTGGTTGTGCTGGATTTAAAAGCTTGTTTTAAAACTGTTTAATAAACCTGTTATTCGAATCTTGAATAGATCTCGTACATACTGTTTTGTTAAACACATCTTGTTTTCAAATAGTTTTGTTTTTTCTAGAAAAGAGTTTCCTAAAAAAACAACTCGGAGTTACTTAAATAGTTTATTTTTAATAAACGGATTTAGTAACAGAATTTCACATTACACCCCCCACACACTATATATACTTGCCTTCTCCTATTTGGAGGGGGATCCGAAAATGACAACCCTAGCTAAAACTCTGTCCAAATATACAGTAGAGAGAGAGAGAGAGAGAGAGAGCTTGAGCGATTGTATCCATGGACGATAGTGCCTTGCTCCAGTGACTATACTCATTCACTCGCACAGTGGACATAGGCCTGATTGGCTGAACCACTTATATGCCTGTGTTCATCCTCATCTCCTCACCTACTTCTACTAAATATTCATATACTCTCATGCTTCCATTGTTAACACCGAATTAAGCTCGCAAACACCTTGAAGGGTGGTGCTATTTACGGAATCATTATTTTGGAGCAGTCTGTGGGAACAAGAAGTTGTCTCTTCCTCCTTTTCTGCTTAACTTCACCGGAGACTCTGGTGGTGAACCAGGCCTCACCCCTTGCATGGAGATGTTTCACCATTGAAAGAGGTCCTTTAAGGTATTAAGAACATCTATTACACCAGCTCTTTAGTGTTAATGTATGGCACCGAAATTACTACAACCTCTTCCATCGCCTGGTGCTGGAGGACCTAGCTTCAGCCAGGCACCGCCTCAGTCCGAAATGGCAGAGGTGGCGGCAGCCTTGAGGTCTTTGGCTGCAACGCAACAAGCAATGAAGGAGCAATTTGCACAACTCAGTCAAAATATAATGAGACCACCTGGGGTCTCACCGAAGATGATTACTTCGACGGCCGCTCAGCCCCATCCTAATGCCAGGGGACCACCCCAGGCATCGCGAAAAGACCAACCTACACCTCAGCGGAGGAGGGACATTACTGACCCTAGGCATTTGCGTCAGGGGAGGCAAGGACACCCTTGCCCTAAGGATAGGTATGATGATTTGGAGACAGAAGACGCTCCAAAAGTTTATTGGGAGCCGTATGAGGTTTCAAATAACACAGTGCGTCCTATCCAGCAGAGCCGAGGTTGTGGAGGCAGAAGAGGTGAAGAAGTCCAACAAAGAGGATCAACTTTTGATCGATTGAGCAGAGGATCGACCTTTGAAAGGCTCGACCCAGTAAATGACCTAAGACAGAGGTTGTCAAGATCGAGAAGCGCAGTTGGATCATAAAGGGAAGATGGTCAACATTGTCCTCATCAAGGTCGACCCCACTTAGGACGAGGTAGAGACCATGAAGAGGTCAACAATCGACATCATACTGCAGCTGGGGAACCCTCAGTCCACCCCTTGGAGGTGGCAGAGGACAACCTCGGCCTGGTCGACGTTGCAAGGCTATGGAACAACTCCATCCAACATCTTGAAGAAAAGATAGGAGATCTCATAAAAAACTGAGACCCGCTGTAGAGAGGTTTCTCAGAAGGCTCCCCATTCGTGGCTAGGATAGTGAGTTTTCCAACCCCTGCTATGTTCAAACCGCCCATGGTGTCTCCGAAGTATGACGGTAGCACCAACCCTGTACATCATATTGAGATGTACCTATCAGCGGCGGACATTTATTCAATACCAGATGAGATGAAGTGTCGGGCCTTCTCCAAAACTTTCACAGGAGCAGCACACATCTGGTTTACTTCTCTTCCGAAGAATTTAATTGAGAACTTCAAGGGCCTGGCTGAACGATTCATTCACAATTTCTGTTTTGGGGTAAGACCTCAAAAGAAGACCACCCATCTATTGTATGTCAAGAAAGGAAAGAACGAGAGCCTAAGAGACTACATTGCTAGATTCAACAAAGAAAAATTTGAGGTGGAAGACTACGAAGAGAATACAGCCTGACCGCCCTCATAGGGGGTCTTCAGAAAGGGAAGTTATTGTGGAAACTTGCTGAAGACCCTCCCAAGTCCATGGCAGAGCTATTAGCGACTGCGGGGAAGGTCATGAACGCTGAAGAGGACATGGACATAAAGTATGAGGATGAGAATGGCGGTAGAAGCGGGAAGTTCCAAAGAAAGAAGGACATAAAGAAGAGGTCAGCTGATGACAAGTTCGTGCATTATACCCCTCTAACTGTAAGCTGCGAACACATCCTCAATGAGATCAAGAATGACAGGTCCTTGAGGTGGCCAGAGAAACTGAAGGATCCTCCACATAAGAGGAACAAGAACTTGTGGTGCGAGTTCCACCAAGACCATGGCCATGTTACAGACAAGTGCTTCGCCTTAAAGGATAAGATCTAGAAGATGTTGAAATCGGGAAAGTTGAGGAAGTATGTTGATGGCAAGGCTCCTAAGAGGGGAAGAGATGATCCTAAAAAGAAGAGAATTGACAGATGTCGTGACGATACTCCAGCAAGGAGAGACGACGACTCATATGGTGATGATGAAGATGACCCCGACCTCCCACCAAAACATGACAACGCCCTCTCCTTTGGTGTTACCACCATATACGGAGGGCTCCTAGGGGGTGGTTCTGAAGTGGCTGATCGAAGAGGTCACGTGGCAGAGGCCAAGTCAGTGACCAAACTAGAAGCGATAAATCTGACGTCTTCCGAAACCAAGCAGAAGAGAAAGAAGGTGGATATGGACACTCTTATAGTTGGGTTCTCTCGACTCGATTTCAAATGCATCCTAGCTTCGCATGACGACCCTTTGGTAATCACAACAAGAGTGCATGGATGCGAGGTACATAGAATTCTCGTAGATGGAGGAAGTTCAGCAGATGTGATGTTCTGGCCCTGCTTTAAAAGCTTAGGCCTTAGCAGAGCTAGACTGGTACCATATCATCATCCATTAATGGGCTTCAGCGGTGAAAAGGTCCATCTGTTGGGCATGAATGAGATGGACGTGCGAATGGGCGATAAGTGGCCTAAGAGGTTGACCCGGAAGATCAATTTTTTCGTTATGGACAAAAATTTCTTATCGGCCTATAACCTCATTATAGGAAGAGTAGCCCTTAAGGAGTTTGAGGCTGTGTTGTCGACGGTCCACCAGATGATAAAATTCTCGACCCCCTATGGGGTAGGGGAAGTGCAAGGTGACCAGACCATAGAATGAGAATGTTACATCAACTCAGCCGAAGAGAGAGAGGCCCATAAGAGAGAAACTTCCACATATAACATTGATACACTTGACCCTAGAGATGAAATGAAGTTGCAGAAAGGAGAGGCCGCGGAAGAGGTAGAATCCATCGTCCTCAATTAGGACGAACCGGAAAAGACCGTCCAGGTCGGCAAAGCTTTAAAAGAGGAGATCAAGGAAGAGCTGATAAACTTCTTGAGGAAGAGGCAGAGTGTCTTCGCTTAAAGACACGCAGACATGTCTGGCATCGACCCTGAGGTTATGTGCCACAAACTTAACATGACTAAGGATGCTAGGCCAATCAAACAAAGATGAAGGGTTTACTCTAGGGAGAAGTATGACGTCATCTTGGAAGAAGTTAGAAAGTTAGAAAGGGATGAGTTCATCAGAGAAGTCATATATCCAGAGTGGTTATCAAACGCAGTCATTGTGCCCAAAACCAACGGAAAATAGAGGATGTGCATAGATTTTACCGACCTGAATAAGTCTTGCCCAAAAGACAGCTATCCCTTACCTCGGATCGACCAGATGGTAGATTCCACTATAGGGAATGAGCTCATGAGCTTCATGGACGCGTATTCAGGATACAACCAGATCTTCATGGACGCCGAAGACTCAGAGAAGACATCCTTCATCACGGACAAAGGAACATATTGCTACAAGGTTATGCCCTTCGGCTTAAAAAATGCAGGGGCCACGTATCAATGTCTTGTGAATAAGATGTTTGAAAATCAAATAGGCAAGACTATGTAGGTGTATGTAGACGATATCTTAACAAAGAGCTTAAAGGCCCTCACTCATGTGGCAGACCTAGAAAAGACCTTCGATACCATGGACTTATACATAATGAAACTCAATCATGCGAAGTGTGTCTTCGGGGTAGGAGCGGGGAAATTTCTTGGATTCATTGTCAATCAGAGGGGAATAGAGGCGAACCCTGAGAAAATTAAGGCTCTGCTTGACATGAAGATACCAAGAAGCATCAAGGATGTTCAGAGGCTCACTGGAAGGGTAGCTGCACTCAACAGATTTGTTTCTAGAGCGACGGACAAATGTCTTCCGTTCTTTAAGGTGCTTAGAAAAGCCTTCGAATGGGACAAAGAGTGTGATGAGACTTTTAACCAACTCAAATCTTACCTTTAATATCCCTTGCTCTTATCTCGACCCATAGTGGGAGAGAAGTTGTATGTTTATCTATCAGTCTCTGAATCAGCTATAAGTGCAGCCATAGTATGGGAAGACGTTGGGGTCCAAAGGCCTGTATACTTCAACAGTAAGGCCCTTCAAGGGTCTAAACAGAACTATCCTCGGATAGAAAAGTTAGCCTATGCCTTGATACATGCCTTTAGGAAGATGAAGCCCTACTTTCAAGCCCATTCTATGGTCATGCTCACTAACTCCCCACTAAGACAGGTCCTTCACAAACCTGAGAAGTCGGGCAGATTGATGACATAGGCAATTGAGTTGGGGGAGTATGACTTTACTTATCAACCCAGGGTGGCCATTAAAGGGCAGGGACTTGAAGATTTTGTTGCTGAATTCACATGGGAAGAGGTCGAGGTTAAGAATAACTAAGAGACTGCAGAGGGATCAAACAACAACGTCTTCCGAGACCTGGAAGAGGTTTTACCTAAGAGTGCTAGAAATGGAGTAGCTGATAATGAGGAAGACCGGTACCTCTTTAAGCATGGGATCATGTTAGAAGGGAGCTTCGTGTCAGATAAATATATTTGTAACCTCTTTGTCAACGGGTCTTCTTGCGAAAGTGGAAGTGGTGCAGGGCTGACACTTTCAGCTCCAGATGGTACCAATGTTGAATATGCCTTAAGGTTTAACTTCAAGGCATCAAAAAACGAGTCAGAATATGAGGCCATGATAGCAGGCCTCTCCTTGGCAAAGACCCTTAGGGTAAGATAACTCCTCCTTCACAGTGACTCAAGGTTGGTTGTTAACCAAGTATTGGGGGTTTATGAGGCCAAAGATGAAAGGATGGACAAATACTTTAAGAGAGTTAGAGTGATATTGGAAGGTTTTGAAGAGGTAAAGATGAAGAGAATATCTCGGTAAAATAATAGCCATGCAGATGCACTAGCAAGGTTGGCTTCTGCAATAAGGACAGACATAAGAAGGACAATTCCAGTCGAAATCCTGCCCAGGGCGACCATTGAAGAAGAAGAGGTGAGTAACCCTTGCCTCAATTTGAATCTAGGGGACTCATGGATGGACCCCCTTATCAGATATATCAAAGAGGGAGAACTGCCGAAATCAAAGCTAGAGAGGAGGAAACTGAGGTACAGAGCTGCAAAGTTCTCAATAATAGGAGATATCCTATATAATAAAGGATTTCTGTTACCTCTCCTCAGATGTGTTTATCATACGAAAGTCACCCGAGTCTTATAGGAGGTACATGAGGGTTCTTGCTCGAGTCACATAGGGGGAAGACCCCTGGCTAAGAGGATTTTTACATAAGGATACTGGTGGCCGACCTTGGCCAAGGATGCTTCAACCTATGTGAAGAGGTGTGATAAATGCCAAAGATTCTCCACTATCCCCCATCAACCTCATTAGCCTATGACGTCAATAAGTTCTCCTTGGCCATTCGCAGTATGGGGAATCAACTTGGTGGGTCCCTTATTTAGGGCGACGAACAACTACAGGTTTTTGGTAGTCGCCATTGACTACTTCTCCAAATGGGTAGAGGCCGAGCCGATGATCACTATTACAGAGAAGAAGACCTTCCAATTTATCTGGAAGAATATCATATGCAGATATGGTCTCCCAAATACCCTCATCTCGAACAATGGCACCCAGTTCGAGAATTTTTCCTTAGAAAAATACTGCAAAAGAGTTGGGATAAAGCAATTTTTCTCTTCTCCTGGCCGACCTCAGGTAAACGGTCAGACCGAAGTCACTAACAAAACTATCCTCGACGGGATTAAGAAGAGGTTAGAAGAAGCTAAGGGAAGATGGACTGAAGAGGTTTATGTTATGTTATGGGCCTTCAGAACAACGGCTAGGATACTGACGGGGGAAACCCCATTTATGTTAGCACATGGCTCAGGGGTCGTCATACCCACAGAGGTAGGACTCCCTACTCACAGGGTTCAGACCTATGATCTCGAGAAAAATGGGGAAGAGAGAAGACTTGACCTAGATTTGATTGAAAAGAGAAGGGAAGACACAGAGATCAGACAGGCAGCTTACCAACAGAGAACATCAAAGTTCTACAATCAAAGGGTGAAATCAAGACCCATAGCTGTGGGAGACCTAGTATTGAAGAAGACGTTGCAGAAGCCAAACAATCTTCACCCAAATTGGCATGGTCCTTACAAAGTGATTGAGGAGGTTGTACCTGGGACCTACAGGCTAGAAAACCTTGAAGGGGAACCTTTCTTCAATCCTTGGAATGCTAATCATATAAAAAATATTACATATGATGTTGCAAAAGTTTCTATATAAATGTATCATCTTATGAAGAGATTATAATAAGAAGATCGATTTCCGTGTCAATTCTTAGTTTATTACGCTCTAATGGTAGAATTTATCGAGATAACATCTTGGTTTATGACCTCAGACCTTATAAAATCATGATTTGGTGATAAGGTCTGAGGTGAGACATCATACTTGGATGACCTCAGACCTTAGACATCATTAATTTGGTGAAAAATTATTCATGAGGGTAACATCTTATTTGATGACCTCAGACCTTATAACATCATGATTTGGTGACAAGGTCTGAGGTGAGACATCATACTTGAATGACCTCAGACCTTAGACATCATTAATTTGGTGAAAAATTATTCATGAGGGTAACATCTTAGTTGATGACCTCAGACCTTATAACATCATGATTTGGTGACAAGGTCTGAGGTGAGACATCATACTTGGATGACCTCAGACCTTAGACATCATTAATTTGGTGAAAAATTATTCATGAGGGTAACATCTTAGTTGATGACCTCAGACCTTATAACATTGTGATTTGGTGACAAGGTCTGAGGTGAGACATCATACTTGAATGACCTCAGACCTTAGGCATCATTAATTTGGTGAAAAATTATTCATGAGGGTAATATCTTAGTTGATGACCTCAGACCTTATAACATCATGATTTGGTGATAAGGTCTGAGGTGAGACATCATACTTGGATGACCTCAGACCTTAGACATCATTAATTTGGTGAAAAATTATTCATGAGGGTAACATCTTAGTTGATGACCTTAGACCTTATAACATCATGATTTGGTGACAAAGTCTGAGGTGAGACATCATACTCGAATGACCTCAGACCTTAGACATCATTAATTTGGTGAAAAATTGTTTATGGGGATAACATTTTAATTGATGACCTCAGACCTTATAACATCATGATTTGGTGACAAGGTCTGAGGTGAGACATCATACTTGAATGACCTTAGACCTTATACATCATTAATTTGGTGAAAAATTATTTATGAGGAAAACATCCCAGTTAATGACCTCATATCTTAGACAGTATTATAAGGCTTATGAAGACACCATTATATTGAGACTTCAGACTTTAACACAAACACATTGCATGACAGAAAAATCATTCAAAGAACATTCAGTAAATAAAGAAATAAAGCCCCCTTTAGAGGTTGATATAGAATAAAGTTAAGAATTGCAAGCCACAAGGTAACAGAATTTGTCATCAGAGATTACAGTTTGAATTGGAAATTCAAAATTACAAAGAGCTTCACAAGGTGGTCAAGTGTCTGCAGCCTCAGGGTTAGTTGCCATGCCCCCATCTCCCTGGTCGAGGGTGGTCACCTCTACCCCCATCAACCTGAGCGCCAACATCTTCAGTCCTGGTGTTATCTTGGGGAGAAGTCTCGATAGGTACGGCACCTCTCTCCTCCTCTACCTCTTTCAAGGCCTGAGCAAACTGAGGATCAGCGTAACCCAGACCAATGAAGTCAGAGGCTGCCAGGCTCCCTGATTCCTTTTCCTTCATTGTAGCCCATTTTCCAATGGCCTTTACACCTCTTTCTAGGTGCTCGAAGTCGAAGCTTACGAACTCATCAAAGACCTTGTAGTCCTCCAAGATCTTCTCTGAGGCATCCTCTAGAGAAGCCTTCACATCAACGTTAACCTTTTGTTGGAGAGAGTCAGCCTGAGTCTTTAGGGCAGAGGTATGATCCTTTTTGAGCTTGCCCATGTCCTTCTCCAGCTGCTTGACCTTAGCTTCAGACTTCTCAAAAGAAGCCTTCAGACGCTCCACTTCAGCATTCAAGGCAACCTCGGTCTTCTAGGCCTTTTTACCCTTTTCAATTAGAGGAAGTTTCCTTGGAGTCCAGTCAACAAACTGGTGTATGGTGAGGAGACCCTGCAAAACATGTGCAGAGATGTCAGTTCAAGATTTTGTAAAATTAAAAGACGAGGTTACACTTATTCAACAAAAATAAAGAATCCTACTTGGATGGATCGATAAAGGGCGAACTCGGCCAGCAGAGGCCTGTCTAGAGAGTGGAAGAAGCATTTGTCAGAATCGGTCATGACTGAGCCGATAGCATTCAAGGCTTTCAGAATCTGGCCGATAAGACTGTCGCCAATCTTCAGTTGCTCCAGACGAGTAATTAACACATCCTCAGAGGAGATGGGGATGGCACGATCCCCCTGTTGAGTTTTCTTCTTCTACCTCTGACCTTCAGGGGTAAGGTCAGCAGATCTCCTCTTCTTGGAGGCCTCAACCCTTGAAGTTATTAGAGTAGGAGGGGGGCAATTAGACCTGCTTTCTTTACGAGTTTGGTAAGACTAGGGGCTGCCATCTCCCAAAGGTCATTAGAAAATCCTTTGGGATGTTCTGCAAACAGAAAGGTCTGAGTTAGAAAAAGCAGAGACATAAAAAAGTCAGAGGTATAACTTGTTGAATTAATAAAATAACTTACGGAGCTCGGTCAGAGGACTACCCCCAAGGCTAGTCTCAGAGAGGTAGTAGGGGGTCATCAAATGCTCGTACTTGACCAGTAGACCATGCTCCCCCTGATCCTGAAGGTCCTCGACCTTCTCAAGGTTATTTTGGCTTAGCCCAGGGTCGGCCCTAGCAGTCATTATCACCTTTCCCCATCTCAGGGGTATTCTCGGCTCTAAGGATGAAGAGGGGGCACAGGGACCAAACTCCCATGGCCCTGACGCGAAGAAGTAACGTGGTTTCCAATTGTGGTTCGAGGTTTGGGTAACCTACAACATCTTCTTATTTGAATTCCGAGCTTAAAAATGGTAGTAACTCGGATGATTCCTGGCAGAAGAGAGGACGTAGCACCCTGTGAAGACCTGGACGAGAAGGTCTGAATGATGGACTGCCCTCCACAAGACTATAGCTCCAATTATCACCCTCCAGGCATTGGGTGATAATTGGGAAGGAGATAAGTTAATATAGGACAATATAGCCCTAATTATTGGATGAATGGGAAGACAAAATCCTAAGTTAAACATCTGCTCATATAAGCATATATCACCATCTCGGTCGCCAAATGCCCTCTCGTCCCTCAGAGGTCTCCTAAGTTTTACTGATGGACTTATAGAGTACATATGTCTGAAGGCTAGAAGGTCAACCCCACTGACAGTGCTCTCTATCTCGGCCGCCTCAGAGGTGTCAACATCGCTTTGGCTAGCGACATCCTCATCTGGATCAACGTCGGCTTGAACAGACGAGGGAACACCACCAGGGAACCTCTGAGCAAACTTAGCTCCTGTGGCGACCGACAGGGGAATAACGTCAAGGATTGGGGGGACAGCCAGGCTAGGCCCTATAATTTCAACATCAGAGGAAGAGTGTGAGGTGCTATAACTCTTGTGAGATGAGGCACGACTGGAAACCTCGGCTTGATCAGGGGCTTGGTCCATCCGGACGGAATAATCCATGGCTTCTTTAAAAGAATCAAGAGACATAGGGTCTGAGGTTGATGACTCAGACTCAGACATAGGAATGGGTTCCACGGGGACCTCTGCAGGCACAGATGGCTCAGGATATACCACTTTCAGAGGTGGTGGAAATATAGGCCTAAGAGGGAATGCCTCTGCACTACGAGCTTCCTCTTGGGCTCGTTCTATTTGCCTAATTTTATCTAAGGTTTTCTCCCTAAGAGAAGGGAATTCCTCTAAGAGTTGATAAAGGGGTCTGAGCATATGGGGACGACCTTACACTTATGGACTCAAGATAAAAATAAACAACTTGACCCAACCTAACTGATAAGCACCCAAAACTGAACAATTTATACCCCAAATAGACGTACTTTAGTTGCTAATTCTCGGTAACATGGGTCTTATGTGCTTAATGTTTATTTTGTAGGCTTAATGTGCATTGCAGAGTTCAAACGCTTAAATCATGGCAATTGTGCGCAATATGGAGTTAATTAACCCTTATCCCGCAACCCTAACCTACCCTAAACCTAACCTAAACCTACCCCGAAGCCCGTGTGTGTTTATTTGTCCCTTTTTATTAATTTTTAGATTTTTAGTTTGAATTATTTTATTTTTAGGATTTATTTTAGATTTATTAAGAATTTTTAGATTTTAATTTCTATTTTTATATCTTTATTATTATAATTTTATTTTATTTTAGATTTTTATTAGTTTTTAGTCTTAGTTTTTATTCTATTTTATTTTATTTTATTACGATTAGTTTTAGGAGTTTATTTTTAATTTATTAGATTTTATATTTTTTAGGACTTTAGTTTTCATTTAGAATTTTATGTTTTTATTTCTTTTATTTTAGTTTAGTTTTTAATAGCTTAGGATTTTATTTTTAGTTTTAATATTTTTATTTCATTTTATTTTATTTTTTAGTTTGTTTTATTTTTTTAGTTAGATTTTAATTTTATTAATTTTAATTGAGTCTTGTTATATTTTTAGGGGTCCAAATTAAGCACACACACCCTACTTATCCTCACTTACACCCAAACACTAACCAAACCCTCACCCTCACCCACCTTACCCTACACCTCACACACACAATTACCTACCCTACTTCTTCTTCCCAACAACCCATACTCTCTCTCTCCTCACTAACCTCCATTGCCAAAATCAACTTAAACCTCAAAACCATCTTTCCAAACACCCATCTCCTACTCCACCACCATACCCACTCAACGCCGACGGAACCACCTGCTGCCTCCTGTCTCTCCAGCCGCCGACCTCCATTCCGGTAACCCGCCGGTCGCGCATCGCCACTCCGGTGGCACCCCTGCAAAACGCAGCAGCTCCTGGCGAGCTACCTTGTCGGCGACCCCCCTCTCTCTCCTCTCGGCACCAACCCCACCCCTCCGGCGGAAACCTCCGGTACCCGCCGATCTTACCCCCTCTCCGTTAAACCCTCACCGGCGACCCAAATCCCCAGTGCCGGACCTGCAACCGCCAGACATCCCCACCGATCGCCCCCATCCGACCGAGATTCAAATTCTCGATCCCATCCATACCCAAACCCATTTCCTTCTTCAAGACCGCAAACCCAAAGCCTTGACCCATTTTTAATACCCAACTTCTCCTATGAGCCAAACACGATTTATTCTACCTGCTAAAACCAAATGCAAGACCAAATAAAAATCACATGTCAATTAAACCCACTTTTAAACCTTTTACCCATATTACCCCCAACTAACCTTTATCCCCTTTTTTCCCAAATTACCCCCATGTGCACCCAAATCAGATTTTTTCCAAATATCATCACACCTCACACCCCCATGCACATGTGCTCTCACCTTTCCTACATGTTCACCATAGCCAATTTCCATTTTTACCCCCATGCTCCATGCCTTGTATAAATTGAAGAGGATGACCCATTTGCAAAGGATCTCAAAATTAGTTTTAAGCTAGGTGTGATAAAATTCTCCCCACCCCTCTATGTTGAGTATTTGCATTTTTAGCAAATACCTCAATATAGAGGTGTGTGTTGAAAATTATCTCTAAGATAAATTTCACCCCACCCTTCTATTATGAATTATTGCATTTTTAGCAATTAATTCAAAATAGATTGATGTAGTGAAATTTATCCCTTATGGGAGGTAAATTCTAACCCATTCCTTTATGTTGAGATTTTGCATTTTTAGCAATTATCTCAATATAAATTAATGATCTAGAATTTATTTCTTTGGGTGAGTTCTAATGTATAATTTTATAATTTTAGGATTTGCATTTTTAGCAAGTCTCTTTTATTATTTAACTGTCCATTATGAATTCATCCACTATCCTTTTTATTTTTATTTTGTAATTTTTAGTTTAGATCATCAAATAAAAAGAGCTAAGAGATAGGAGTTTGTAGAGAGAGAAAATACCATTTTAGTACAGTTTTAGATTAGAATTTTTATTTTATTATTTTTAGATAGTGAGGAGAAAATAAATTGTTGTGAGGATTAAATTGAGTGAGATTCTTGATGTAATTGTGTTTGAATCATTCAAATTAAGAGATGTGAATTTCAACTCAAGGAATAGAAGTTCAATTTCACTTTAAGAGATTGGGGTTTGATTGTTTTCTTCTCTTCTCATTTATTTTATGCCTATTGAATATTTGTTTATTATGTTTGATACCATGTTAGGCTAAATCCCCTTTCAAGGGGTGGGGTAAAACCCTTATTTGATGTTATTTTATTTTTATTAGTTTAATTACTTGAAAAATCCCTTTGAATGTTAATTTTGATCCCTCACCCTTAAATTTACGCCTCGAGAGAGGGTAAATGATTTTCGAGAGAAAATCGAAATTCTAGTGATAATACTCATTTTAGATTCGAACTAGAGATAGGGGTTTCTTAAAAGTGGGGTATTATCACTTGAATTTCAACTCTAAATTTAATTTCTAAGATTGACATAAATTTTAATTAATCGATCCTAGCGGGTGATTAATTAAAAGGAGTGTAAATTTATTTTTCTAGAGTTGTGAGGTGTTAAACTTAATATTCTAAAATGTTATTATTAAAACTACACTTGCAACGAGAGTTGGTTTGTAATTTTAATATTAATTTGGGAGAATTCAAATAATTAAATTAATTAATTAGAATAACTAAAATTTGTGGTGTAATCTCACTCCTTGATTGTTCTCACAATTATTTACCTCACTTTATCTCTTATTTTTAGTTTAGACCTTAATTTTCATTTTAGTCAATTTCTAGTTAGTTTTCATCTCACACTTTAGTTTAGTTTAGTTTAAACCTCACCCCACCCTATTGTTTTAATATTGAAAAAAGCTAAAAAAAATTAGAAAAGTGAAAAAGCACAAAAAGAAAATAAAAAATGAATTACAATTGAATTTGTCTCTAGCTTACTCCCTAGAAAGTGGATTGACACCCTTACTTACCTCTACACTAGTTTTGTTATAATTTTGTAGGTTCAAGGGAATTTTTGATGGATAGAGAAGTTGCACAACGACAAAAATCTACATTAGAGGCAATTTTTATTTATCAAATGGAGCCGTTGTCGGGGATATGAAAATCCATTTCTATCAAATGGCGTCGTTGCCATTCTTGGGATTGTGAAGCTCGGAGCGGATTCAATTTTGTGATTCAATTGTATTGTACTTTTTTTATTTTAGTACCATTTTTGCATTTTATTAGAAGGATTGTATTATGACTTTTTTATTATTTGGCTTGTATTGCGGTGCATAGGACACCATTTATTTTCCATTTAAAATTGTAATAATTAAAGACAAGCGTGATAGGGAGACCGGACAAGGTAGAGAGAGGGAGTCCAAATGAGAGGATTTAAAAGCCTCTCTATCTTGGGTCGTTAGGACTCCCGGGGATGACTGAGATAGGCGTGATCTCCCCCCAATCGACTCAACATTTGCGGCACCCCACGGCCTAAAAACCGTGGGAGGTACATTTCTCAAACACTCGAGCCTCTCCTGTTAGCGAGTCAATTCTTTAGTGTGCTCTTGTGTGATTTTATTCTCGCATTTATTTTTTGAATGGTGTGATGAATTAAATTACTAAGACCTACACCCGGTCACTCACGAGAAGGGATTTCATCACCCGACTCACTCGCTTACCATTGTGTGATACCCTAGCCATCATTAAATTTAAAATCCATTAACTAGGTAGCCCACTAGGAGAAATTTTTACAAAGGCGATCACTCAGATTTCCGTGAATTTTTATCGCCCGCGGACTTAATTAAAATTTGACTACCCTTTCACTAAATTCAAAGATAAAAATTGGTTATGTGCTAGTTAGGAATTTTTCTTGACTTGTGTGTGTGTCCAATTTATTTTTCGGTAGTCGGGTTTTAGTTAGCCCATCCATTCAAAGAGTCCATATTTTTTCCCCACCTTTTCTTCCACAAAAAAATCCAAAAATATTTTCTTTCATTTTTATAACAAAAAATCAAAAAAATATTTTCTTTCTTTATTTTTAGAAAAATCCAAAAATATTTTCTTTCTTTCCTTTTTAGAAAACTCCAAAAATATTTTCTTTTCTTTTGAAAAAAAAAAGAGAACATCTTGAAAATAAAAAATAAGGCCGTGATCGGTGTTTCTTCACCCTCACCTTTGTCAAATTATCCAACAAGACTGACGCTTCAGTCTTGTTTGGGGGTGATTTTCATCACCCCAATTTTTTTGCCGCCTCGCGCCCTCATTGTTCTTATCCTTAGGGTGAGAATGGTTCGGTCTGGCTGAAGACATTAAACTTAGCGCTACCGGGAGGCAGCCCGCGTTTCTTGTACTAGTCTCATCCTGTTTGGGGGTGGTGTTTCACATCACCCTATGCTTTCCCTGTTATAGACTTATACACCATTTTTTTTTCTTATCACTTACTCAGGTTTATTCTTGCATTCATCTATCCACTTCATTAGCGGTTCATTCTGGTAATCTCTTTCCTACCTTATGCTCTCAATTTTAAAACTCATTTCACTTAACATCGAGGATGATGTTCCTTTTTGTTTGGGGGTGGGGAATTTTATCAAAATTGTGCCTCTTTTGAAAATTTTGATTTTTAAACCTGATTTTTAAAATTTCGTGCAGTTTCTTTCATCTCATTCATTGATGTGAATTTTCAATCATCCATCTTTCTAAGTCTAGGAATCAAGCTAGAGAATATTTTTTCTAATAGCTTATGTAATACGTAGCAAGGCATGTTGCACCATGAATTTCTAGACTCAACAAAATTTGCGTACTTATCACGTCATTATGTTTAGAGTTAAGGAATACTACAATTCTCAAGAGAACCTTAAGGATCACTAGTAGAGACTTTAGCTTGTGAGATTTGTGCCTTTCACCCTTTCAGAGTGTTTTACGCAATCTCCGAGTCACGAGTGGATTCAACTTCTTTTGGGTCCGCATTATATTGTTGTATGATCTCATTATTCTTTATTTTTGGCTTGATCACTGAGAACGACATCATTTTCGAGTTGTAAGAAACGCGTGTCTTGAATTTTGTCCCGGATACTAGATTTTCATCCATACACCTACCACTTTTCCCCATATCATATTACCATTACATTCCCATGCTTTTTTATATTCCCCACATCATATATTTCACCACACCTTCACTCATACACCAACTAAATTCCGTTTATCATACATTCATACACCTTCCATTTTCCATATCATCACCATATACCATACCGGCCATTTCCATATCCACAGAGAATAGTGTTGAAAGTAAAAAGAGAAGATCCGTCATATAGAGTGTTTGCATTTTTAGCGAATATCTCTCCCAAAGCCAATTCAGATGGAGAAAAATGAAATACAAATCTATGTTGGGGTTATTTGTATTTTTAGCAGATTTATCTCATACATTGATGTGTATTTGGAAAAGAAGAAAAAGAGAAAGTTGCAGTCAAGAAATAAAGACAATTGTTCGTCTATGAGTGATACACTCTTCTCAAATATCCACCACCCATCCATCATATCATCATCCCATCCTATCCTACCTACCTCATCCCAAACATCCCACATCATCATATCCTTCCTATTTCATTTTCCCCCTCACCCATATACATCCATATTCCCCTAGATGTTCGGGCAAATGAGAGTCAACGTGGTGAATAACTCGACGTTCTCATTATAGTGATTAGCATTCTTTCATGAGATCAATTTTATTTCTATATGTTCGTTGTTTCTTATGTGTGTGTGAGACGTTTGAACTTGATTACATTTACTCACCTCCTCACACACAAGAGCGATACACTAACCCATATCTCGAGAGTTCGTTTGTGAGAGTTATATCCCGTGAGATTTTGAAGTTGAAGCGTTGATTCCTAAGAGGCAATCTAGGAATTACTCTTATGATACTCGACCCGTTTTGACTGATTCACACTACACACGTTGAGTTCTAGGAAGGATGTGCCTTGAGTATTTACTTAGCTAACATTTTCTACATTCTAGCTTGTATTTCTGAAAATATTTTCTTGTGATGGATTGTGCGATTATTCTATATCTAATAAGAAATTGACTGCCTTTCAATAAATCTTTGCAAATAAGAATTTTGTGGGTATATTCCCTACAAACCGTCACGAGATACAACTCGTCCTGCAGGGCAACCTATAGGTTTAAAGGCTTGTTGCACATGCTAAGTGCAATCGCAAGTGCTCGCGAAAGTGGTACACTTTTGGTTACTTATTGATCGAGAGGAAAAAGTGTGTTCGTGTGAGGACACAATCGTCGTGTGTTTCGCCGCCGCGATACAAAAGAACCTAAGCTACTACTACACTTGACAAGCAAGTACATCGGTAAGTCGGGTATCGAAAATCCACAGGGAGTGATTGAATTTTAGACTTTAATTATTTTAAAACTTCTGGAATAAAAGTGTGTAAAAGAAATAATAAAAGGTGATGTGTGGTTATGGTGACAAAAGAAAAGAGAAGTTAATGCTAAAATAAAGGAAAGCGAGGATCGGGATCGCATTCCACCACACGGGCTAAACAACTACTAATTAGAATTACGGTTCAAAAACATTTAATCGAGCATTTACAATTAAGCATAAACATCACACAAGAAGGAATTTAACCCAAAGTTGCGAGATTAAACATTTAACTGAAAATGGTCACACGCGGATTAAATTCGGATTATCGCTATAAACACTAAAGTTGCGTGACAAATAAAGTTAAACGCATAACAATCCAACTTTAATACACGAGGTTTCAATTAAACGCAATTTTACACAAAACCTAACTTTCGGAGCTCAACGCCCATTAATGGAGGAAACGCAATCCTAACCCGTTATCTACGGACTAAGCATTAATAAACTAAGTACACTATACAAGCAATTAACAAAGCATGTAAACCTAATTATCAAAGCAAGAATGAATGAAATACAAGTTATATTAATGGTGAGGATGATGAATAGTCAACTTACACAACAAATGGGGTGTCAATCCAAGAAGAAATGAAGAAGAACCAAACAAATCACCCAAACCCTAACTAAAAACTAACCTAAAATCGTGTATTTGCAGGTCTCCCCTCTCTCAAATGAGAGAGAATTGGTTTTATACAAAATATCCCATGGCAAACTTGTAATAAAAGGGAAGAAAACCCAAAATCTGGAGGGCCGAATCGATTCGGAAATGGTCCGATCGATTCGGAAACAGGGGAAGTTCGAATCTGCAATTCTGCAGAATTCCGAATCGATTCGGTTTTGGGCCGAATCGATTCGCAACCTACAGGTCTGAATTCTGCAGCTTTGTCCTGTTTTACGGAAAATGCCGCCATTTCTTCGTTATAGCTCGGAATGAGGCACGGTCGGAGGCTACGCGAAGATAACTCAGAGGAGTACAACATCCAAGAAGACATTGGGCCAAAAAACCAAATTATGAAATGACTAAAATGCCCTTGAATGTGACCTTAAGTGTGAATTTGAAGTAAAAACCATCCTAAAAATGCCATTACTCTTTCGATACAACTCAGAATCATGCATCGTCGGCGGCCACGCGAAGAGAAATCAGAGGGCTTCAACTTCCGTGAAGAGCTCGGGATTCAAACCCGAATGATGAAATTACTAAAATGCCCCCGAAGCTGCAAAAAACGACGAAACATTTTCGGAAAGCGTCCGAACTTCATACTAAGCATCCAAATACCTACAAAAGCTCAATTAACCCCTGCAAAACATGTTAACATAGAAATCCGAGGTTGTCTGGTTAATGACCATAAGTATAGGAATTAAGATACCCAAGGGGGCTAATAAGGCGTAGGTTAACGGGTGAAATACGCAATATTTGCGTCGTATCACACCCCCTAACTTACACATTACTAGTACCTAGCAATGAAATAGGAAACAACAAGAACTACAAGAAAATCAAGAACAGAAGATAGTACAAAAGTATGGTATAAAAGCATAAGGCCACTTTCGCGGGCGATTCGATTGCATTTAGCGTATGCAATAAGCCGTTAAACCCCTAGGTCACCCTAGTGGACGAGTGTCGTCTCGTGAGGGTTTTCAGGGATGAAACCCACAAACATCACTTGGTTTCCTCAAAATATGCCCAACCCAACATGCGACAAACTCAACAATGGCGAAAAGGATTTCATACGCATTATTAGCAAAGTGAATGAATTCACATAAAAGTCCAAATCATTAACATTATAGAATGCACCTCATTTAATTGAAACCTTAAAAGTGGGAGGGGGGAGAGCAAATGCAAAATATGATTTAGTGAAAACTTAAATAAACCGGATAAACATAAAGGCATGCATATATTCAATCCACACGGGCATTACGCTCATCAAGCGAATTCACTCAAAACAGGGAGGTAACACACGGGACATGCGGGCATAAAGAGTAAATGTAAATGGAAACTAGGCCGCACACATGTCACAAATGAAGAACGCTATATAGGAAATGAAAAACTTGCAATCTCAATGAAAGGATACCGCACACTAAAAGAGGCGAAATGCATTTTCACAGATTATCAAAACTATTTAAACTTTTGAATTACATCAACCTAAGATCACATAGGACTTGTAATAGGGTTGTAATGTAGGATAGGCTAGGGTACGAAATGAAGGAATGTATGTACGGATTCAAAGTGTTCGGGATGAAAACTCGGGATAATGGAAAAATGCGGGAAATATCAAAAAACTGGAAAACAAGTTCCAAAACAAGCATTAGATATATCATCGGGGAGAGTAATCAAAGCTTATTGAACACTATACACAACATTTACAACTTTCTCTTTCTTTTCTTTTCTTCTTTTTCTCACTTTTCTCTTTTGTTTTCTATTGCTTTTTTCTTTCTCTTTTTCTTCACTTTTTTTCACTACTTTCTTTTCTTTGCTTATCAAACTCTCATATGCCTAAAATTGCAACCGCAATACAACAACAACATTCAATCCCAAGTAACATTCCAAACAAAGGTATGTAAGGTGTATGTATGGCTTAAAACTCCAATTTGGAGTTGGTTATGGGATTTTGGGTGATGAAACAAAAGGCTAGTATTTAGGCTCAAAGGGGTTAACGAGGGTAAACACATAAGGTGAGGTCAAGGCTAATATGGTTGATATAACAAAGATTGCCTATGATCATTTCACAAAGTTTACGCAATTATCGAGTCAAAACAATATATGAAAATCATGCTCAAGTAACACATTTCAAGTATGAACTCAATTAATGAACGGTCAAATGAAAGAATAGTGAGATTACCAACGAATTCAACGTTTTCAAAGAGAAAAGAATAGTGTATAACACTCACAAACGACGAAAGGTACGAAGCTTACTCGGTGTAAGTATATACAATGCAACAAAAGATTACCGAGTTATAAAAATCTTAAACCAAATCAATAGAACCAGGAAAGTGCATATGCTCATGGGATAAAGTTTAATTCATGAAGTTATTCACAATATCAATGATTTAAGGACTAAAGTCTAATAACTTCTAAAATCGAGAACATACATCATTGATTTTTCTATTGGATCGGGCAATTATTGAAATTTATCACTGGAAACAAGGCAAAATGCCCAACAAAGGAGAAAAAAGAAAGAAAATATTTTTGAAATTTTTCAAATTTTTGACAAAAAGGCATACTCAGTAACTAAATGTGAGCAAATCCATGAACTACACATGAAATGGATAGAATATCCTGCACCCCCTAACTTAAATGTTGCATTGTCCTCAATGCGCATTAAGAACACAACACAAAGAGAGGAAAAGAACGATATTACCCAAAATTGGAGCGATCTCCATAAGCGCGAGTCCAAAGGAATCTACAAAACAAGTTAGTACCGAGCATAGCAAAAACAAATAACAAAAAGTTAACTAATTACACTAGACTAAATTAAAAAGGAAAGAAAAAAAAGGAAAGAAAGAAAATTAAAAAGATAACTATTTACAACCTACTATTTAGGCTTCACACTAACTATATACTAGAAGTCTAAATAGGTGAGGGTCCACCCAAAGAGGGATTTGACTTTGAAAGATCAACGGTGGACCCTCCAAAGTGAACATGCCTCCCGAAAGATATGAATTCCGTTTGAACAACGGAAGGCATGTGGGTGGTGAAAAAAGTGAACCATCGCCAATTTGAAATTTTGGGCGGATGATGGGGGATTTGGATAATAAGGGGGAAAGGTACACTAGAGGTCCAAGAAAAATCGACTCATCTCCCAAAGGTTTTTCAAGTGGAATGGGAGATAGTGCACACACGGGGATAGGTTCCATCGTAGCAAACAAAGTCGGCAAAGAGTCCTCGTCGGAAAATTGTGTAGAAATTGTTAAAGTTTCTACCGACTCATAGGAATCAACCGGTAATTCTAATGGTTCGATCACGGAAAACGAATATGGTGATGAAACAAATTCAATCTCAATCGACTCATCGTCGGAAGGAGATTGAATTTCGGGGGAGAGAGATGCACACTCGATGAGAAATTCTTCAAAAAAATTAGGTGAAACACAAGTTTCCACCTCCTCGTAGTTTTGTGCAAAAGAATTCATCTCATCGCAAATTGCACCGAGTCTCATTCCAGCATCATTTAAGCTTTCCAAACCTTGGGAGTAAAGAAGCAAAGTTTCTTCCAAAGTAGGCTTCCTCGGCTCAAGAGCCTCGGACTCCTCATTTGGTTGAAACTCATCTTCGAAAGTAATGAAATAAGAATCGTCATTGGATTCGAATAATGAATCCAACTCAAGCTCCCAATAACGATTTTCATTCCGATAAATGTTTTCAAGTCTTTCATTTTCAAGAAAATCTTGAAAATGAAAAACTTGAAAACTATCCCCAAAGTAAGAATCATTAGAATGACCATAATAACTATAATAGTAGGACATGATTACCGAATTATTTGTAGATGGAGAATCCAAGAAATAAAGTGAGCAACCGCGAATCAAAGTTTCTTAGCGCTCAAAGTATGCAAATCCTGCAAAAAGGGTTAAAACAAAGAATACAAATACAAAAGGAAAAATACTACGAAATAATAAAACAATTACTATCTAAAACACACTCCCCGGCAACGGCGCCAGTTTTGATCGAGAGGAAAAAGTGTGTTCGTGTGAGGACACAATCGTCGTGTGTTTCGCCGCCGCGATACAAAAGAACCTAAGCTACTACTACACTTGACAAGCAAGTACAGCGGTAAGTCGGGTATCGAAAATCCACAGGGAGTGATTGAATTTTAGACTTTAATTGTTTTAAAACTTCTGGAATAAAAGTGTGTAAAAGAAATAATAAAAGGTGATGTGTGGTTATGGTGACAAAAGAAAAGAGAAGTTAATGCTAAAATAAAGGAAAGCGAGGATCGGGATCGCATTCCACCACACGAGCTAAACAACTACTAATTAGAATTACGGTTCAAAAACATTTAATCGAGCATTTACAATTAAGCATAAACATCACACAAGAAGGAATTTAACCCAAAGTTGCGAGATTAAACATTTAACTGAAAATGGTCACACGCGGATTAAATTCGGATTATCGCTATAAACACTAAAGTTGCGTGACAAATAAAGTTAAACGCATAACAATCCAACTTTAATACACGCGGTCTCAATTAAACGCAATTTTACACAAAACCTAACTTTCGGAGCTCAACGCCCATTAGTGGCGGAAACGCAATCCTAACCCGTTATCTACGGACTAAGCATTAATAAACTAAGTACACTATAAAAGCAATTAACAAAGCATGTAAACCTAATTATCAAAGCAAGAATGAATGAAATACAAGTTATATTAATGGTGATGATGATGAATAGTCAACTTACACAACAAATGGGGTGTCAATCCAAGAAGAAATGAAGAAGAACCAAACAAATCACCCAAACCCTAACTAAAAACTAACCTAAAATCGTGTATTTGCAGGTCTCCCCTCTCTCAAATGAGAGAGAATTGGTTTTATACAAAATATCCCATGGCAAACTTGTAATAAAAGGGAAGAAAACCCAAAATCTGGAGGGCCGAATCGATTCGGAAATGGTCCGATCGATTTGGAAACAGGGGAAGTTCGAATCTGCAATTCTGCAGAATTCCGAATCGATTCGGTTTTGGGCCGAATCGATTCGCAACCTACAGGTCTGAATTCTGCAGCTTTGTCCTGTTTTACGGAAAATGCCGCCATTTCTTCGTTATAGCTCGGAATGAGGCACGGTCGGAGGCTACGCGAAGATAACTCAGAGGAGTACAACATCCAAGAAGACATTGGGCCAAAAAACCAAATTATGAAATGACTAAAATGCCCTTGAATGTGACCTTAAGTGTGAATTTGAAGTAAAAACCATCCTAAAAATGCCATAACTCTTTCGATACAACTCAGAATCATGCACCGTCGGCGGCCACGCGAAGAGAAATCAGAGGGCTTCAACTTCCGTGAAGAGCTCGGGATTCAAACCCGAATGATGAAATTACTAAAATGCCCCCGAAGCTGCAAAAAACGACGAAACATTTCCGAAAAGCGTCCGAACTTCATACTAAGCATCCAAATACCTACAAAAGCTCAATTAACCCCTGAAAAACATGTTAACATAGAAATCCGAGGTTGTCTGGTTAACGAGCATAAGTATAGGGATTAAGATACCCAAGGGGGCTAATAAGGCGTAGGTTAACGGGTGAAATACGCAATATTTGCGTCGTATCACTTATCATTCTCTTTCTCTCTATCTTATTGCTCGAGGACTAGCAACGCTCTCTTTGGGGGTGGTGTGATAAGCACCCAAAACTGTACAATTTATACTCCAAATAGACGTACTTTAGTTGCTAATTCTTGGTAATATGGGTCTTATGTGCTTAATGTTTATTTTGTAGGCTTAATGTGCATTGCAGAGTTCAAACGCTTAAATCATGACAATTGTGCGCAATATGAAATTAATTAACCCTTATCCCGCAACCCTAAACTACCCTAAACCTAAACTAAACCTACCCCGAAGCCCGTGTGTGTTTATTTGTCCCTTTTTATTAATTTTTAGATTTTTAGTTTGAATTATTTTATTTTTAGGATTTATTTTAGATTTATTAAGAATTTTTAGATTTTAATTTCTATTTTTATATTTTTATATCTTTATTATTATAATTTTATTTTATTTTAGATTTTTATTAGTTTTTAGTCTTAGTTTTTATTCTATTTTATTTTATTTTATTAGGATTAGTTTTAGGAGTTTATTTTTAATTTATTAGATTTTATATTTTTTAGGACTTTAATTTTCATTTAGAATTTTATGTTTTTATTTCTTTTATTTTAGTTTAGTTATTAATAGCTTAGGATTTTATTTTTAGTTTTAATATTTTTATTTTATTTTATTTTATTTTTTTAGTTAGATTTTATTTTTTTAGTTTTAATTTTATTAATTTTAATTGAGTCTTGTTATATTTTTAGAGGTCCAAATTAAACACACACACCCCACTTATCCTCACTTACACCCAAACACTAACCAAACCCTCACCCTCACCCACCTTACCCTACACCTCACACACACAATTACCTACCCTTCTTCTTCTTCCCAACAACCCATACTCTCTCTCTCCTCACTAACCTCCATTGCCAAAATCAACTTAAACCTCAAAACCATCTTTCCAAATACCCATCTCCTACTCCACCACCATACCCACTGAACGCTGGCGGAACCACCTGCTCCCTCCTGTCTCTCCTGCCGCCGACCTCCATTCCGGTAACCCGCCGGTCGCGCATCGCCACTCTGGCGGCGCCCTGCAAAACCCAGCAGCTCCTGGCGAGCTCCCTTGCCGGCGACCCCCCTTTCTCTCCTCTCGGCACCAACCCCGCCCCTCCGGCGGAAACCTCCGATACCCGTCGATCTTACCCCCTCTCCGTTAAACCCTCACCGGCGACCCAAATCCCCAGTGCCGGACCTGCAACCGCCGGACTTCCGCACCGATCGCCCCCCTCCGGCCGAGATTCAAATTCTCGATCCCATCCATACCCAAACCCATTTCCTTCTTCAAGACCCCAAAACCCAAAGCCTTGATCCATTTTTAATACCCAACTTCTCCTATGAGCCAAACACGATTTATTCTACCTGCTAAAAACCAAATGCAAGACCAAATAAAAACCACATGTCAATTAAACCCACTTTTAAACCTTTTACCCATATTACCCCCAACTAACCTTTATCCCCTTTTTTCCCAAATTACCCCCATGTGCACCCAAATCAGATTTTTTCCAAATATCCTCACACCTTACACCCCCATGCACATATTCTCTCACCTTTCCCACATGTTCACCATATCCAATTTTCATTTTTACCCCTATGCTCCATGCTTTGTATAAATTGAAAATGATGACCCATTTGCAAAGGATCTCAAAATTAGTTTTAAGCTAGGTGTGATAAAATTCTCCTCACCCCTCTATGTTGAGTATTTGCATTTTTAGCAAATACATCAATATAGAGGTGTGTGTTGAAAATAATCTCTAGGATAAATTTCACCCCACCCTTCTATTATGAATTATTGCATTTTTAGCAATTAATTCAAAATAGATTGATGTAGTGAAATTTATCCCTTATGGGAGGTAAATTCTAACCCATTCCTTTATGTTGAGATTTTGCATTTTTAGCAATTATCTCAATATAAATTAATGATCTAGAATTTATTTCTTTGGGTGAGTTCTAATGTATAATTTTAGGATTTTAGGATTTGCATTTTTAGCAAATCTCTTTTATTATTTAACTGTCCATTATGAATTCATCCACTATCCTTTTTATTTTTATTTTGTAATTTTAAGTTTAGATCATCAAATGAAAAGCGCCAAGAGATAGGAATTTGTAGAGAGAGAAAATACCATTTTAGTGTAGTTTTAGATTAGAAGTTTTATTTTATTATTTTTAGATAGTGAGGAGAAAATAAATTGTTGTGAAGATTAAATTGAGTGAGATTCTTGATGTAATTGTGTTTGAATCATTCAAATTAAGGGATGTGAATTTCAACTCAAGGAATAGAAGTTCAATTTCACTTCAAGAGATTGGGGTTTGATTGTTTTCTTCTCTTCTCATTTATTTTATGCCTATTGAATATTTATTTATTATGTTTGATACCATGTTAGGCAAAATCCCCTTTCAAGGGGTGAGGTAAAACCCTTATTTGATGTTATTTTATTTTTATTAGTTTAATTACTTGAAAAATCCCTTTGAATGTTAATTTTGACCCCTCACCCTTAAATTTACGCCTCGAGAGAGGGTAAATGATTTTCGAGAGAAAATCAAAATTCTAGTGATAATACCCATTTTAGATTCGAACTAGAGATAGGGGTTTCTTAAGTGGGGTATTATCACTTGAATTTCAACTCTAAATTTAATTTCTAAGATTGACATAAATTTTAATTAATCGATCCTAGCGGGTGATTAATTAAAAGGAGTGTAAATTTATTTTTCTAGAGTTGTGAGGTGTTAAACTTAATATTTTAAAATGTTATTATTAAAACTACACTTGCAACGAGAGTTGGTTTGTAATTTTAATATTAATTTGGGAGAATTCAAATAATTAAATTAATTAATTAGAATAACTAAAATTTGTGGTGTAATCTCACTCCTTGATTGTTCTCACAATTATTTACCTCACTTTATCTCTTATTTTTAGTTTAGACTTTAATTTTTATTTTAGTCAATTTCTAGTTAGTTTTCATCTCACACTTTAGTTTAGTTTAGTTTAAACCTCACCTCACCCTATTGTTTTAATATTGAAAAAAGCTAAAAAAAATTAGAAAAGTGAAAGAGCACAAAAAGAAAATAAAAAATGAATTACAATTGAATTTGTCTCTAGCTTACTCCCTAGAAAGTGGATTGACGCCCTTACTTACCTCTACACTAGTTTTGTTATAATTTTGTAGGTTCAATGGAATTTTTGATGGATAGAGAAGTTGCACAACGACAAAAATCTACATTAGAGGCAATTTTTATTTATCACTAATTAAGGATCAAGCTGGGATTTTAAACAAGAATTATTAAGGACAGTCAAGAACAAGGGCTACCGAAAAACTCATAACCCTACCGAAAAACTCATAAAACTCACCGAAAAACTCAAGCCGAGATCGAAAAATGCAACAAATAGGAAAACATGGGTGAATAAATGGCAAAGAAGGGGGAATAGGCAGTTCCTGATGAAGTATGAAGTGAAGAGTGGGAAGATTGGCAAGAAAATTCCACGAAATGCACCCTTGATCAAGCTCTGGAAAAGAGAGCATTCAAAGAAGGTTCGGGTGGGAGAATGAAAGAGAATGAAGAAGAAAGAGAGAAAAAAGGGTTAAAACCCTTACAAATCACTTGTACGTATCCCAAGGCCCATCATTGCCTTGGGAGCCCAAAAGACCACAATCATTGCACTTGCCAAGCATGCAACCACCTTCAGAAGCTGACACTTGTCAAGAAAGTATTGGCACTTAAAGAAATCAAACCTCATAGATACTTACCCCTTAGTCACCTGTTCACATAGGTAACTAAGGGCTAGGGGGTGATTGATATGCCCTATATGTACCCCATAGCTCAGAGACACCAACCTCGACCAAGGAGATGGCCGAGGTTAGAAGGGCCCCAAATTGGCATCCACCAGTCTCGGACTTTAAAAGGTCAGCCATAGCTGACGTTACTAGTTGACTCACTGTCAGGCAATAACAGAGGTCTTCATGATCCATGGGGGCAGTTATTCATCAGGTCATCCAGGGCTGGCATCACGATTACCCAATATAGCAACCTCGGCTAGGTTCAAGCCGAGGTTGCAAATACTACACCATCATCATAACCAACCTCGGCTGAGGATTAGCCCGTGTTCCAAACCTACTCCTGCATAACCCCGGCCCAGGCCGATATTATGACTCCACTTGTCTTACCTCGGCTTTTCATGAGCCGAGGCTATCATGAATAAATCTCGGATTAGGCAACAGCCAGACTTCACTAACTTCGTACTCTTTCAGGCCGAGGTTGGTGTCAATCGAAGATAACCGAGCCTTTACTCGCATATGTGTGGCTGGGAACACGTGTACACAATCAGTTGTAACAAATCAATCCCCTCACGTGGTGGAATATTTCATCATCATTCTCTACATGTGACAGTGATAGATGTCTTCATCAGATTGGCTAGATCAGCACACACATGTTCATGGCATGCATGGGGGGTGCATTACACCCCCCACACACTATATATACTTGCCTTCTCCTATTTAGAGGGGGATCCGAAAATGACAACCCGAGCTGAAAATATGTCCAAATATACAGTAGAGAGAGAGAGCTTGAGTGATTGTATCCATGGCCGACAGTGCCTTGCTCCAGTGACTATACTCATTCACTCGCACAGTGGACATAGGCCTGATTGGCTGAACCACTTATATGCCTGTGTTCATCCTCATCTCCTCACCTACTTCTACTAAATATTCATATACTCTCATGCTTCCATTGTTAACACCGAATTAAGCTCACAAACACCTTGAAGGGTGGTGCTATTTACGACATCATCATGATCCTACGACGATATGCCCGACATCGATCCTGAAATAGCTCAGCATGAGATCCCCACTCTCCCAGATTACAATCCGGTCAAATAAAATTTGAGAATGCTCCGTACCGAATGGTTGCTCAAAGTCAAAGAAGAGGTGGTCAAACAGTTGAACATAGGCTTCATTTGTGTGATTGAATATCCCACGTGGCTAGCCAACATAGTGCCCGTACCGAAATCAGGAGGAAAAGTTCGGATGTGTGTAGACTATTGGGATTTGAACAAAACCTCTCCAAAGAATTATTATCCTCTACCCAATAGTGACATGATCGTAGACAACACAGCCGGTCATGCTCTTAAGTCATTCGTCGACGGGTTTACCGGATACAACCAAATCAAAATGCACCCAGACCACCAAGAAAAAATCGCATTCATCACCCCATGGGGAACCTTTTGCTACACTGTCATGCCATTTGGTCTCAAGAATGCTGGGGCAACCTACCAGAGGGTTGCCATAACCATCATGCATGATCTGATTCACAAAGAAGTTGATACTCAATCGGCAGTATTATATGATACTCAATCGGCAGTATTATATGATTCACAAAGAAGTTGATACAAAGACAATATTATATGATACTCAATCGGCAAAAATGCATCTTCGGTGTTACAAATGGAAAAATCTTGGGATTCATGGTCAGTGAGAAGGGGATAGAAGCAGATCCTGCCAAGATGAAAGACATACTTGAGATGCCACCTCGCCGAACAGAGAAAGAAGTCTGAGGTTTCCTTGGAAAATTACAATACATCAGCCGATTCATCAGCTAGTTAATCTCCATCTGCGAACCTATCTTCAAACTCCTTCGAAAGGATTCTACTAAAGTTTGGAATGAGGCCTGTCAAGAAGATTTTGACCGAATCAAACTATATCTGACCCAACCCCCAGTATTCATGCCACCACAACCTGGTCTCCCTTTACTCCTATACCTAACCATAACCGACATTGCAACTGGGGCTTTGCTTGCCCAATACCTTTAAGATTCCCGTAAAGAAAGAGCCATCTATTATGCCAGTCGCAAATTGGGCGGATACGAGGTCAGCTACACTGCTTTGGAAAAGGCGTGTGTTTCACTTGTCTGGATTACCCAAAAGTTATGGCACTACATACTCGCCTTCCCCATCAAACTTGTATCTCGAATGGATCCCATTAAATACCTGCTTGAGAAACACGCATTGTCCAGCCGAATGGCACGATGGTTGATGCTCCTAGCCGAGTTCGATATTGTATACATCACACAGAAAGCCATGAAAGGAAGAGCCATCTCTGACTACCTCGCTGATTACCCCATGGATGAAGTCGATGTCCAGGTCTCTGAATTCCCAGATGAAAATATCTCCACTGACCAGGACAACCTCCGATGGCAAATGTTCTTTGATGGAACTACCAACAAAAAAGGATATGGCATTGGGATACTTCTGATCGCCCCAGATGAATCCCACACTCCCATCGCCATCAAAATGGATTTCCCTTGCACTAATAACATGACTGAGTACGAGGCATGCACGGTAGGCCTCAAAGTTGCTCTCAAGAAAGGTATTCAATGCCTAGACGTCTACGGGGATTCGTCCCTCATCATCGGTTAAGTGCTCAGAAAATAAAAAGTCAAGGACGAGAAACTCCAACCCTTTCATGCCCATTTAGAAGAACTAGCCTGACAATTCCCAGATATCACCTTCCACTACCTGCCTCGAGCAAAGAATAACCTAGACGATGCCCTTGCTACCTTGGCCTTCATGGTTGACATGCCCGAAGGAATAACAATGACCCCTTCCATATTCAAAAGCAAGACAAACTAACCCACTGCTACCACATTGAGCTCGTCACCACAGAAATCCCGAGATAGCCAATTATTGGTATTACGATATCTGGCGCCTCCTCAAGCATGGTAGGTATCCCGAGGGTTCTAATAAGAAAGATCGAGCAACCCTACGAAGGCTGGACGCCTAGTACATCATCTGTCACAAAGCACTGCTCAAAAGGAACTTCGATGGAACTCATCTGCACTGCATCGCAGGGGCGGAAATTGAAAAGATAATGCAGAAGATCCATAGCGGGGAATGCGGACCCCACATGAATGGTCACATGCTTGCCAAAAAGATCATCCGACAAGGCTACTACTGGACCACCATGACCCAGGATTGCATCGCCTATGTCCAGAGACGCCTTAAATGCCAATAATTCTCCAATATTTAGCATCTGCCTCCGCGTGAATTATACAACATGACCTCTCCCTAGCCGTTCTCCACCTGGGTTCTGGGGCATCGACATCATAGGGAAGGTTACACCAAAGGCTTCCAATGGGCATGAGTTCATCCTAGTTTCCATTGATTACTTCACCAAATGGGTCAAAGCCGAGTCATACGTAGTGCTGAATGGCAAGAAAGTGGCCAAATTCATTAAGAAAAACATCATCTGTCGGTATGGGGTCCCGCACGAGCAAGTATCAGATAACGGGTTGCATTTTGAGGCAGAAGTCACAGAGGTGGTCAACGAATATGGGATTCAGAGAAACAAATCTTCTCCCTATCGACCTCAGACCAACGGTGCAGTCGAAGCCGCCAATAAGAACCTCAAAGCCATTATCAGTAAGATGATGGAAAGCAGTCGGAATTGGGTCGAACGGATTCGGTACGCCCTCTGTGGCTACCGAACCTCAATTAGAACCTCTACTGGGGTTACCCCTACTCTCTAGTCTATAACATGGAAGCAGTCTTACTCGTGGAGCTGGAAATACCCTCGTTGCGCGTCATGCTTGAGAGCAAGGTCAGCGAAGAAGACTGGTGTCAAAGCCGTCTTGACGAGCTGACCCTCCTAGACAAAAAGAGATTAAAAGCACTATACCATGTACAAGGGTACAATCGTCGAATAACGCATTCATTCAACAAGAGATTCAAGGACCGCGATGTCCAAAAAGGGGACCTAAACCTCAAAGAAATCATAGAAGCCATCTGGGACCCCAGAGGGAAATTCAATCCCAATTGGAGCGGCCCCTACATTGTCAAGAACATATTGTTCGAAGGTAATGCCATGCTTACCGGCTTAGATGGGGAAGAGATAGATCGTCCAGTCAACCTGGGCTGTCTCAAGAAGTTCTACCCCTAGTCCGAAATCTCGGCGCGCTACGACTCTTCTCATCTCTCTTCTATTCTAAAAAAAAATAAAAAAAATCTCTTCATTTCCTTCTACCCAGAACTACGTGGGCCTAATCCTCTGCAAAAAATCATTTTCAAAACAAAGTATACAAATTTCAAAACCCCAGAGGTACGTAGGCAGCTCATACACCTTACATGAGCATGGCCCTTTCTTTTTCACAAAATACTATTCTTTTCTTATCTCCAAGAACGACACTCTATTCTAACATATACTTGAACAAAAGGATTATGTATGACTTATCGAGCGGTATAAATAATTCAAACAAAACAAAACTCATCAAAAGGCACAGCTGGATGATCAAAAACTTCTTTATTTCACTAATAAGAAATTTTCGTACAGATTACATCAGAAAAGGAACGGATAACTCCCTTCTCCCCTACCTTCCTAAAAAAGCCAAATAAAATCCTCACATTTATTCCCCATTACAAAATAAAATCTCCAAGAGTCCTACCCACAGTTGCCTAAGGAGCCTTCTCCGTCATCATCATCTACATCCTAGGGTCCCCAAGCTTCCCCTGCCTAAACAGAGTGTCGCAAATGGTCCATAGACCAATAAGCCCGAACCAACTTTGGAAAAACCATAACACCTCCCTCCATGGTATTAAACAAAACCAACCACCTTTGTCCAGTCTCCAATGCCATTTTGCTAACCACTCTCCTCCACAACCACTTCATATAATCCCCAAGGATATGATAAACTCTCCCAACAGACTGGGAAGGGCGGGTCAACGGACACCGACTCTCCCACAAAGAGCCAAGCCGCATGCGCAAACGCTTAGTCAAATACTCTACTGGAAAGAAGTCTAGTGTCCGAGGTGGCACGACTTGCTCCCAGCTAAATTGACGCAGAAGCCGCCAATAGAAATAGAAAGAGGTCTGTTTGAGACCAACGAGCTGGACATATGGGTATTCTCCTAGCTTCAGAATAGGTAGCAACTGTCCCCACCAAGGCACCAACCAGCACAGATTCAGAGCTCCGTGCTACATAAACCAGTTCTCCTAGCTCTCGATGTCCAAGCCAACACTAATAAAATAGCGTAAAAAGAAGTTAGGTACAACCGATTATTCCAGAGGGGTCACCAGGCTGAGTCTCTCAGACAGCCACATGAATAGCATCACAGGGCTACCACTCAGGAAGTCAGAACCTCCTTCTCGCCAGGCATCCAGACCATTCAAGGTATCTGCCAGTGTTCTATCGCAGGATTGCGACGGTATGACATCCAGGAAATAATAGATATAAGTTATGGGTCCACCAGCAGTTCCTCAGTCACCAGTAGTAATTTTGATACTAAGCTCAGAACAACAACTCCTGCATATCTAACATCGCCAGCCTCCTGCAAATGCACAGACTGTAAAACCACCGCAAGGGAGATCATTCCTCCAGTAACTAGTGGTCTAGCCGCCGATGGCGAAATACGAAGAAGCCCGACCAGTAAATCCCTGGGAGAACGAGAAAATTCGGATAAAGTTGCAGCAACACTGGGATTTATCCCTAGCATGGCAGAAAATTCCTCGTAGGTAGGACAAACTTCATCCAACCCAAAGCGGAATACATGGTCTTCGGGGTACCAAAATTGTACCGCCACCATCAGCATATTCCACTCAATGGGCCGATTGCGCCACAAAGAGACTCGTCGCATGTTAAAAGCATCGTACTCGACATTATAAGAGCACATCGCTTCCAAGGCTTCGAGGTAGCTAGTAAACTCAATACTACCAGGGAGAGACATCTTGCAAGACTAAGAGATAGTAGGCAAGTAAGTAAGAGTGTGAAGGTGTGATGAAAACACTCCACCCTTACCCCTTTTTATACTTGGGAACCCTCACAAAAGACATAACCCCTGCAGAAATCGGAAGGGATCCTACCCCACAAGGTACAAGAGGCTGAAGAGGGAACTAATCAAAAGCTTTGAATTGATGGGACTGGACTTGACTGTCGATAGGTAGGACAAGGGGATTGCCGATCAACAACCCCTTATTTTTGGAAAATTTCCTTTTTCCTCTTTTGTCAAAATCAGAAGCTCAATAACAAATAAATTGATGTTCTCAACAGAATTTCAAAAAAATACTTTTCCACCCTTATATAATTTCTCATTTTTAAAACTTTCCTCAAAATCCCAAAAATATCTCTTTTTACGGTCTCAGCAGCAAAGTAAAAGCGCATGTGCATGCATTCACTCACCATTAACAAAAAAATAATAAAAAACTCCATTGCATTGCATATATATTTTTCTGTGTTACATCAATTTTGCAGAAAATGAAGAAAAATATAAAAACAACGGGACTCAGCCCGAACCCACATTTTCTCTCTCTCTCTCTCTCTCTCTCTCTCTCTCTCTATATATATATATATATATATATATATATATATATATATATATATATATATATATCACCTACTCTTCCCCTCTCTCTCTCTCTAAGAGCTTCCACCACTGTGACGCTCTCTCTTTACCCTACGGCGAGATGACGCACCACCGCTACTCGAGCCAGAGTCCTCCTCGGACGAATCATACGGCACTAAAAAAGAAGGAACCAGGGTCGCATCCCGAATATGGGCAGTCATTGAAGATATCCAGTCTCTGATGTCCCTCAGCCAAGTGGTCGACACCCGGATTTGCTGCAAGTAAAAGGCAAAATTAGTATTAAAAAGGGTCAAAACAAAAAAGGAACCAAAAAGAGGAAGAAGGTATACCGCAGGATGAAGGACCTCCTCTGTCAAACCCAACTCCTCCGGATCCATCGCATGAGGACGGTGCAACATAGGCACCATCCCTCCATTAGCCCATCGAATGTTGTACGAAGGAGTATGCAATCGCAAGAAGGGAACCTCTGAAGTCTCCGCCGCCGCAGATGCCAATGGACCACCACCGCTGTGGGAGGACCCCACCGCCAGACTCGAACCCGCAGGAGGGAAATACAGAGCATCGTATATGCTGGGCACCATCAACCAGATCGTTATAAAGTCCATATAGTTATACGGCGCAGCCTTATGAGTATACAACAGGTAGGACTCATCGATCATCACCGCGATCCTCGTATCCTCCGGCAACAGCCACTCCCGCCTCATAAACGTAGGAGGCTGCACAGGTGGCACCATCACCTCCTCCTCAGCGATCTTCCTAACCACTCGCTCCTTCTGATACCAAGAATGGCCGAACTCATGCGCCAGCAAATGCCTCATCTACGCATTCACCCCGGTCGCCCCCGTATCCTGAATGGCTGTCCCCCAAGGGTAAAAAGTCACCTGAAAATCCCCAGCAGGCATAAGTTAATACAGAATCAGAACAAGAAAAAACCAAGGTTGAAAAGAAAAAGTCTTACACTACCACTAGTCAGGCCATTCAAGACCTGACGCACCGCCTCCAGAGAAAAAGATCCCTTCGACTGTCGATTGGCCTTCCGCCATCAATACAATCGACAGAAGTCCCCAACGGTATCTTCCTTCAGAGAGAGCAGCTGGGTATTGCACCCAATCACCTCATAGAACCACGTCTGCCAAAGACAGGAATTCACAATAAAAAAAAGACGCATAAGAAAAATGCGAATGCATGAAAGGAAAATGCGCAAAATTAAAGGATACCTCGAGGAGATACGTGGCTCCAGTAAAAGTTTTTTGGCAGCACCGACTTAATGTATCCAAAGAAAAATATAGGGTTGCCAAAGTCAGGCTCCCCCAATCATAGACAGGGATGTTCGAAAATATCCTCAAATACGGCAAGAACCACAAATGGACGACGTCGCCACTCGACGCCACCATGAAACCTCCCAGCAATAATAATATGAACAACCGGGCCATCTGCCTCACCTCCAGCCCATCATCCACATCAATCACCCTACTCAGAAAAACATCCTTCAGTAAGGACAGCCGGATGGAATCCCCAGAAGCTATCCTCCCTACGTCACCAAGCGCCGTACGCACCGCCTCCGACCTCACCCTCAAAGAGAAATCCACCTCTATCTGCTCCCCATCGTAATCCAGCCCCAGCAGCTACTGCACGTCTATGGGAGTCACGGTCATCTCCCCAAAACCGAAATGAAAAGTGTGGGTAGTATCCCACCATCTCTCCCCAAGAGCGCACAAGATCGCTGTCGATCGAGGCGTCTTATCCAGCACAGACGCCAACCTCCCAAAACTCGCTGATGATACCACCCAATGCACCATGTGTGGAAGATGCTCCCAAACATCCTTAAGTCCCGTTGTCCCACGGGCACACATGTTCTTCAAAGAGATATCAGACTGTCAAAAGAAGAAACCTTGTCAAAATTCAATAAGGAAAAATCACCAAAAAGAGAAGAATATCAAAAGTCAGGTTACTTACATAACTGCCGGGGCTCACCACCTTAAAAGACCGATAACGTGACAACTCTCATAGCAAAGTCCGCTCATCCGTAACCGTCTCGAATGCATCAAAGGATTTATCACTCCCCAAAGAAAGAGGCGCCCTGGCCCTCCACTCCACGTTCGCCCAGTCATCGATAGTCAACCATTCCCTATGCGCTGCAGTGCTCACAAAGGCGACCATTTCTTAGAGATCGGAATGCTAGAATGATTTACAGAGGAAAATCGCAGAAAGAAAGAAAGAAAGAAGCTGTGAAAAATGAAGGGAATTCTCCCCTTTATATAGGATGCCAAGGGTCATGCCGATCGACATTGACCCCCCACCCACCGATCGACACTGTCTCCTTAGCTTCCCGAGGAAGTCCAAAAGTCCGTGCCACTACCGAATGACACCCCTCATACCATGCCGATCAGCACCCCCCTTAAAATTTCGTACAAAAATTCCTAAAAAATTCCAGACAACCCTGAAAAATTCTCAAAAATTCCTAAAAAACCCAGTAAGGATTTAGAACATTTTCACCAAGAAAATTTCGCACTCCCTCAAGAGGAACTTCTATTTCCCCAGTGGAACTCTAAAAAACCAAGTAAAATCCTCCCGGCAACATCCCCAGAGGATCTCTAAAGATCACCCCCTATGCCCCAAAGGCCTCGATTTCCCTAAGCAATACATCCAAACCCTGGGCCACTTAAATCTCCCCAGTGGAATTTTGGCTATTCCCTCAAAGGATGCAAAAGAGTTCCCCAGCAATCGGCTCCCCAGCCCAAAGAAAAACCTCAAGATAATCTCCCCGGTAGAGTTCCCCAAGAACATCTCTACTTAAGCCCGCAGAATTGGTCATCTCATACTTAATCCCGCAGAATTAGCTTCGACCCGTAGAATTGGTCATCCCATCTTAAGACATCAGAATCGACTTCGACCCGCAGAATTGGCCATCTCTACTTAAGCTCGCAGAATTGGCTTCGACCCGCAGAATTGGTCACCTCAACTTAAGCCCGCAGAATCGGCTTCGACCCCCAGAATTGGTCACCTCAACTTAAGCCCCAAAAATTGTCTTCGACTCACAGAATTCGTCACCTCAACTTAAGCCCTCAGAATTGGCTTCGACCCGGAGAATTGGTCACCTCAACTTAAGCCCCAAAAATTGTCTTCGACCTGCAGAATTGGTCATCTATACTTAAGCCCGCAGAATTGGCTTCGACCCGTAGAATTGGTCACCTCAACTTAAGCCCACAGAATTGGCTTCGACCCGTAGAATTGGTCATCTCTATTTAAGCCCGCAGAATTGACTTCGACCCACATAATTGGTCATCTCTCCTTAAGCCCATAGAATTGGCTTCGACCCCCAGAATTGGTCATCTCTACTCAAGCCCGCATAATTGGTCATCTGAACTTAATCCCGCAGAATCGGCTTCGATTCGCAGAATTGGTCATATCTACTTAATCTCACAGAATTGGCTTCGACCCGCAGAATTGGTCATCTCAACTTAAGCCCGCAGAATTGGCTTCAACCCGTAGAATTGATCATCTCTACTTAAGCCGCAGAATTGGATTCGACCAGCATAATTAGTAATATCAACTTAAGTCCGCAAAATCAGCTTCGACTCGGAGAATTGGTCATCTCTACTTAAGCTCGCAGAATTGGTCATCTCAGCTTAAGCCCGCAGAATCGGCTTCGACCCGCAGAATTGGTCATCCCCAACACCTCCTTAGAAATTGACCTAAAAACCATCACTAGTATTCCCCCCTCAGGCCCTCAGAATCGGCCCTGACCCTCTGAATTGGTCATCCTCGCTCCCTTAGGTCCTCAGAATCGACCTCGACCCTCTGAATTGGTTATCCTCCCTCAAAAGCTTCATGCGGTGTCTATTCGATGGCTATTGTTTGTTCCAAACTCACCCGTCGAGGGGCTCTGTAGACACCCCATTCTGTTACCCCCTAAACTCTCCTTAGGTCCCTAGCACATCCCTTCATCATTACAAACCCAGGTCATACCTCGAGTACTGACCTAAAAGCCATCGGGAACTCCCAGGCTTCGTTTGGCCAAAAGTCAAACTCTTCAGATTGACCAAGACTAAATGAATCTTCAAAGGGCCCTAAAACCCCTTTCCAACGGTCCGTCCTATGTGTGATTCTGACTTACCATGCGGACGAACGACCCATTTTCCCCTGAAACTCAATTAGGAGGCCATCGGGCGCTCTCGCGCTCCGTTTGACCTAAGTCAGCTCTTCAACTTGACCGAGACTAAATGAATCTTTTAAGGGCACTGAAAACCCTTTCCAACGGTCCGCCCCGTGCATGATTCTGACTTACCGTACAGACGAGCGATCTGTATTACTCCGAAAGGTCACTAAATGCTTCCAGGGCCCGGTTGACCAAAGTCAACTTCCCCAACCAGACCAAACTCTTTGGAATGTCGAAGTACATCTCCTAACCTTTTATTAATTAGCATTAACTTGTTTTATTAATTCTCAACTCTCTCCGTAAATTCGCATTAACTTGTTTTATTAATTAGCACTTTTATTCTCTCATCTCACGCATCCTAATATACTTTTTATTTTGTATTATTACACATCTCTTATTTTCATACAACTAACCCCCCCCCCCCCCTAAAAAAAATAAGAAAAATAGGGTTTGTTCATAAATTCCAAACGGGAATTCTAACACTTTTCTCATAACTAAAACACTTTTTCTACACAAATAAGAGAATCCCCCGATTGGATTTATGGGATAAACCCCACCCCTCGTTTTGCATGCGAACTACGTAGACTTTGATGCCTCTATAGGATACATAAGAGTCTCGGGGTAAAATTCGAGATTCGAGTCCTATTTTTGCTTTTTCTCTCATCTCTTATTCTCTCTAAATACAATTCTCCTAGATTACATATATATATATACACATATATTTGTCCTTTGTGGCGTATTATTCAACATGCGTTATCGTTCCATCATAACGATCAACGTAAGGGTAATCGAATAAATCCTATTTTCTAATATTTTTATACTTTCCTATGGATGATTCGCTTTACCTCTTCCATGGTACAAGTCGATGATTCCTATCTCCACTATATATATACACATGCACACATATCACGGGGAAAATAAAGGAAAATAGCAAAAATCCATGAAAGACCGTAAGGGCGGAATCGTTTCCTAACACCTTCCCATTTCGTAACTTACCCTTCGGACCTTTTTCGAATCATTTTGGTTTCGTATGCATCAGTATATCCTTGGATGCTGTCCTTCGGGGTGGCTCCCTTTCTTTTGTCTATTTTGAGTAAAATAGACTAGCGACTCTATCTCTCTACATTTTTCACCTCACCTAAATGACGCCGGCCGAAGCATTCCCGAGAGGGACACGCGGGACCTAGGATCCTCCCTCACGCGCCCGCCCGCCGCGAGGTCGGGGGGATGGCCACAGATCTCATATGTCCCTTTATGACCTTGGCCTATAAATGAACCTTTATGAGCGTCTAAAATATCTTTTAGGCCATGACCAATGCCCTAGTTAGTCCTATACATGTGACCTTTTATCAGGAAAAGAGTTGTAAGAGCTAAATGATGATGTGAAATATCGGTTAGCCATAGACCCCCAGTTACTGTATTGAATTTTTTGAGGAAAATATCGAGAGAGAATTTGATTTGGTTAGACAATGTATGGTTGGTAAACAAGGATCATTTTTTAGCAAGGTACGAAATGTATCGTCAAATATTCAATATGGTTCAATAAGATCTAGTTTCGTTCAAGTAAGGGATTCTAGCCAATTGAAAGGATATTCTGATCAATCCAGAGATCATTTGGATTCCATTAGTAATGAGGATTAAGAATATCACCCATTGATCAATCAAAAAAGAGGCCTTGGGCATTCCATATCAGGATCAGTCCCTCTCATCCACCCCTCTAGCAAAAGGTATTCTAGTTACTCATCTTTTACTTAGTGAAACTGCCATTCATGAGGTTTTAAGTGCTTGTTCCTCATCTTTCTCACTTAAAGAGGAACATTTTGATTATAGAGCACCCCTTCCTATGATGACTACAGTTCTTCTTCAAATGACATTGGTGATATTGTCAGCTTCGAGAGGCTACGGTGGTGAGTAGGATAACACCATGATCTACTCTCCTTCCACCACTAGCCTTACTACTGGGCAGCTACCTTATGGTCAGGCCATTCGCCCAAACATTGTATGTGCCTTCCTTTATCTTTCCTCTATAATATGGTTTCTAACTTTAACTTTGTTTCTTTGAATAGGTTTCTTTCATGGGTATGAGTGGCCCCTCAAAGGTGAGGGCCACTCCCTCATATGCACCTTCCCCACTTCCATGGTTACCTTTCCTCCATGAGAGGAACTCTATGCTCGTCTCCTCTTTAGGCCTTGCTAGATAGGGTTGTCCACAAAACTTTAAGACTTGCATCTGCTCTTACTTGTCAACGACCTTTAACACTTTCTATATTTATTTATTCTGCAGCTCTTTATAGTGTTTTCCACTACCACAAGGGGATCTTCCGTGTCCTCTCGTTTTATGAAGGTAGTCACCAAAATTTTTAAGAATCTGTAAGTCTCATTATCTCCTGACTTTTGACTTATTCTTGTGAACTTACTTCTGTACATTCGCCTCTTTTGATAGGTAACTGTAGCCTCTGCTCCCCCTATCAGACCTCTTGCCTCCTTTATAGTGGACATCTCCTTAGATGGGCCTTCTACTAATACACTTTTAGAGGTAGTTCTTATCCCTTTTTTTCTAGTCTATATTTTAACTTCTGCTTATAGTTAACATTGTCTTATCTTTTTTGTGCCCGACTTATTTTACATGGTTCCCTTTCAAGTGGCTCTTCTACCAGTGGCGGATACTTTTACCCACTGGGGGTGTTATTCCTGGTTTTCCACCCTCCGAAAAGATATATGTCCCTAGGGTATACATTCCTATGATTAACAAGCCCCAGATCCAACCTATTCCTGCTCATCCCATTTTTAGTGTGGCATCGAGTGGACTTGTCTCACATGTCCTTATTTATTCATAGTTATTGAATCACACTACCTTTGACATTTCTTCTCTTTATCACTTTTGTTTCTAACAAATTTTCTTGTTAACAGGATGGTTTGGGTATCCCCTTGACCCCTTGTGGTTGATTAGAGCCCTTTTCTCCTCCTCGAGTTTAGGTACTTAATTTTACTATTCTTAATATCCACTCATTTATGATTATAGACGTCACTCAATTTGTGGCTCACTTCTTATTTATTTATATTTCAGGCTAGCATCAACACTTAATCACTAGCTAATTCTACAGTTGGTGCTCAGGTGAGCAGCTCATTTGCCACTCTACCTTAGGTATTTACTTTCTTCTCTTGTGTTTTCTGTACTTGTGATTTTTTTATTTGAGTGCATCTTGGTCATGATCTTCTTTTCCTTTCTAGGTGATTCCCTCTTAGGTCCCTATTACCCTCCTGTGAGTCTACCCTCGAGCACCTCTTTGTTAAAGGCTTCTCAGGTATACTGATATTGTTAGTATTTCACCCTTCTTACTTTTTAGTGTGTAAGATATCTTGGTGAGTTATGCTTTGTTTCTGTATTTCCAGATTGATACTGTTGAAGTCCCTTTGTCTACGGGGCATGCTGCGGGCATTGTTAAGTTGACTCTTCAGGTAGTTATTTCAACACATCTTTTCTTTAAACTTGTTTTTTATGTGCAAGTGCTTGCTAAGACATCCCTGTTTCCTTATTCTGAGTTTAGTGTTGCGACCCTTCCAATGACTGTGAAACAACTTGGGAGCATAACTGTGAGCGAGGTACTATACTATCGTACCTTATTCCATCCTTTTTATTTTCTTTTCCTTTGTTTATATTATTTCTATTACTATTCAAGTTCTCACCATCACACCCCTGTTTCCTTATTTTCGGGTTAATGAGCTAAGTGTTCCCATATTTGTGGAACAAGCTGTGAGCACTATGGCGAGCACTCCTCAGGTATTATACTGTCATACATGATTTAACTTTGAATATATACTTTTTTTAGAGTCTTACTATTTGATGATCAAGTGTTCTATTAATATCAATTTGTTCTTTCTATGCCAGGTCAGCATAGTAGGTCTACGAGGACCTTCCAGGTTGGATGGGATTATGCTTACCCCTTTAGGCCCGGGGGTAGGTTATTTCTTTTCCTTATTTTCCTTTTCTATTTGCCTCATGGTTGAAGTTGTTGAATTACTCTATTTCCTTTCCTCATCTATCTTTACATTTCCGTTTTCAGGACTACACGAGTAGGCCTGTGGAGGTAGCTGATGATGAAGGGCCTAGTTATGAGGCCAATCGATCTGATGGGGATGAAGGTTTTATCGAGGAGTACTCTCTTCTTCCCTTTGAGCTTTATTCTAGGAACACATGCTATGAGGATATTGAAGTGGAGGCTCCTGAGATCTTCATGAGATACACATGGCGCGAGAAACAGCCAAAGAGATTCAGGAGTCACGAGCGATATATATTAGATCTAATTCTTGAGCATCATCTGGAAACCTTCACATCCCAGAGAGTACTCAAAATTGAAAGCCTCAATACATATAACCTGAAGGCCCTCATTAGCTATATTCATGACTTTTTGTCCACTGCTCCTGCTAATCTCACCATCTCGAAGACTTGGCAGACTAGATTCCAGCACGTAATGTTGAGGTCACTCGGCTGCGTGGTCAAATTTAGTTGCTTGAGGCCAAGTTGTCCATGGTCATGAATGGTGACTCCGAGGACAAGTCTCGCTTGGCTAAGCTAAAGGATGAGATCATTTAAGAGGTTGGCCCCTCGTATGCTGACATGCACTCACAAGAGCACCTATTTTTTATTTTGTCTAGTGGATGTTTTCTAGGGAAGAACTTTTTATTTTCCCATGTACTCTTTATTTTTCTTGTACATATAAAGACTACTCTACATTTTTTTGAAGAGTATTCTATATTAATACAAATAGACATATTGCTTATATTTTTACATCTTCATCTCCTTTTTTTTTAGACTAGTAATCTGTTTGTTGTGAACTGCTCCCCTTTTGTGTGGGAGTATTTGCATAAGATCTCAACAAATTAGATTTTAAAACTACTCCTTAATCTATGGGGTACTTGTTCCACATTTCATCTGGAACTCTTTTTCTTTAGGAAATGAATTAGAGGATGGGTTGACCCTTTTCTCCCTATTCCCAAATAATCAAGTAAATAAATTAAAGATCAAAAGTAAAGATATCATCTTACATTTAACCCCCCCCCCCCCCCCCCCCCTTTTAAAAGAGAAATCAAAGAAATTTGCCAATTCTTCAATTCGCTATTGTGTGAAGAGAAAACTGTATTCGTGGGGTGTTTTGAACTATTATAAATAGAGGGACTTTACTCACAATACTTTAACTTTGGGATGTACATAATACAAAGTATAATGAGTCAAGTTCCTTATATTCTTGTAGATGGGTGTCTATCAATAAAAAAAGCAAATAAAATAAAATAAAAATGCTTCTTTTATTAATGACATCCGAGAGGTGCCCGCGAAGGTCACCCAGAAGTCTAAAATCCATGGAAAGTTTAGCGCCACTTCAAGTGCTAGCTCCGCTGAAAGTATCAGCGCCGCCGCAAGTGTCCGCGCCGCTGCAAGTGCCGGCGCCGCTTCAAGTGCCTACGCCGCTACAAGGGCCGGCGCCGCTTCAGGTGCCAGCGCCGTCGTAATTGTCTACGCCGCTGCAAGTGTCGATGTCGCTTCAATTACCAACGCCGCTGCAAGGGTCAGCGCCGCTGCAAGTGCCAGCGCCTCTGCAAGAGTCTGCGCCGCTGCAAGGGTCGGCGTTGTTTCAAGTGCCAGCGCCGTTGCAAGTGTCTACGCCATTGCAAGGGTCAGCGTCGCCACAAGTATCGGCGCCGCTTCAAGTGCCAGCGCCACTTCAAGGGCCAGCGCCGCTTCAAGTGTTTGCGCCGCTGCAAGCGTCAGCGCCGCCGCAAGTGTCGGCGCCGCTTTATGTACCAACGCCGCTGCAAGGGTCAGCGTCGCCGCAAGTGTCGGTGCCGCTGCAAGCGCCAGCTCTGCTCCAAGTGCCTGCGCCGCTACAAGTGTCAGCGCCGTCGCAAGTGTCCGCGCCGTTGCAAGTGTCGGCGCCGCTTCAAGTACCAACGTCGCTGCAAGTGTCAGCGCCGCTGCAAGGGTCGGCGCCTCTGTAAGTGTCCGCGCCGCTGCAAGGGTCGGCGTCGCTACAAGTGCCAGCGCCACTGCAAGTGTCCACACCGCCGTAAGGGTCGATGCCGTTTCGGAATCCAACACCGTTACAAGTGTCTGCGCCATTGCAAGGGTCAGCGCCGCTGCAAGTATCGGCACCGCTCCAAGTACCCGCACCGCTTCAAGTGCCGGGGCCGCTGCAAGTGTCGGTGCCGCTGCAAGTGTCGGCGCCGCTTCAAGTACCAGCGCCGCTGCAAGTACCAGCGCCGCTGCAAGTGTCAGCGCCGCTGCAAGGGTCGGCACCGCTGTAAGTGTTCGCGCCGTTCCAAGTGCCTGCGCCGCTACAAGTGTCAGCGCCGCTTCAAGCGTCAGCGCCACTACAACAAGGGTCACTACAGTAATAACATTCGAGAGGTGCCCGCGAGAGTCACCACAGAAGTTCAAAATTGAGAAGTACCACTGGAGGGGTCAGCGCCGCTGCAAGGGTCACTGCAGTAATGACAGTCGAGAGAGTCAGCGTCACTGCAAGGCTCAGCGCCACTACAAGGGTCACGACAGAAATGTTATTCGAGAAGTGCTGCTACAGGGGTTTCGACAGAAACTCATATTGATGGAGTAGATATCGCGAACAACTCCTCATCATGAAACATCAGTCTCTAAATGAACAACAGCACTAACACTTTACTTTCTTGTACAGGTTGCCTAGTCGAGCAAGCAGGGCTCGAACAGGCGCGTTGGGACCTCCTGGGAGTTTTGGCTTGGCGGCTGAGGGACAAGGTATGTTGAGCAAGCTCAAGCACTTAGCACTATAGGATTGAGAGAATACTAGTAGGAAGACCCTGAAGTCACTCGAGACTACGCACACTGCACACTTGGTCACAAGTGAAGTGAGCAGCCAAAGAGCTGGCTACTCACAAGAAATAAACTCTTTACAAGAAAATGACTTTTCCAGAAGAGGGGGTCCTCGAGGTCCCTCTCAAGAAAAATAACACTTTTAGAGGAGATGAGTCCTTAAGGTATCCTCTCTCAAGATTTGCAAAATTACACCACAAGTTACCGTTTCAAAAGATAACTACCAAATCTGATATTTTGTCTCCATTAGGGGACATATGTGCTTTTTGAGTTTTGGTCGGCGCCAGGTGGCGCCTGCAGAGGGGACATGCAGGCTGCCTACAGGTAGGGAAAAATGGTACACTTCAGACATTGTTCCCCACCAACTCTCTCAGTTTTGGCACCCAAAAAATGCCAACTCACCCCTAACGCCCTAGTATAAATAGACCTCTGGGCAAGGTCAAGAGAGATATAATAGAAATTGCACTGTCACTCTGCCAAAATATCACCAGACCTACCTAAGTATTCTCTCCCTGCTCATTCTCATAGTGCTGAGTGCCTTGTTCCTTCACTCCCCACTGACAGCCATCACTCTCAGGTGTTTCCCTTGAGTAAATTACTATTTTTGCTGTGAAAGTTCATCTTCATGCAGGGAGTGAGTTGAAGCTTGAGTTCCATTGTTACCAGAAGGAGAAGTTTTCTTCAGAAGTTGCATCAGGAGAGCTTTAAGACCTTGCAGGCAGCGTCCATTGGAGTGGGTCACGCCTCACCCTTTCCAGTTATTCATAGACCCCAGTCTCACTACCCTCCTACATTTGGCGACTCCGCTGGGGAGGTATCCTCATTTCCATGGACAAAGAAGGTTTCAATGTCTCTAAGCAGTTGGTTTTTGAGGACATTCCGTCTGGTAATGGAGCTCACAGTCACCAGACTACTCAGGAAGAAGTGGTGGTGATCGGAGCCAAGGCGCTAGCGCCTCAGGAAGGCCAGACCAGTTCGCCGGCAGTGGCTCCAATGGCAGGTATGAACCTTATGGCAATGTTTTTTGACTTTTTAAAGCAAAACAACGTGGATTTATCAAGATTGGGTCAAGGTTTTGTGACACCTGCTGCTGCCCCTTCTGGAGGGATAGCCACTCCTATTACGATTCCGGCAGAGACGATTCCGTCTCGGAAGGCGGCGCCGGAGCAGGTCCTGGCGCTAACAGGTTCTCCAGCTCCTAAAAGCACATGTTTGGAGGAGTCACCCTCTAAGGCTGTTACTATGGAAGAAGTGAGGAAGCTCCTCTCCTCCTCTCAAAGAGAGGGTTCCCACCTATACGAGGAGTTACAAGACCCCTATCCACAGGAAGTAAGTGAGAAGCCATACCCTGAGGGGTATATTCCACCAAAATTTATCAAGTTTGGCGGTAGGGGGGAGAACCCTAGAGAGCACGTGAAGAGGTTCGTCGAGTACCTGGGAGTACATGCTGGCGACAAGAACCTGAGGTTGAGGGAGTTCTCTAAAACTCTCACTGGGAAGGCTTATACATGGTATTCCCACTTGGCGCCTAACAGCGTCCCTACTTGGGAAGAGATGCACAGGCAGTTCCTTCAGAAGTTTTTTGTAGCGAAGGATGAATTTACACTGAGGCACCTGGCGCAAGAGGTCTAGAAGCCAGGAGAAGAGTTGATGCACTACATCAAGCGATTTCGCGAGAGGGACTTAGATGTTCACGAGGACGTAGCGGAGGCCAGGTTGCTACAGATATGTGTGGATGGACTCTTAGAAGAGTACAAGCTGCACTTGATCAACGAAACTAGAGATGGAACTTTCAGAGAATTCACTAGGGCCGCCAGCAACATAGCTATGATAATCAAACTAAGAGCCCCGGGTTGGAGGACACAAGTTCCACTGACTCCCGGGAGGTTTCAAGTTGCGAGGAGGCAAGCGGTTAACTATGTGGACGAGAGTAACAAAGGGAAGAAGGGAGGCCCTTGGGCCAAGACCGATAGTCCCGACAACAAGAGAAAATTTGGGGAAGATGCCCCCCCGCCACTACCGTGCAGAGTAGCTGAGGCTATAGACTATTACCGCACCTTAGTGCGAGAAGGCGTAGCAGGACCTTCCCACCTAAAAGGAGAAACCCCCACTGCAGCTGACAAGGCCAATCCAAAGTACTGCGAATTACACCAACGAGTGCAGCACTCTACCAAGGATTGTTACTACTTGAGAAGGATCATTGGTGAGCAGATGGCCAGCTGTACCTTGCAGATACCCCCTGTGGACGTTAACGAGAACCCACTTCCTGCGCATCACTTTGGCACCGCCAACATGGTAGTTGCCTACGACGATGAAGCTACAAGAAGTCTTGTTAAGCGAGAGAGTGGCGAGCAGTTATGCGAGGAGTTAGAAAATCTATCACTGAGCAGACTTGAGCTAGAAAGAAAGCAAGAGGAGTGGTTCTTCACTCCGGAACATGAAAATGGATGTGGGGAAGTTGAGGAAGTCTCTCTCTCAGAAGGTGAGGTAGACGTCATCCTCGCTCTAGATGAGGGAGGGACCTCTGAAGCGGAGTATGTTTGCAGTGCCCAGACGTACGAGGTAGACTTAGATTCTGAATGTGAGGCCATAGCGAGGAGCCCCAAGTTCAAGTGGTTTTTCGACCAGATAGGGGTGAAGTACGACACGAGGGTGTCCATCACGAGGAAAGTCTTGGAGGCAGTGCAGCAGCGGGGAGACCCTTCGCTAAATTGGCAGGGTCCAATCGGAAGGATGATTAATAAGTATACCTCTAAAGTGGTGTTTTCAGAAGAAGATAGGGTGGTTCCCTACTTCCACAACCGCCCGTTGTACGTCACAGCCATAATTAATGGAGTCTCATTTCCCAGGGCGTTGATGGATGGAGGAGCATCCATTAACATCATGCCCATCAGTACATTATATGAAACAGGAATTGACCAGGAGAAGGTGGTTCCGGTACCGCTAGTAATTTCTGGATTCGACAACGCCGGAATGCAGTCTATTGGATACGTGAATGTGGGAATTAAGTTGGGAAATTTCACCTCCCACATCAAATTTCATGTTATTAAGGCTAACACCAGCTACCAATTACTCATTGGAAGGGTATGGATGCACACTCATGGCGTAGTGCCTTCCACCTACCATCAATGCACGAAGGCAAACATTAGAGGTACAGAGATAGTGATCAAGGCCACGCAGAGACCCTTCGTCGTTGAGGAGGCCCACCTGGTAGATGCTGCCTTCTACACCGAGTTAGATGAGGAAAGAAAGGTCTCTACAAGAAAACTAGTAGGAATCAAGGTAGCTGAGGGAAGGGTCCCGTAGAAGAAATCCGTTCATGACCGTCTAGGGGAGAGGATAATCCCCCATATGGAAAAAGGCAAGAGGAAAGCAGAGGAGGTAGCTAGACCCCCTCGAACTTGCAAGAAAGTGGTCTTGCCCGATGGAAAAATCATCTACCGTTTATAACGGTCTGCGCGGGTGGTGTTCTGGGACAAGAGCATCGACCCGACGCCCGAGTGTTTTATTGTTGATGAATCCCATATTGTTGAGCATGTTGAAGAACCAGAAGAAGCACCAGAGTGCATGCAAGACGGAACCAGAGAACAGCTGTAGGAATTAGAGGAAATCAAGTTGGGGTTAGAAGAGGGCGAGAGTAGACCCATTATAATTTCCAAGTTCCTGGAACGGAAGCAGAAGGAAGAGCTCATTGAGCTACTTAAGGAGTTCACTGATGTATTTGCTAGGAAGTACACGGAGATTCCAGGAATAGACGCAAAAGTGAGCTCTCATAGATTGAACATCCTTCCCAATGCCCTTCCGGTAAGGCAAGCCACACGCACATATAAAGCAGACCTTGATTTGAAAATAAAAGCTGAGGTGGAGAAGTTGTTAGCGGCAGGTTTCATCAAGCCTATTCAGCACCCCATATGGCTGTCCAACATAGTGCCAGTGGCAAAGAAAGACAAGACCCAAATCAGAATCTGTGTAGATTTTTGCGACTTGAACAGGGCGTTTCCTAAGGATGAATTCCCACTACCTAGCATAGACAGCTTAGTGGATTCCACCGCGGGACATGAGATGTATAGCTTCATGGATGGGTATGTTGGCTATAACCAGATTAAAATGGACCCTGTCGACGCAGAGAAGACTGCCTTCCGCACACCGTTAGGGAACTTTCACTATACAGTCATGCCCTTCGGATTGAAGAACGCTGGAGCCACATACCAGCGGACCATGATGGAAATTTTTCATGACTTATTTCATGATATACTAGAATTCTATGTGGATGATCTGGTGGTGAAGTCTAGGAAAGAAACCAAGCATATTCGGGATCTCAGGAGAGTATTCGAAAGGTGTCGTCGGTATAAGATGAAAATGAACCCCTCAAAGTGTGCCTTTGGCCTTACTGCAGGGAAATTCTTAGGTTTTGTGGTAAATAGACAAGGGGTGCAAGTGGATGCAGAGAAGATGAAAGCCATTGTGATGATGCCACCGCCCAAGAGTCAGAGACAACTTAAGAGCTTCCTGGGAAAGGTATCCTACCTGCAGAGGTTTATACCTGCGTTAGCAGAAGTAACTCATCCGTTCGCGCCTCTACTAAAAGACAAAGCCAAGTGGGTTTGGGGAGAGAGGCAAGAGAGTGCGTTCGAGAAGATTAAAGAAATCCTAGCCTCTCCGTCCACGATGATTCCCCCCGAAGCCGGAGCGCCGCTACTGCTCTACCTTACTTCTACAGAGAGGTCAATAGGGGCCCTCTTGGCGCAAGAGAAGGAAGGAGTGGAAAAGCCGGTCTACTACCTGTCAAGAGTAATATCCGGAATAGAATCGAGATACACCAGCGTTGAGAGGCAAAGCCTGGCGCTGGTATTTATAGCCTAGAAGTTGAGACACTATCTTCTAGCCTTCACCGTTCACATAGTCACCAAGTGTGATCCCATAAAGTACCTCCTCGCGCGGACTATACTCGTGGGACGAGAAGCAAGGTGGTTTTTGATCTTATCAGAATACGATCTAAAATGCGTAGTGCCTAAAGCCATTAAGAGCCAGGCAGTAGCAGATCTGCTGGCCCACTTCCCGAGTGGGGTTTTCGAACCACCTAGTGAAGAGCTGCCCGGAGAAAGTTTCCAAGCATGCATGGCGGAGGAGGTGAAGAAGTGGTTTATGGAGTTTGATGGTTCCAGTGCTCAAGAAACAGGTGGGGCCGGCGTCATACTGTCAGATGGGAAGGAAAAGATTACCCTCTCTTTCAAGTTAGATTTTAAATGCTCAAATAATGAAGCTGAGTACGAAGCCCTCATTCTAGGGATGTTGGAAGCACTCAGAAGAGGGATCAGGGTACTGTGTATACGAGGGGACTCCAATATGGTAGTAAGGCAGGTCAATGGAGAGTTTTCCCTTAAACATGCCAACTTAGCGCCGTACAGACACATCATCCAACGACTGCTGGGACAGTTCTTGGAAGTAACTGTGGAGAGGCAGGCGCGAACGATGAACAGGCACCCTGACGCGCTCGCCACCATAGCACAAAAGTTGGACATGGAGGAGTCAGAAGCGACCATCACAGTGAGGCGGAGAACGGTACCCACTACCGTAAAGTCCTTATTCCCAAGTAATGAGCCCGAAGATTGGAGGCGTCTGGTAGAGAAGCAACTTGAAACCAGGGAAGGGATAATGAAAATATTAGAGTTAACCAACTATCATGTGCTGTAGGGAACTCTCTACTTCAAGAGTCCTGGAGGGTTTCTGGCAAGGTGCGTAGGGGAGCAAGAAGCCAAGGAGAGGTTAATAGAAATGCACCAGAAGCACTGTGGAAATACGGATATCCCCCTTTACAGACGACTGCAGCGAAGCGGGTATTTTTGGCCCGCCATGAGCGTAGAAGCGACCCGCTTGCAACAAAGTTGTTTAAAGTGCCAAGCTAATTTTGACCAGCCGACGGAGGCTAACTTCGTGGAAGCCTTCGAAGATTGGAGACAGCCGTACCTAGCATATCTAAAAGATGGGGAGCTGCCCGCCGAGAGAGCGGATGAAATTTACCTTAGAAAAAGGATAGCACGTTTCTACTTGGTCAAAGGAGAGTTATATAGGAAAGGGTACAATGAGAAGGCGCTAAGGTGCGTAGCCAAAGAGGAAGTGGAAAGGGTGCTGAAAGAAGCTCATGAGCCCTCCCATATGGGAGGCGCCAAGCTGTATGATCAACTGATGACGCTGGGATACTACTGGCCGACCATGGAGGCTGACTCCATTGGATATGTGAAAAAGTGTAGAGCATGCCAGGTGCATGGAAACATGGTGCACGCTCCCTCCGTCAGTCTACAAAGCTTGGCAGCCCCTATCTCTTCCACACATGGGCGTTCGACCTAGTGGGAAAGATCGCCCCAGCATCTCACGGCAAGGCTTTTATCATTGTGGCTACAGAATTGTACACCAAATGGGCGGAGGCCATTACTTTAAGGAGAGTCACCGCCCAAGTGGTAACCCAGTTTATAAAGGAGTATATCATATAGAGATTCAGTATACCCAAAGTGATCCTAACGAATAATGGGAAGCAATTTGTATGCAAAGAGATGGCCCTTCTCACGGACAAGTATAAGATTGTGCATAATAGCTCAACCATATCCTACCCCAAAGGAAATGGCCAAGCAGAAGCTACTAATAAGACCCTGATAAATATTTTGAAGAAAATGCTAGAAGACATGCCGGGAGCATGGGATGAGAAGTTGCATATGGTGTTATGGGCCTACCGTCCTTCGAAAAGAAAGCCAACAGGGTTCACTCCCTTCTCTCTAGTATATGGGACCGAAGTTGTCCTACCAGTGGAACTGGCGGTACCTTCAGCCAGAATTTCTCTTAGCAATGGGCTCATCCCAGACCCAAGGCATGTGCAACTGGAGGCGCTGGACGAGCACAGAGACAAGGCGAGAGAGAATTTCAAAGTCTACACTCAGCAACTGTCCAGGGCCTACGAAAACTTGGTTAAGCCTAGAGAATTCCAGGTGGGAGATTTAGTCCTGCGAGCATCAACTCACCATCTCCATAGCATGTCGGCATCAAAATTCAAACCTAACTGGGAAGGCCCTTTTGTCGTCAGAGGAGTGGGGAAGTCGGGCTACTGCCAAATATTAGAACCAGAGAGTGATTGCCTCCAATACATCAACTGCAAGTGGCTGAAGAGGTACTATGCTTAGTAACAGCTAACAAGTTTTATTTGTGTTTTGCATGTCTGTAATAGATTTCGAGGATTTCTCCTATACCAGAAAAGTTTTTTGTAAATTTTTTTTAGAGCAATACTACACTGTAAACAGCACGCAAAGGTAAAGAAATGAAATAGCAACACTTTTGATCATTGTTGACATTTGCTTTGCTTTCTCATTTATACATATATATACACTCCCTATTAAGTTAGAAGAGAGTACAAAAAAAAAAGATCAGGAACTTTGCTCACTACACTTGGGAGGTAAGTCCATCCTAAGAGAAAGTATACTGAGCAAAGGCCCCTAGACATAAATTAATACAGTTTTTTATAATAAAATAAGGCTTTCGGAAAGGGGAAGGGGTCACCCTCCTCTCCAACCTAGCCTCTATGACTATAAGCAGTAATATGCAGGAATACCCCCACAGACAGGAGGGGCAACCCAAGAAAGTCACATGCCAACACCTCATAGCTATAAGAGGTGCATTTTCAAAAAATATATACAATATGATAATACATAACTTTTCATATCAATGCAAATACCCCGCAGTATATGGGGTAGCCACCAGTAGACTAAATGCTCACAGAAATTAGAGCAAGTCATATAAAACAAACACCCTCAGTATAAAGGGAGAACAAAAGAAATAGAAAGTCCGGAAGAAACAAAGTGTCTCATACAGGAATGATAAGTGATGTACACATAGAATTCTGGGCACTACAAAGCAAGAAGTAGCCTATCTGCTAGAAACCACAAAAAATAAATCATCACGCGCGATGGCGCCAGCATATGACGGACCAGCCTCCCGCAGAAACTCTTCCTCCAACTTGACGAATTTAGCCTCATCCTCCTCATCGCCAGACTCGAGTCTGGCAAGCTTCACCTGCAGTAGGGCGATCTGATTCCGGATCCTCGTAGCCTCAGCATGCCGTTGCTCAACCCTAGACTGTCGGGAAGTGTGAAACCTCACTATCTTTCGAAAAGGAACACTCAGAAAGGGGTGAACCCCTGCATCAAGCCAATCCAAACGAAAGTGATAGAAGTGCTGTAAGTCGCGGAGGGCATCCAAGAATAGCAGAATAGAAGAGCTAGTTAGCTTAGCAGGGGAGGTAGCCAATAACTCATGAACATGGCTAGCAAGAGCCCTCAGGTTGAAGGCCGTAAGACTGTCAACCTGAAGTATACTCTGAGAAGTGAACGTCTCGGGATGGTGCTCCAAGATGAGATCCAAGAGTTGACGCTCATGTACCCTGAATCGTCTTGGTAACTCCTCACGCCATAGCCTACTAGAAATAGTTGCAGCATCCTCTGCTTCATCATCGCCATCGGAGTGGCGAGACCCCGACTCAGAAGGAAGAAAAGAAGACTCCCCACCGAATCAGCATCACCGACCAAAGGAGTGAACTCAGAACTATGATCTCCCTCCACAGTTGCCCCACTACCAGTCTCCACAGTCATCGAAGTACCCTCATACACCTAGAAACAATGAGACAAGGGCGAAATGAGAATGCTTGCACAGTATACGCAAGAAGAAAAGAGGGGAATAGTAAAAAGAGGGGGCATGCCAGTCTAATACCTCTCTCGCAGTTGCCCCACTACCAGACTCCACAGTCACCGGAGTACTCTCATGCACCTGGAAACAATGAGACAAGGGTGAAATGGGAATGCTTGCACAGTATACGCAAGAAGAAAAGAGGGGAATAGTAAAAAGAGGGGGTATGCCAATCTAATACCTTTCTCGCAGTTGCCCCACTACCAGACTCCACAGTCACCGGAGTACTCTCATGCACCTGGAAACAATGAGACAAGGGTGAAATGGGAATGCTTGCACAGTATACGCAAGAAGAAAAGAGGGGAATAGTAAAAAGAGGGGGTATGCCAGTCTAATACCTCTCTCGCAGTTGCCCCACTGCCAGACTCCACAGCCATCGGAGTACTCTCATGCACCTGGAAACAATGAGACAAGGGTGAAATGGGAATGCTTGCACAGTATACGCAAGAAGAAAAGAGGGGAATAGTAAAAAGAGGGGGTATGCCAGTCTAATACCACTCTCGCGGTTGCCCCACTGCCAGACTCCACAGTCATCGGAGTACTTTCATGCACCTAGAAACAATAAAACAAAGGGGAAATGAGAACGCTTGCACAGTACACGTAAGAAGAAAAGAAGGGAAACCGTAAAAGGAGAGTATGCTAGTTTAATATTGTGACACCTCGCCTAATTAAATACCGGGCGATCACTCCTTTATTAAATTAAATCAAGGTAAACAGTTGGTTCATTCTCAGCATCACTGTCGATAAAAAAAATAATTTTTCCAATTTAACACCCTAAATAATTAAGCTAAGTGTCAAAACCATTTTCATACATACTTTCCAAATTTTATTTAAAGAAAATCATTTATTTTATTAACAACATTCAATAAGCAAGAATTTACACCACATTAAATATCTGCAACATAGTCCAATAATTTAAAACATTCGTCAACCGAATGTCAACATGCGAAATATAAAGTAACACAATCAACTGAATAAAACCCATAGTAACAATACTGGAAATAACTGAAATACAAATGTCCAATAACAACGGAATAATGGAAAGAGCTACACATGCTCAACTAAATGAAAGTACTAAGAGTGGATCCGAATGAACGAAGTCGTCTATTCAAAAGACCTGCAACTCCCACCTAAGCTGCAGCGCGTTCCTTCCAAGAGATCCTAAGCAAGACGCCCCTGTCGCTAGGCACCTGTAATACATACATATATATACAAGAGAGAGAGAGAGAGAGAGAGAGAGAGAGAGAGAGATAAATGGGTCAGAGCCCGAAAGTGTGTTTGATTTAAAATACGTTTAGCAAGTATTTAAATTGATACAGGCCAATGCAACAACATATTAGAGCGACACTCTCTTGAGAAATTCTCACCTCTCTTCTAATGTGCACGCCTATCGCACTAGCCTTCCCAACGGGTTATCTTATCATTTATCACACTAATCTTCCCAATGATTTAACTTATCTTAGATTACTCGTAAGATTCAACATTTAACGATTTCATTTCTAAAAGGGTATTTCAATTAGTAACCAAAGTTCTCCATTTTAGCTTTATAAATCAATAAAGTTTTCCAGTGTCATATTATACTTTCTCAAAACAAGTATTCATTATTTGAGTCATCAACCATGTCCTACTTATCAAATCACAGTAGGCAGTTTCAATTTCCAAATCTCATATATATATTAACTACTCGTATAATATATATAAAATAACAGCACCCCACATAAAGTTGTGGTGCGTGCATACTTCCACTATCCAAACCCCATACCACTCATATCAAGGGGAATACAAATTCGGAATCACTCTCGAATTGTATTAACACATACACAAACAATATCGAGGCGAAGCATAGATTCTAAGTCTCTAAGAGGATGGCACATACTCGCGTCTCTTAGGACCGTCTGAACTATCGATTCGATAGCCTGTACCAAGGATATCTATCTTCTAGGGTACAAGTCAATATCCCCCATAAAGGTCCCATCGAGATAAGACTGTCCCAGCGCGGTAACCTCAAGGATAGCAAGTAACGCGGTATGTTTTTCACATGTATATAATATATGTACACACAATCATATAAATATACCACCTTCATCATATTAATATAGGTTCCTCTCGTCACCCATAATTACAAAATTCATCTTTAATTTCACATTATTAGTATTACATATAAGGTTTCATCTCTAACCTTAACTCGAAGAGTTTTCTCACTTATTACGTGACACTCGTGGACTCTATCCTTTCGAGTAGAAAATTCAGTAGGTATAACTCTATTCACTATCGTAGCTATTCGCCGTAATCTCTCACTTGAAATACGTAGTTTCATCGTTCATTATATATAATTACCCCGAAAGTAAACTTCTCATATTATAATAAAGTTCCCAACACTTATTCACATGTCCTACTGGTCTTTCCTATCTCCCAAAACATCTTATTAAGAATACCCAAGAATTATTTCACGATAAATTTAGTTTAACTAATTAAACAAGGGAAATAGGAGTCTTCCAGGAGGGGTTGATCGATCAAGGTCTGGGACTCGATCGATCGAACCTTTGATCGATCGAAGCTCTATGCTCGATCGATCGATCAAGCAGGTATTTTGATTTCTGCAGAATTGCAGTTACGGGTTCTACCAATTTTCTTCATCCAAATACATGTTTTCCAACCCCAAACGTCCAAGAATTCTACTACTAACATTATAACAATATACCAGATGTTTCTAACGTAAGGCATGTACATATTCATCATTTAAACATGGAATTTCCACCCAAAATTACATCTAATTATCAAGAACCCTAGAATTTTCTTAAACAGTTTTCTAACAAATCTTTCTCCAGAATTTCTTTCATATAATCAGCAAAATTTCGTGGTTAAAGTCCTCCACATGGCAAGGTTTCCAGAATCATCATATAAACCAATACTACATGGATTTTCCTATCACAAATTGAGTTTTCTTCTACATAATTCATCCCTAATCATTCCTAAACTAATATGGAGATTGCACCAACGAAAATAGCAAGTTAAACACTTGCCTGGGATTTTCGACGTTCTGATTTGCAGATGTTTTTTGTGTGGTTGCGTAGCCCGTTGCACGATCTACGCGGTGGGGGTGGTTGTGGTGCAAACGGATGACTTTTGGGGCCTTGGATTGCCTTGGAGCTTTCTTCTTCCCTCTCCTATGGCCGTCACTTGTGTTTAGAGTTTCTAAACCTAGATGACAATCCAGATATCTGATATAACCCTTGGTATTTTCGTGGGTTTAATTACCCAAAAAGGTAAAATGACCAAAATGCCCTCCCGGGTTACTAATTAGGCCTAAAAATGCCCCGAGACCCAAACTACACCCCCGGGTACACTTTTCTGACTATCTCGGCCCTTCCGGACGCGTTGGCGCACTAAAAACGACCATACGGGAAACTTATAAAATATTCACTTTTTATTTATCAAAATTTAGTCCCGACGCGACACGAGTACGTTCCGACTTAAATTTCCAAAATTGTCATTTAACTCACTCATGACATTCAATATAACCAATATAATATATTACTTTGCTCATTAGTAATATTTAACAAATTTCTCATAATTACTGACTCTCGTCACGTTAATAATTATAACTTAATAAATTTCCGGATTTTTATTAAATAATTCACTCACATTAAATTTAATAAATCCCCAAATTAATATAGCATAAAAATACGGGGTATTACATACTTCCCCCCTAATAACGGAATTTCGTCCCGAAATTCGGAAAATAAGGCATACCTGGTAAAAACAAGTCTGGATATCTCCCAAGTGGATTCCTCCACATTATGATGCTCCCACAGGACCCGCACAAGTGGAACTATCTTCGAGCTCAATCTCCTCTCACTATAGTCTAGGATAGCCACCGGTCTCCCCTCGTAAGAGCTATCAGGCTGTAAGTCGATCTCATCTATCGCAATGTGAGTATGGGCCATATCATCCCGAAGATATCGTCTCAACGACGAGATGTGGAATACATCGTGGATGCGATGTAAATGTTCTGGCAGTCCCAACCTGTATGCAACCGGCCCAATCCTCTCGATGATGAGAAATGGTCCCACGTACCTCGGAGCCAACTTCCCCTTCTTCCCGAACCTCATCACTCCCTTCATAGGAGATACACGCAATAACACTTGGTCCCCCACACTAAACTCCCGGAAGAACCGTTTCGCATCGGCGTAGCTCTTTTGCCTGTCCTGGGCTACCCGAATGCGACTACTGATCATCTCAATCCTCACGGAGGTCTCCTGAATCACCTCTGGTCCTAACAACTTGTTATCCCTCACTTCGAGCCAACAAGTTGGGGAACGACAAGGCCTGCCGTACAAAGCCTCAAATGGAGCCATACCAGTCGTAAACTGATAAGAGTTATTATAAGCAAACTCTACCAGTGGAAGATGTGGCTCCCAGCCTCCTCCAAAATCGAGAACACACATGCGTAGCATATCCTCTAACATCTGATTAGTACGCTCTGTCTGTCCATCTGTCTGTGGGTGGTAAGCTGAACTCAACCTCAACTCAGTACCCATAGCCTCCTGAAAGCTTTCCCAAAAACGTGACACAAAAATTTGTCTCTATCTGACACAATATTCAGGGGCACCCCGTGTAATCTGACAATCTCAGCGATGAACAACTGAGCATACTGACCCGTGGTGTAATCTATCCGCACCGGCAGAAAATGAGCCACCTTGGTCAAACGGTCTACAATCACCTAGATAGAATCGTGGCCCCGCTGTGATGTAGGCAACCCTGTAATAAAATCCATGCAAATAGTCTCCCACTTCCATGCGGGTACTTCCAATGGCTGAAGCAATCCTGACGGTTTTTGATGGTCCACCTTTACCAGCTGGCAGGTAGAACACTTGGACACGAACTCAGTAATGTCCTTTTTCATCCCACTCCACCAGTATTGCCTCCTCATATCTTGGTACATCTTATCGCCTCCCGGATGTACTGCAAATCGGGTCCCATGAGAATGAGTCATCACTGCATGACATAATTCTGCTCCTTCTGGAACCACTAATCTGCCATTAAACCGCAAACCTCCATCAGAACTAACAGAATAGGACTCAGCACACTCGGCTAGAAGTCGCACAATCTGCTCCTGGCAAAACGAGTTTGTGGTCTGTGCCTGTATCACCCTCATAACAATCTCGGGTGTGACTGACATCACGGATATGAAAGAATGGGCTACTGCATCCTGGTGGCCTAACTCCTTCCACTTTGCTTTCCAGACGTCTGCTACTTCGTCTACCGGTCTATGACTCAACGCATCAGCAACTACGTTGGCCTTTCCCGGATGATACTGTATGTCGAACTGGTAGTCCTTCACAAACTCTAGCCATCCGCGCTGACGCATATTCAGCTCTCGCTGAGTGAACAGGTACTGTAACGACTTGTGGTCTGTGAACAAACGAAATTTCTCTCCCAACAAATAGTGCCTCCATATCCTCAATGCAAAGACGACCGCTGCTAACTCCAGGTTGTGGGTGGGGTAATTCTTCTCATGTGGCTTAAACTTGCGGGAGACAAAAGCTATAGCCTTCTCTTCCTGCTGAAGTACTCCCCCAAGTCCCCATAAGGACGCATCGGTGTAAACCAGGTACTCCATACTCGGCTTCAGTAACATAAGGACTGGCGCTGAAGTAAGCTTGTCTTTCAGCTCATCGAAAGCCAACTGACAAGCGTCATCCCAAACATATGGTACCCCCTTGCGAGTCAGATTCGTCAATGGACCCGCTATTTTGGAGAATCCCCGAATGAATCTCCTGTAGTATCCGGCTAATCCCAAGAAACTACGCACTTCCGTCGGTGTCGTGGGCTTTCCCCACTCCCTCACCACTGATACCTTACTCGGGTCAACTGCTATCCCCTGCTCAGAAACAACATGCCCCAAGAACTGTACTTCTCGCAACCAGAATCCACACTTCTCGTACTTAGCATCCAACTGATGCTCTCGTAGAGTCTGAAGAACCTGCCTCAAATGCTCGGCATGCTCCTCCTCGGAGTGTGAATATATCAAAATGTCATCTATAAAAACTATGACAAACTGATCCAAGAACTCTCTGAATACTCGGTTCATCAAGTCCATAAAAACGGCTGGGGCATTTGTGAGTCCGAACGGCATCACCCTGAACTCATAGGACCCATATCTCGACAAGAAGGCAGTCTTTGAAACATCCTGCTCTCTAATACGTAACTGATGGTACCCCGACCTCAGATCTATCTTCGAAAAGAAAGTTGCTCCCCTTAACTGGTCGAACAGATCTTCGATTCGAGGCAACGGATACTTATTTCGTATCGTGACCTTGTTCAGCTCCCGGTAGTCCACACACAATCTCAGTGAACCATCTCTCTTCTTCACAAACAAAACTAGAGCGCCCTAAGGTGAGGTACTCCTGTGAATGAAGCCCTGACCTAACAGCTGCTCTATCTGATCTCGTAGCTCTCGCATCTCTGCCGGAGCCATACGGTACGGTGCGCGTGCTATAGGTCTCGTATCTGGCAATAAATCTATAACAAAGTCTATCTCTCGACTGGGGGTAGGCCTGGTATCTCCTGGAACACATCGGAATACTCCCTGACAACTGGGATCGAATCTAAGGGAATCACAACCTCCTTAGAGGTATCCTCCTCTATGTAATACAAATGAGCGGTCGAGCCTCCCTCTGGGCGAGGCATCGCCACTACAAACATCTCTTGCCCCGGAATGGAAAAAACAATGCTCCCACCGAAGCAATCAATCATGGCTCTATAAGCTGCGAGCCAATCCATACCAATAATCACATCATGCTCGTGCATGTCTAAGACTAACATGTCCGCAGGTAATACTAAACTATCGATCTCTACCCCCACTCCCCGGCATATAAAGAAAATAAGTGACCCACTCCCCAGTGGTGAGTCCACACACGTCACTGTGCTCTCTGTTGTGGCTAACAACCCTAAGGCCTTCGCAAAATGCGTAGCTATAAAATAGTGTATTGCCCCCGTATCAAACAAAACCCGACCCATAGTACCATGGATAGGAAACATACCCTCAATCGCGGGTGGTGCCTGTGGAGCTGCTGCCTGATGGACGTTATAGACACGTCCGTACTGTAGTTGCCCCTGCTGCACTGGAGCTGCTGGAATGGCTGGTAGGGCTGGCACCTGGGCTGGAGCTGGGAGGGTAGGTGGAAAAAGTGGTCTCAGCGGATCATTACGAGCTCCCTGCTATTGTGGGGCCCTATCGCCCTCTGGGCAATCCTGACGCCTATGGCCATGTTTACCGCACCCAAAACATCGGCCTTTGAAGTTTCCTCCCCTCTGTCCCTGCTGACCACGGCCCTGCTGGCCGTTACCTCCCCGCCATTGGCCCTGTTGGCCCTGATTAGCACACTGCTGGCCCTGCCTAAAACTCCCGAATCCCTGCCTAGAATCACCTGAACGGAATCACTTAGCAGGGTCCCCCTGATGGGAACTCTGCTCGTGCTGACGAGTCTGTCCATGAGATGGTGCCCCACTGGCACTATTACCCCCGGTCCTGCCTTGATGGCTGGACTCTCCTGCTCTCTTGCTTCCCTGAAGATGGAAGCGGTGATCCTGGCAATGTAGCAACGCGGCATTGAGTACATCAGTGAAAGTACTCAGGGATAAATTCCCAATAAGGTGCTGACGGATCCTCCAAGCTAATCCGTAGACAAACAGCATAATCTTCTTGCTCTCAGTAGGTACCTCATCTGTCACAATGGTGAGAAGTCTCGTGAACTCCTCCTCCTCATACTCCGCTACAGTAAGACTCTCCTGCTTCAGATTCAGTAATCTCCGCCTCATCTTAGTCTGCACTGCGGGTGGAAAATACTTGCGGTCAAACCGCTCCCAGAACAACTGAATAGGGATCGTGTCCCTCTCCTCCAAAGTGGTAGTGGATTCCCACCACTGCAATGCGGCTCCCACCAGCTTAAAGGAAGCCAATAACTGCTTTTGCACATCAGTGCACTCATACATACGGAGGTGCCGCTGGATGTCTTTCTTCCATCGGCTAACTGTGACAATATCGGAGCTACCAGAGAACTCAGGGGGATGCGCTTTCTGAAAAGCATCCCGAACCCTCTCCCATGCAGATGGAAGCTGTGCTGGTACTGGCGCCACTGCTTGAACCTGGGGTGGAGCCTGCTGAATCACCGCTATCGCGGCATTCACCGCCTGAGCAACAATGGCGGCTACTTCATTTGCATTCATTGTGCCTGGTGCCGGAGCTGCTGGCTGCTCGGCCTGGGCACGCCTATCTTTCGGAGCACGTCTCGGAGGCATCTGAAACGTGAACAAGTTTATTAGTCTACAGTTATTATAAATCTCAAATAGCTGAAGACTTAAACGTAAAAGCAAGAATACTAAAATCCTAAAAATAGGGCTCTATAGCAATAACGTCAAGCTAAAAGCGAAATAAGCCGTACAGATCCTATGGACACTAGAACCTGATGCTCTGATACCACCAGTGACACCCCGCCTAATTAAATACCGGGCGATCACTCCTTTATTAAATTAAATCAAGGTAAACAGTTGGTTCATTCTCAGCATCACTGTCGATAAAAAAAAAAAATTCCAATTTAACACCCTAAATAATTAAGCTAAGTGTCAAAACCATTTTCATACATACTTTCCAAATTTTATTTAAAGAAAATCATTTATTTTATTAACAACATTCAATAAGCAAGAATTTACACCACATTAAATATCTGCAACATAGTCCAATAATTTAAAACATTCGTCAACCGAATGTCAACATGCGAAATATAAAGTAACACAATCAACTGAATAAAACCCATAGTAACAATACTGGAAATAACTGAAATACAAATGTCCAATAACAACGGAATAATGGAAAGAGCTACACATGCTCAACTAAATGAAAGTACTAAGAGTGGATCCGAATGAACGAAGTCGTCTATTCAAAAGACCTGCAACTCCCACCTAAGCTGCAGCGCGTTCCTTCCAAGAGATCCTAAGCAAGACACCCCTGTGGCTGGGCACCTGTAATACATACATATATATACAAGAGAGAGAGAGAGAGAAAGAGAGAAACGGGTCAGAGACCGAAAGTGTGTTTGATTTAAAATACGTTTAACAAGTATTTAAATTGATACAGGCCAATGCAATAACATATTAAAGCGACACTCTCTTGAGAAATTCTCACCTCTCTTCTAATGTGCACGCCTATCGCACTAACCTTCCCAACGGGTTATCTTATCATTTATCGCACTAATCTTCATAATGATTTAACTTATCTTAGATTACTCGTAATATTCAACATTTAACGATTTCATTTCGAAAAGGGTATTTCAATTAGTAACCAAAGTTCTCCATTTTAGCTTTATAAAATCAATAAAGTTTTCCAGTGTCATATTATACTTTCTCAAAACAAGTATTCATTATTTGAGTCATCAACCATGTCCTACTTATCAAATCACAGTAGGCAGTTTCAATTTCCAAATCTCATATATATATTAACTACTCGTATAATATATATAAAATAACAGCACCCCATATAAAGCTATGGTGCGTGCATACTTCAACTATCCAAACCCCAAACCACTCATATCAAGGGGAATACAAATTCGAAATCACTCTCGAATTGTATTAACACATACACAAACAATATCGAGGCGAAGCATAGATTCCAAGTCTCTAAGAGGATGGCACATACTCGCGTCTCTTAGGACCGTCTGAACTATCGATTCGATAGCCTGTACCAAGGATATCTATCTTCTAGGGTACAAGTCAATATCCCCCATAAAGGTCCCATCGAGATAAGACTGTCCCAGCGCGGTAACCTCAAGGATAGCAAGTAGCGCGGTATGTTTTTCACATGTATATAATATATGTACACACAATCATATAAATATACCACCTTCATCATATTAATATAGGTTCCTCTCGTCACCCATAATTACAACATTCATCTTTAATTTCACATTATTAGTATTATATATAAGGTTTCATCTCTAACCTTAACTCGAAGAGTTTTCTCACTTATTACGTGACACTCGTGGACTCTATCCTTCCAAGTAGAAAATTCAGTAGGTATAACTCTATTCACTATCGTAGCTATTCGCCGTAATATCTCACTTGAAATACGTAGTTTCATCGTTCATTATATATAATTACCCCGAAAGTAAACTTCTCATCTTATAATAAAGTTCCCAACACTTATTAACATGTCCTACTGGCCTTTCCTATCTCCCAAAACATCTTATTATGAATACCCAAGAATTATTTCACGATAAATTTAGTTTAACTAATTAAACAAGGGAAATAGGAGTCTGCCAGGAGGGGTCGATCGATCAAGGTCTGGGACTCGATCGATCGAACCTTCGATCGATCGAAGCTCTATGCTCGATCGATCGATCAAGCAGGTATTTTGATTTCTGCAGAATTGCAGTTACGGGTTCTACCAATTTTCTTCATCCAAATACATGTTTTCCAACCCCAAACGTCCAAGAATTCTACTACTAACATTATAACAATATACCAGATGTTTCTAACGTAAGGAATGCACATATTCATCATTTAAACATGGAATTTCCACCCAAAATTACATCTAATTATCAAGAACCCTAGAATTTTCTTAAACAGTTTTCTAACAAATCTTTCTCCAGAATTTCTTTCATATAATCAGCAAACTTTCGTGGTTAAAGTCCTCTACATGGCAAGGTTTCCAGAATCATCATATAAACCAATACTACATGGATTTTCCTATCACAAATTGAGTTTTCTTCCACATAATTCATCCCTAATCATTCCTAAACTAATATGGAGATTGCACCAACGAAAATAGCAAGTTAAACACTTGCTTGGGATTTTCGACGTTCTGATTTGCAGATGTTTTTGGTGTGGTTGCGTAGCCCGTTGCGCGATTTACGCGGTGGTGGTGATTGTGGTGCAAACGGATGACTTTTGGGGCCTTGGATTGCCTTGGAGCTTTCTTCTTCCCTCTCCTATGGACGTCACTTGTGTTTAGAGTTTCTAAACCTAGATGACAATCCAGATATCTGATATAACCCTTGGTATTTTCGTGGGTTTAATTACCCAAAAAGGTAAAATGACCAAAATTCCCTCCCGGGTTACTAATTAGGCCTAAAAATGCCCCGAGACCCAAACTACACCCTCGGGTACACTTTTCTGACTATCTCGACCCTTCCGGACGCGTTGGGGCACTCAAAACGACCATACGGGCAACTTATAAAATATTCACTTTTTATTTATCAAAATTTAGTCCCGACGCGACACGAGCACGTTCCGACTTAAATTTCCAAAATTGTCATTTAACTCACTCATGACATTCAATATAACCAATATAATATATTACTTTGCTCATTAGTAATATTCAACAAATTTCTCATAATTACTAACTCTCGTCATGTTAATAATTATAACTTAATAAATTTCCGGATTTTTATTAAATAATTCACTCACATTAAATTTAATAAATCCCCAAATTAATATAGCATAAAAATACGGGGTATTACAAATACCTCTCTCGCAGCCATCTCATTCTCTAACTCCACAAGTATTGGAGCAACTTCATCCGGCTCCTTAGTCATCAGAGTGACCTCACTCACCTGGAGACAATGCAACAAAGGTGAAGAGGGGAATGCTTGCGCAATTTAAACAAAATAATGGAGACATAAGAATGACATGAGAGAGGTAGATACTCTTATACACGGTATCTGAATAACGCCCTCCGTAACGGTCATAGAAGGAGGAGCAGGGGCTCCCATAGGGGCAGCAACACTGATCGATGCTCCAGAAGGGGTTATCTCAGCGACCAGTGAAGAAGCTACCTCAACCTCAGGCACTTCCGAAAGAACAATCTCAGCGACGGAGGGCGCGAGGGGTAGGCGAGGCTGCGAGTGATAAGAAAGGGCGAGAGGTAACAAAACAGTTATTCCATGAATGATGAATACTTCAACTAGAAAAAAAAGAGGGAGAGGGAAACTTCTAAAAAAGTACCACAGAGACACCTACCTGAAGGGGCACGATAACAGGACAAACTGGCCCATGTATAAAGGCTGCTGAAGAGACGGTGGCAGGAGACATACTCGAAACAGCGCCAAGGGATAACTGCGACAAAGTAAAAGAGGGCTACGATAAGTACAGGCTGGATAGATAAGAAATATAGAACTAAGAAAATAAGAGAGTACCTGAACCCCATCCAAGGGGGAAGCGCAAAAAAAGACGGTCGGTGCAGTAGGGGCTGTGCTGATAGCCTGCAAAGAATGAAAGTATGTTATTCATCGCATGATCGAGGAGTAAGAGATTCCATGCTTCAGCAGAAAGGCCTGACCTGAAGCGTAGGCTCGCTGGTTGAAGCCACAGTAAATATCGGGCCACGAGAGATCGCCTGAACCAAAGGTCTATCGTCCATAGATACACGGACCCTGGGGATAGAAATTCTCCCTGAAGAGGATAAACCCGGGGCGGTAACGCCAGGTAAGGGAGGAGCCCCTCCCTGAGAAGAAAGTCCAAAAGCCATTAGGACTCCTATTAAAAAGAAACAAATATTCAAAAGTAAAAATGCGTACCTCAGGTGAAGAGGCCTCCAGGGGCTCAGCTGCAGAAGCGCCCACCGCCGAGACAAGAGAAGATGAGGTGACAATGCCCGAAGACACAACTCTCTACACATGGTAAATGGGTAAATAAAAGGAAGAAGTAAAAAAAGAAAATGGCACAATGAAAGTTTTGAAAATAGCAAGGCATACCTGAGGAGAAGGGAAAGCCACAGGGGTGGTCCTGGTGACGGTAAAGTGCATGGATGAAAGCTGCGGGGAAATGACAGTGTACGTAACCAAAAGGTAGTTAGAAGATGAATAAATTACAACAGATGGTAAAAGAATTAAGAAGACAGCAAACCTCTCTAAACAGGCCTCGTGAAGAAATGAGCATGGACTTCCTCTCCCGCTGAAAGGGTGGCAATCGTAGTGGGGGAAGAGGAGAACTACTTGCCTCTACGGAAATGACCTGCACAAATATGACAGAATGCTTTGATTGACAAATAAAAAAATATATATAATGAGGGGAAGAAAGAAAATCATATGCAAAAAAAATATAGACAAGTAAAGGGAGAACGCTTACAGTAGCATAAGTGGATATAAGGGAGATGGGTTGGGCTAACCCCCCCAGGAGAATGGGATGCCTCATCATCATTAGAAGACTCTCTGGAGACTGATAACAAAGCATAAGTGTCAGTAGTGCTTTCGCTATGGAAACCCAGGCCGCCCATATCACCCGAAGAAGAACTATGGTCGTCATAGGAAGGGGTGCTTCCATAATCAACTAGTTCCTCTTCCAATGAAGGGAAGGGAGATAAAGAAACTCCGAGAGAACTAGTTCCACTAAGTAAAGAATGTCGTGATATAGTACCTTCCGCAATGGGAATAGACGCGACCCGCGCCTCCTGGGAAGTAAGGCTCGGTGAGGAGTAGCCTTTCCCTCTAATTACTTGGTAAGTATTCCCCTCCCCAAGATCGCCAGTATCAGACTCTTGATCCACTATAGAGGAAGCAGCCATGCCAGCGCCATCTCCTTTCTTTTTCTTCGCAGCCCGAGTCCTCACAGGAGAAGAAGGAGGAGAAGCAGTAGTAGCAGGAACAAAATTGGATACGTCGGCGTCAGGGTGTTTCCTTTTGCTTGTAGTAGAGGTGCTCATTTTCCCTCTACTTTTCGGTTGGTTTCTAGACTTCACAAGGGGAAGCTCAGCCGGCGGAGACGGAAATGACTCGTCAATGAGGGGTTTCACTAAAATGGGAATGGCATGCTCCAAGGGTGGCGTGGAGGTGGTGCTGAGAAACCAAGGGTCTTTCTGCGTCCGCCTGACCAAAAACTGAGCTTTGGTATATTTAATGGGGTTAGTCTCATGAGGAGGGTCAACTACACATTCTTGGATAAGACGGACCTGCTGCTGCCAAAGAAGGAACCAAGATGAAGTGAATGAAGGATGATAATCGCAGGAAGGCACATAGAGGCTAGCCAAACCACTAACCCTATGGAATAATCCCTGACGAGTAAAGCCAGCACACGCCTCTAAAAATGCCTCAGAATGACTGTTGCGGGTAGGAAGAGGAGGGGTGTGAACGCCCTGATCATAACCGAACTGTCGTCTTGCCCTCTCGGAATGATAAGATTCAGCACGCGGACCTAACTCGGTCCAAGAAGGGAGGTGACATGGTAAGAGCATCGTCACCACATTAATATAAGGACGCGTGGAAACCGACCCCACTGCTGAAGGGCAATAGAAGGTCCCGCCGTCGCCGGGGAAAGAAAGCCAGCTGAAAGTACCCCCAGGGCGCCTGGTGTAAGGCCGAAACTGAAACTCCTTGATATCATCAATCAACATTCCCAGAGACTGCTTGGGAGTTTTCTTATGCCACCGAAGAGGTCTCGATGCGTCGCTATGACAACCCTGAGCCCCTGAAGTAAAGTGGGTGAAATGCTCAAACAAAAAGGCCATCAAGAGAGGGTCGTTGGCATGATTAGCAACATCATACCGACCGTAGGACCTCTCTACATCTATGTGTGCTCGGTCCATCCAGGTGTAAAGAGAACCTAAGGTCAGGGCAACCATGGGTACCGACCTACCGCGAGACAACCGTACAACCAATCTAAAAAGAAGTTAGCGAGGATAGTCTTCGGGCTTACCTGGTAGAAGGAACCGAGTCAGAAACGTAACGAGGAAAGCGGCTAAATGTGCAGAAGAGTGGAGCTTAGGACCATCCTGGGATCTGGGGGTTGCATGTGAAGTCTCCCCCTTCTGCAACTGCTCAAAGTCCCTGAACCAGTATCTTTGCCATTTGGCAAAGGAATGCTTGGAATGACCAGTTATATTTATGGCCACATACCTCGAGCACTCTCCGAGAGCTGACCATAACTCCCCCACCATCTCCTGCTCTAGGGAGTCCTCGCAGTCATCAGAATAGACCTGCTGCCCAAAGAAAGGAAGGGCGTACAATTAACATATATCTTTTAGGGTAAGGGTAAATTCCCCCCAGCCTGTGACAAAGGTGTGAGACTCCATACTCCACCGAGAAAATAAGAGATTGATCTAAGAACCATGCTTAAATATGGTGTAGGACTTCAGGCTGCTGACGGCGGTAAAGAGTCCCACCTCCCTAAGAATGGCCACATTACCAGGAACGCTCAAAACATAATCAACCCAGCTGGCCCACTCCTCTGTGGGTCCACCCGGGGTTTTAACTTCAACGGTGGAATAAGGAAAGTCACCAAGGTCAACGCGAACTCGGAGAATGGAATCCAGAGAAATAGTAGGAAGGTCAACAGACTCACTTAACCCCACATGAGGACGTTCGAGAACAGCACCCGAAAATTTTTCCCCAAAATCAGAAAGTGAAATCATGAAACTGTCAGCAGGACCAAAAAAAGGAGCGCGACGATAAATACCAAAGTCTCGCCCTTGGCGAATGTGCATATAGTCCTTCCATGCATGAGAAGAGGTTGGCGTAGCTGATGAACCACCAAGAGCCATTGGCTCAATAAAAGAACTCATCCTAGTGGGGACTCCGAGCGAGGGACCCTGGGGGTCCCCTGTCGCAAAAAAAGAAGTGGAGGTAGAAACCCCAGCAAAATCATGTGAAGAGCCCCCAATCAGTGGAATGCTCTCCGTAACACCAATAGTCGGCGAGACACCCTGGGTCACGAAACCCTCGAGGTGAAAAAATGTCGAGACACCGCCTTGCACGAACGAGAGACCCGTGGACGTGAGGCCAAGTCGCCAGACCCCCGACTGCTGACGAGAGGTCACCATGCTGCCATAAGCTGAAACCCCCATTTCAGAAATAGTCAAAGGCATCGAGACACCCGAGGTTGAGATGCTTGCGTCAGCACTAATACCTGTCGAGACACCCCCTTGCACGGACGAGAGACCCGTAGGCACTAAACCAGGCGTCGAGACCCTCCTCTCGCTGCAAGGGTTCCCTCGCGAAAAAAAAGGGGTCGAGACCCCATCTGCTTCAGAAAAGTTCACGGGTGTTGAGACCCCCCTCCCTCCAAGCTCATATTCAATAGACAAAGAACTCCCCGCGCCTAGCTCAACGCGTGAGGAACCACTGTCGGTGCCAGAAAATTCTGAGATACCCTTATCCAAACCAACTGGATAAATTTCGTGAACCGAGGTCGAGATACCCCTCCCAATGCAACTTATTTTTTTATAAGAACCCAAGACGACTGGCGAGAGACCCTCGGACGAGGGGTCCACTCACTTCGGGTCCTCGTTAGCAGCCACATCAAGAGGGACGGGCGAGACGCCGACCATCCCTAACTGAGCGCCACTAGTCGAGATACCCCTCCCAACGCAACTGATTTGTTTATCAGAACCCAAGGCAACTGGTGAGTGACCCTCGGACGAGAGGTCCACTCGCTCCGGGCCCTCGTCAACAGCCATATCGAAGGGGAAGGGAGAGACACCGATCTTTGACTAAGCTCCGCTACTCGAGATACTCGAGATTTGAACATCGTCCGCGGAAGGAAGTCGCGAGGAACCCATGAGGGTTCTCGAACCTCCAACTGATGAAAAGAGGGCGGGTAGCACGGAGGAGGCATCGACGGCGGTAATAGGGACGGTCGGAACCTTTGAGATGGGCAAGGAAGAAGGTATAGAACTTAAAACCATGGAGGTTTTGGAGGGGTCTACATTTGAAGAAGTATTGCTTGGATTAGAATCCATGAATGAGAGGCTATGGTAGTTGGAAAAGCTAGAAAAAAAAATGAGGGGATGGGTGGCTATGGTGTTTAAAAAATCCCTTTCTCACTCTCTCTCACTACAAACCCAAAAGTGTCTTATGTTTTTTTGAAGAAGATGAAAGAGCCCAAGAAGAGGGGCTTATGTTTTTTGCACCAAAATGGGAAAACGTGCAGGAAAGCAAAAAGGTGATGACCTTTTTTTCCCAAATGACGAGATGACAGTTCCCACACTGACGCGTGGGTTCTCAAAAAATTAAAAACCTCGGATAAAGGGACATCGCAGTTAATGATCCTAGGACCCCTCAGAAAATATATATATATATATATATATATATATATATAATTGTTGAAACCAGATTTATAGCGTAAAAAGTTTTTTTAGTCTACCCAACCAAAAAATCTTTGCACGAGGGGCTAATGTAGATGGGTGTCTATCAATAAAAAAAGCAAATAAAATAAAATATAAATGCTTATTTTGTTAATGACATCCGAGAGGTGCCCGCGAAGGTCACCCAGAAGTCCAAAAGCCATGGGAAGGTTTAGCGCCACTTCAAGTGCCAGCGCCGCCGCAAGTGTCCGCACCGTTGCAAGTGCCGGCGCCGCTTCAGGTGCCAGCGCTGTCGCAAGTGTCTACGCCGCTGCAAGTGTCGATGCTGCTTCAATTACCAACGCTACTGCAAGTGTCCGCGCCGCTGCAAGTGTCCGCGCAGCTGCAAGGGTCGGCGTCGCTACAAGTGCCAGCGCCGCTGCAAGTGCCAGCGCCGCTGCAAGTGTCCGCGCCGCTGCAAGTGTCCGCGCCGCCGCATGGGCCGGTGCCGTTTCAAGTGCCAGCGTCGTTTCAAGTGTCTGCGCCATTGCAAGGGTCAGTGCCGCCGCAAGTATCGGTGCCGCCGCAAGTATCGGTGCCGCTCTAAGTTCCGGCGCCGCTTTAAGTTCCAGCGCCGCTTCAAGTGCCAGCGCCGCTTCAACTGTCTACACCGCTGCAAGCGTCAGCGCTGCCACAAGTGTCCGTGCCGCTGCAAGTGTCGGCGCCGCTTCAAGTACCAGCGCCGCTGCAAGGGTCAGTGCCGCCGCAAGTGTCTGCGCCGTTGCAAGTGTCGGCGCCGCTTCAAGTACCAACGCCACTGCAAGTGTCATCGCCGCTGCAAGGGTTGGCGCCACTGCAAGTGTCCGCGCCACTGCAAGGGTCGGCATCGCTACAAGTGCCAGCGCCGCTGCAAGTGTCCGCGCCGCCGCAAGGGTTGGCACCATTTCGGAAGCCAGCGTCATTGCAAGTGTCTGTGCCATTACAAGGGTCAGCGCCGCTGCAAGTATCGGCCCCGCTCCAAGTGCCCGCACCGCTTCAAGTGCCGGCGCCGCTGCAAGTGTCAGCGCCACCGCAAGTGTCGGCGCCGCTTCAAGTACCAGCGCCGCTGCAAGTGTCCGCGTCGCTGCAAGTGTCCGCGCCGCTTCAAGTACCAGCGCCGCTGTAAGTGTCAGCGCCGCTGCAAGGGTCGGCACCGCTGTAAGTGTTCACGCCGTTCCAAGTGCCAGCGCCGCTACAAGTGTCCGCGCCGCTGCGAGGGTCAGCGCCGCTTCAAGCGTCAGCGCCACTACAACAAGGGTCACTACAACAATAATATTCGAGAGGTTCCCGCGAGAGTCACCACAGAAGTCCAAAATTGAGAAGCACCACTGCAGGGGTCAGCGCCGCTGCAAGGGTCACTGCAGTAATGACAGTCGAGAGAGTCAGCGTCACTGCAAGGGTCACTGCAGAAATATTATTCGAGAAGTGCTGCTACAGGGGTTTTGACAGAAACTCATATTGAGGGAGTAGCTATCGCGAACAACTCCTCATCATGAAACATCAGTCTCTAAATGAACAACAACACTAACACTTTACTTTCTTGTACAGGTTGCCTAGTCGAGCAAGCAGGGCTCGAACAGGCGCGTTGGGACCTCCTGGGAGTTTTGGCTTGGCGGCTGAGGGACAAGGTATGTTGAGAAAGCTCAACCACTTAGCACTATAGGATTGAGAGAATACTAGTAGGAAGACCCACAAGTCACTTGAGACTACGCACACTGCACACTTGGTCACAAGTGAAGTGAGCAGCCAAAGATGTGGCTACTCACAAGAAATAAACTCTTTACAAGAAAATGACTTTTCTAGAAGAGGGGGTCCTCGAGGTCCCTCTCAAGAAAAATAACACTTTTAGAGGAGATGAGTCCTTAAGGTCTCCTCTCTCAAGATTTGCAAAATTACACCACAAGTTACTGTTTCAAAAGATAACTACCAAATCTGATATTTTGTCTCCATTAGGGGACATATGTGCTTTTTGAGTTTTGGTCGGCGCCAGGTGGCGCCTGCAGAGGGGACAGGCAGGCTGCCTACAGGTAGGGACAAATGGTACACTTCAGACATTGTTCCCCACCAACTCCCTCAGTTTTGGCGCCCAAAAAATGCCAACTCACCCCTAACGCCCTAGTATAAATAGACCTCTGGGCAAGGTCAAGAGAGATATAATAGAAATTGCACTATTTATTTGCCAAAATATCACCAGACCTACCTAAATATTCTCTCCCTGCTCATTCTCATAGTGCTGAGTGCCTTGTTCCTTCACTCCCCACTGACAGCCATCACTCTCAAGTGTTTCCCTTGAGTAAATTACTATTTTTGCTGTGAAAGTTCATCTTCTTGCAGGGAGTGAGTTGAAGCTTGAGTTCCATTGTTACCAGAAGGAGAAGTTTTCTTCAGAAGTTGCATCAGGAGACCTTGAAGACCTTGCAGGCAGCGTCCATTGGAGTGGGTCATGCCTCACCCTTTCCAGTTATTCATAGACCCCAGTCTCACTACCCTCCTACAATTCTGAATCCTCTCATGAACTTTGAGAATCAAAATCTATTTGGCCTATGAGAATATATATATATGTTTTCAAATTCGGGCAAAAGTGATAAATTAATAAATTTGGATGTGTACACTCGCAACTTATTAGCCTGTGGGTGCTAATAAGATATTGGAAACAAATATTGATAACTAAAGAAAATCGCAAGTGTAGCTGGTCAAAATAACTTATACTAATTCATTTATGTGAAATATCACTTGTATATGCTGTTTAAATTGATTTTATGCTCAGAATTTCTTTTACAAAAGGTATATTTATATTAGAGAAACTACTTGAAATCACATAAAATAAGTCTAGGGAAATTCAGGCATAGTACTTTTTCAACCATTTATAGTTAATAGACTGGATGCATTCACTCGCAGGCTCTGAAATCTGGAAATAACCTGACTTCCCCACTCCTCGCACGATGAAGGGTCATTCCCAGTTCGGCTTAAACTTAAATGATGACATGCTTCTCAAGTGATGAATGGATGCTCGCAAGACCAAGTTTCTTATTCAAAACTCTCTAGGCTTAACCAGGTTCTCATAAGCCCAAGACAGTTGTTGGGTATAAACTTTAAAATTTTCTTTGGCCTTATACCGATACTCATCCAAAGCTTCCAGTTGTACATGCTTGGGATCAAGTATGAGGACATTACTTAGAGTCACTTTAGCTGAGGGCACTGCCAATTCTACTGGTAGGATAACTTCAATCCCGTTGACCAGAGGAAAAAGGAGTAACCCCCTGTTGGATTTCTCTTCGATGTTCTGTAGGCCCATAACACCATCGGTAAATTTTCATCCCAAGCCCCTGACATGTCTTTGAGCATCTTCAACATCTTATTTGTAGCTTGTACCTGGCCATTTCCTTTAGAATACAAGATAGTTGAACTGCTATGCATAATCTTGTATTTATCTATTAGGAGTCCCATTTCTTTACACACAAACTGTTTCCCATTATCTATGAGGATAACCTTAAGAATTCCAAATCCACGTATTATTTATTCTCTGATAAATTACATCACCACTTGAGCAGTGACTCTCCTCAAGGGGATCACTTTTGCGCATTTGGGATACAGTTCGGTGGCAACAATACTGAAGGTTTTGGCATGAGAAGCTAGGTTGATCTCACCTACCAGATCAAATGCCCATGTGTGGAAGGGGTTGAGGGTTACTAGACTTTGTAAGCTTAATGAGGGGGCATGGACCATGTTGCCATGTACTTGGCATGCCCTACACTTTTTCACAAAGTTGATAGAATCAGCCTTCATCGTTAGCCAATAATAACTCAATGTCACTAATTGGTCATACAACTTGGCACCTCCCACGTGGGAAGGCTCGTGAGCCTCTTTTAACACCTTTTCTACATCTCCCCATTGGTATATCAATATTCTGCACTTGACATTAATCATGATAAATAGTACACCGACCCCTCTATTTGCGATTTTTCCTAAGCAAGTAAGGCTCCTATGGACCTTTCTGTTGAAGTTAAATAGTGCAGCAATTGCGTACCTCCTTCTAGTGGTATCATTATGGACGGGGAGGTCAATATCATTTTTTATCTTCTCAAAGGCTTTCTTCTGTTCCTCACCCATGCCCACTTGGCTTTCTCCTTCATTAGAGGCGAAAAAGGGTGGGTGACCTCCGCCAAGGCTGGTATGAACCTTCTCAAGTAGGAAACTTTCCTTAAGTAGCTCTTTAGTTCCCTCTGACTTTTTGGCGGTGGAATCATCAAGATGGCATTTTATTTCTCCTTATCAATCTACACCCCTTGCCTGTTCACTACGAAATTCAGAAACTTTCCTACTATTACCCCAAAGGCACATTTAGAGGGGTTCATCCTTATCTTATATTTGCAGCATCTCTAAAACAGTCACCTCAAATCTTGCACATGCTTACATTCCTTCTTGAACTTCACTACCAAGTCGTCCACATAAAATTCCAATATATTATGAAATAAGTCATGAAATATAGCCATTATCATGCGCTGATAGGTGGCGCCTGCATTCTTCAGTCCGAATGGCATGACTGTATTGTGAAAATTTCCCAGGGGTGTTCAAAAATCCGTATTTTTAGCATTTGCTAGATCCATTCTAATTTGATTATAGCCCACGTATCCATCCATGAAATTGTACATTTCGTGACCTACAGTGGCATCCACTAGACTGTCAATGTTGGGCAGTGAGAATTCATCCTTTGGGTAAGCATGATTTAAATCTCTCAAATCCACACATATGCTTATTTGCTTCTTGTCTTTTTTGGCCACAGGAACGATGCTCAAGATCCATATGGGATACTGGATAGGTTTGATGAACCCTGCTGTCAGCAACTTCTCCACCTCCGCCTTGATTTTCAAATCTAACTCTTCTTTGTAGGTTTGAGTGGCCTATCTCACTAGTAAGGCATTAGGTAGAACATTCAGTCTGTGGGAGATCATTCTAGGGTCTAATCCAAGCATCTCTATATATTTTCACGCGAACACATCTGTGAATACCTTAATAAGGCTGAAAATCTCCTCCATCTGCTCGGCATTTAAACCTTTGGTAATGAAGATGTGTCGCTCATCTCCCCCTTTTATTCCCAAGTTTATCTATTACAGTTCTTGAAGCATCTCTCTTGACCCATCTTGCATCCATCTGGGAGCTTCCTCTGTCTCCTCAACATGCTTTACTATATGGGACTTATCAACTACAAAACATTCGGGTGTCGGGTCAATGCTTTCATCCCAAAATGCCACCCACATAGACCATTATAAATGGTAGATAACCTTCCCATTGGGTAAAACGATTTTCTTGTAAGTCTGTAAGGGCCTTTCCTCATCTTCAAGTTTTCTCTTTCCTTTATCTTTTCCTTCAGGAGGAGCCATTCATTGGCCCAGTCTCTCATGCATTGGTTTATTAACCTGGGTACCTTCCTTATCCACGTGGGGATCCTCTACCTTTAATCAGGTTCCCTCTTTCTTCGTCTAATTCAGTACAAAATACTGCATCAACTAGGTGGTCCTCTTTTACTAGAATGTTTTTTCAGTAGCTTTTATCATAATCTCTATTCCACAAATGTTTGCTTATGCTCACTGCTGGAATGTTGATGGCACTATCCCATGTGTGTGCATCCACACTCATCCTATTAGAAGCTGGAAACTGGTGTTGGCATTTATGATATGAAACTTGATGTGGGATGTGAATTTTCTAAACTTGATCCCTACATTCACGTATCCAAATGACTGTATCCCTACACTATAAAAGCCGAAAATCACCGGTGGTATAGACACAATATTTTCTTGGGAAATACCAGTCTCATACAAAGTATTGATGGGCCCCCTTCCCGTCCATCGACGGGCCCTTGAAAAACTAATTCCATTCACTAAAGTTGTTACGTATAAAGTACGATCATGGAAATAAGATACTTTCCTGTCTACTTTTGAGAACACCACTTCAAATGTGTACCTCTTGATCAACTTTCCTATAGGACCACAATAGCTAAGAGAGGGATCCTCTCATTGGTAGACTTTTTCCAAGATTTGGTGAGTACTGTTCTATTATAATGCCTTACTCCAATCTAGTTGAAGAACCATTTAAACTTTGCGTCATAGCAATGGCCAAACATTCTAAATCAAGTTCAACCTCATATGTTTGTGCATTACACACATATTCTGCCTCTGATGTTACTTCTTCATCTAGATTAAGGACCATATCCACTTTTCCTCTTGAGAGACTTATCAACTCGTCTCATTCATTTTCTTGCTCTTCTCTGTCCAAGTCAGCTTTTCGTTCCTCATATGCTCTTTTATTACTCTACCATCCCTCAGGCTTTTGGGCTTTCTCCTCGCCATATTCTAACACCATATTTGTTGTTCCATCATGATGAGATGACAGAGGGTTTTCATAGACATCTACTGGTGGGATTTACAAAGTACCATTGGTTACCTACTCGTAAATTATCATTCGTAAATAGAATCAGTCTTTAGTAGCATGATTAACTCTTTGATGCAACTCACAAAACTTGGCATCTTCTTTTCCTGTTGCAGTTGGTATTTGACCATTAGAGTTGGGGGGGGGGGACCTGCCACCCCCTCATATACCAATGCATTGTAACAATCCATAGCCTTCGCTACGCTGCAGGGTAGAGGTGGTGAGATGTAATCCCCAAACTTCATTTTTCCTATTGGACCATTGCTCTTGAAAAATTGGCCTCCCTTATTGCCTTTAGGGTTCCCATCCACCTAGTTCACTGTTTCACTTATAGAGACATGAAATGTTCCCATAATTAGAAACACCTGGGTCCTCCACCCTTGGGGCTTGGGTTTGATGATCATGGCAATATTGCTAGCTTCTCGTGTGAACTCTCTAAACGTGTTATTTCTAGTCTCACTGACCAAGTGAATTTTTTATTCCTCTAATAGCCCCTCAACACAAATTTGAAATAATATGGCCTCTGATGCATCTTAGTGGGAATCCAACGCTCTCTCACAGAAGCGCTTAATGTAGTGCATTAGCTCTTCACCAGGATTTTGCACCTCATGTGCAAGATGTCTCATCGTGAACTCATCCTCCGCAAAAAAGAATATTTGCAAAAATTATTTGTGCATCTCTTCGCAGGTGGGAATGATGCTTTGCTCCAGGTGAGAGTACCACGTGTACACTTTCCTAGTGAGAGTTTTCTTAGAATTCTTGCAAATTCAACTCTTTGTCATTTCCATACACAAGTATTTCACAAACCTTTTCACGTGCACCCTAGGGTTTCCACCCTTTCCATTGAATTTTATGAACTCAGGAGAAACATATTCTTCTAGGTATGGTTTCTCATTGATGCTCTCAGGGTAGGGATTCTGCGGCTCCTTATACATGTGACAAGACTCCCTCTGAGAGGAAAGAAATTTCTTCACCTCCTCTATGGTAATAACTTTAGAGGATGACTCCTCTGCAACAACGTTCTTCACCGTCGGCGAGCTTGAGGGTGCCACCACCCGCCCTATCATAATTTTTCATGGTGGATCCCCCTCTACTGTTGCTGCTATGGTTGTTGTTCCTCCTATAGGTGCCACTACAGGCATCATGCATGTGTAAACTCAAACTTGCCATATCAATGTTGTTCTGCTTCAAAAAATCAAAAAAATGCTCATCAGGTTCATCCCCGCTAAAGGCGTAGCCGTTGCTGCTGGTCTTTCCTCCCTTCCTGAGGAGTAGGTTCTCTAACTCCGATCTCCACCACCTCCTTTTAGGTTATCTGGTCACTTTGAACTCCATTATCGGCTAGAGTATTTTCAAACACTAACTGCTTTGAAATATTGTGTGCTTATTTATCGATGGCAATGAGAATACCTCCCCAACGGAGTCGCCAAATGTAGGAGGCTAGTTGCATTGGGTTCTATGAAGAATTGGATCTGGTAAGGCGATACCCACTACCACATATGATGTCTTCAAGCTCTTAGGGGTCTCAAGAGCAGTTGGAGAAGAAAACTATCTATTTCTGGTAATAATGGAGTTTTTGTAAATAGTATAAGACAAAATGATTAGCTACAGCTTTTCAACAATAGTAAAAAGAGAGAAAAGGGATCACATGGAAGTGATAGCTATAGGGAAAGAAGATGCGGGCACTTCAGATAACAAGGAGAGAGCAGGGATAAAGTAATTTATGGTGAGATTTTGGCAGAGTTACAGTCCTAACTTGAGTTTTTCTATTGTGTTTGACCTTACCCAAGGGTTATATTTATAGGTAAAAATTAGGGATGTTGTCGCATTTGGGCGCCAAAATGAGATCCCTTTGAGACAACATCTAAAATGTACCTTTTGTCTCTATTAAATTTTTGTCGCCTGTCCCCTCTATCAAGTGACATTTGGTGCATACCAAAGTCAAAAAGTAAATATGTCGGGCATAGCGCCAAAAAATTTGATTTTGCTAAATATCTTTTCATACGGTAACTTGGTGGATAATCTTTGAGTACTTGAGAGTGGACCTGGGAGCCACTCTCCAAAAAGGTTAACTTAAAACATTTTATGAGCAGCAACTTGGCTACTCACTTATTTTACTAAGTGTGGACTGTGTGATTGCTTAAGTGACCTATTATATCTCTCCTATTAGTATTCTCTTTTTCCTTAGATATTGAAGTGGTTGGGACTTAGTTTGCCTAAAAAACCTTATCTCTCAGCCACTAAATCAAAACTCCCTAGAGATCCCAGCTGGCCTGCTCGAGCCCTGCTTTCTCGATCAAGGATACCTGTGTAAGAAAAGAATAATGTTAATAACTATTCATTATATGAGATATTGTGACAATTATTTGACTGTTAGCATCCCCTTAATCTTTTGGGTCTGCTTGCACATTTTCTTTCTTGCCTTGGGGTTGCTCATTGAGCACCCACTCAACATCTTTGAGACTTATCAATGGTCTTTCTTTTGGTCTTGCATCTGTTTGTTATGGAAACCTCTCACCAATTCCTCTATCTTGACTCATTTCTAAAATTAGGCCACTTGTTGTGGATCCTCTCGCCAAATCCTCCATTTTGGCTCATTTATGGAATTGGGACACTCTTTATGGACCCTCTCATCAAAACATCCATTATGGCTTTCTGTAACTAAAGGAACGTTTAGGCCTGCTCGTGTGGTATCCCCCTCGCCCATAATTTCACCCTTTCGTTTGAGAGCCCCCTTGGCCCATTAGGTTTGCTTGTGGGCAGTTAAGTGGGTACCCCTTTACAATGTCTAAGTTCATGGCTTTTTTTTACAAATTCAGCCATGGATTAAGATGTTTGGTTCAACGATGGCCCCAAATTATTTTGTTACCCCGGTAGCACTACCTGCAGTTCCTTTAATGGGGATGCCCATTCCACCTACCAGACCAGCTGGTCCTTTGACATCCTAACTTGACACTACTTTAGCACCAACCGTTGAAGTAGTTGTGGCTGTCAATACCTTACCCAAGGTTACTCTTCCAAATTCTAAGCAAGATAAGGCAGCTGACTCTCCATCTTTGACTATTGAAGAGGTCAAAAGAGAGATGATGAAGATTATGGAACTATCCTCATAATCTCCTAGTGAGATAATGTCCATCTATGGTAATTTTTGTAATCCTTAATCGGAGGAGTATAACGATGAACATTACTGAGGTATATCTCAACAATCTTTGGGAAATTTAATGGGAAAGGGGGTAATCCAAAGGAACATATCAGTCATTTTATTAAGCACTTAAGAGCTCACTGTAATAATAAAAAGCTCCGTCTAAGGGAGTTTTCCAAGTCTTTGATCGATAAGGCTTACACCCAGTATTCTCACTTAGCCCCAAGGAGTGTGGATACATGGGAGGACATGCATATCTAGTTCTTATATAATTTTTTTTCTTGCAGAGGATGATTTTACACTGACCCAACTCGCTTCTGAGAGGCAAGGTCCAGGTGAGGAAGTGATGACTTACATCTATAGGTTTAGAGATAGATCTATAGATGTCAGAGAAAATGACACATAGAGAAAGCTCCTTAAAATTTGTGCTAAAGGAATTCAACCAGAGTATATCTTCCACATGATAAATGAGACAAGAGAAGGCACACTCAAAACCTTCACTAGGGATCCTCGGAACATCTCATGGTTGTTCTCCCTAGCCCCCAAATGCCCAATCTATCATGGAAATAGAAGGTCGGCCAACAAGTAGAGGATTCCAGACACCACTAATGAACTACATAAAGTGGGCAAGGAAGATAAGGAAGGACGGTGGAGAAGGAAAAATGAAGAATAATAAGAAATTTTTTGACCACGAGGATCTACTCCCATTTCCTCGATCTATTAAAGAGGCAATAAGGTGTTACAACACTATGGTGATAAATGGTCTAGTCTTTCTTATAAAGAACTCTCCTTTACATGCTCCATCAACAGAGGTTAAAGATAACCCCAAATATTTCCATTTACATTGGCGTGTTTGTCATCCAATGGTGATAGAATAAAAACGCTTTGATACCACTTGTTGTGAGGCGAATGCCCCTAAATTTTAAACTCAAATTATGAGAGGGCTCAATGATATACCAAATTTTAAAATTTTAAAAATAATTTAATTTTCTTTACTTTAAAAGTACAATCAAACACATGAAAAATTAAATTAAACTTAAAGTGAAATTGAATTACACAAACATTTTAAATTTCAACTTAAACAGAATTCTAATTCAATTCAAGTTAAACAAACTAAGCATGAGAATTATCAAATTAAATTAATGCCAGCTTGAATTAAATTAAATGTAAACTTAACCCAAACTAAATTAGCACCAAATTAAACTAATTGTCTTTAAACCAGATTTTATATTGATTAGTCCTAACCATGCATCTATGTGAGTTTTCAAGATAAAATAAACACAATCACACTACGCCACGATGTACGAGGAAAACCTACAACGGGAAAAACCTTGGACGACCCTGCCTACATATCCACTAAGTATGGTATTTTTATAAAAGACACGACAAGAGCCTTACTTCCTCGACTCGACTCCCTTCAAGCCTTGACGCTCCTTCGTTCTTCAACCTCCGCCTAGTCCATAACTCCAGAGTCCACCAGAATCTTAGAATCCACCAATGGGGCATAGCTACCGTCAACCCACACACGGTGCCTATGGGTGTAAACATTTGTATTTTAAAGAGATAAGTCATGAAAACTCAACACACAAAAATTGACTTTTTGTTGAAAGTATTTCCCCTCTCTAAATATCTCAAAGGATGCAAAAAAGTCTTTACAAAAAAGTTGTTCCTGCACTTATTTTATCAGGTAAAACGTTAGTGGGATAGTGGGTGAGTGGGGAAGTTTTTAAACAAAAACAATCAAACTGACGCCGATCATTCGAACGCCTTTTTAATGTCATTCAAACGACATGGTTCGAATGAGATTTCAGCATCCAAGTTCGTTCGAACGAGATTTCAGAAAATTTCTCGTTCAAACGACTTCGTTCCAACGACCGTCCAGTGAGAAAACAAATAAAGATTGCATAATGTCGTTAGAATTTCATTCGAACGACCTAGGAATTTAGTTCGAACGACCTACGAATTTCGTTCGAACGAGATTCGAGGTTCGTTCGAACGACTTTACAAAAAATCCTTAAACTGCTTTTTAAGCCCAAAAACTTTTTTGAAAAGTTCTAAAAGTATTTTCTGAGAAAAATCAAAAGTCGTTGATGATAAAAGTTTATAAAAAGAACACCCAAATAATTTTGAAAGCTCCTATATATATTAATGCATTCATATATTTGGAGACCTTGGAAAATGAGACAATATTTATGCCGAGAAGCAAGGCACTTGAAACCGACAATGATATCTACACTTTTGCTAGGCCGCATCGTCTTAAACTCTTCAAACATCATAGGCTTGAGGTACAACCAACATCTATCCTATGACTCAATCTGTTTTGTTCGAAATTAAGCCAACACTACAAATTGACTCAATTAGAAAATTTCCCTTATAAATGGTATTATGCTTTACCTTGAGGCGGATCTAACAATGTTAATAATAACTCTCTGCCAGCTCATGGGGCATATATGGGGGTTGCATTTGATGAGGAGGAAGATGTAACAACCCGCGTAATTTTTAGGGTATTTTCAAAATATAGAGGAAAAATAAAATTTTGAGATTTTATTATTTTTATTGCTCATTTATGTTGAGAACTATTTTTAAAGGCGAGAATTTCAAACGGTTTCGAAATCGGAGTTAAAACCGATTTTTAAATGATTTTGATATATTTATTCCCCTAATTTTTTTAAGCCGAACTGCCAAAATACCTGGGCGATCGATCAATCGACGCCAGGGGTCGATCAATCGATCCCCTCAGGTTTCATGCGCAGTAGGTTTTTGTTAGGAGTTTTGGTTTGTTTCCAACTCTTTTGGTTTTTGCCTTATAAAATATGGTCGCAAGTGACCATTTTGGTACAACTTTTTGGCATCAAATATGTTTGCTTTTCCTCTCCTTTTTATATACACTTTGCCCCTTTGATTTATGCATTCGTCCCTTAGTTTTGGAGGTGTTCTTGGGGCTATTTTGAGGTTGATCTTGGAGTAGTTTGATGGATCTTTGTGGACTTTTTTTTATGGCTTAATCCGTGATTTCTGGGCAGATTTATGTTGGCATTGTGACACCCCGCCAAATTAAACACCGGGTGATCAGTCCTTTATTAAATTATAATAAAGGTGAATGGTTGGTTCATTCTTAGCATCACTGTCGTAAAAAAAATAATTAAGCTAAGTGTCAAAACTATTTTAGACATTACTATCCAAATTTTATTTCAAAAATCAACATTTAAAACTTTACATAATTCATAGTTAAATAATTCACACAACAACTATTCTGGAACATATAATTCAAACAATTAAACATCCAACTGATTGATTCCAATATTTTAAACTTAAAGGAAAAACATCCTGCCAATAATAAATCCCAAAGTGTACATACTGGAAATAAATGAATCACAATATCCAATAAAACAACTGAATAATGGAAAAGGGCGACACATGCCCAACTGGAAAAAATAATTCTAGGAGTGGAATAAAAAAAATGAGATCATCTAAGCAAGAGGCCTGCAACTCCCACCTAAGTTGCAGCGCGTTCCTTCCAAAGGATCCTATGCAAGACGCCCATGTGGCTGGGCACCTGTAATATATATACATATATATACAAGAGAGGAGAGATAATAGTAAACGGGTCAGAGCCCGATGGAAACACAGTTTAAAACTTTAGTTTAGCAAGTATTTAAAATGTTTACTGGCTAATGCAACAACATATTAGTAACGACACTCTCTTGATAACGTCTCACCTCTCTTCTAGTGTGCACAACTATCACACTAATCTCCCCAACAGTTTAACTTCTTTTATCTTAAGTTACTCGTAAGATTTCAAGTTGCCGATTCCCAATGTTAAGGAGGTTAATCTTATTTAACAGTACAATTCTTACATAAGCCTTATATGATAATAAAGTTCCTCGGTAATATATCATACTTTTCAAACCCTTATTCCCAAGTTGCAATAATTATTCTTTTCTTACATACCATAATCACAGTAGGTAGTTCCCAAATTCCAGATTTAAATATATATATTAAATACTCATATAATATATATATTATAATAGCACCCCACATAAAATCTATAGTGCGGGCATACTCTGCTATCTAGTCCCCGTATCACTCGTACTAAGGGAAATACTAGTTCGGAATCACTCTCGAACTGTATTAACACAAAACACATACAAAATGAGGCGAAGCATAGTTTCCAAGTCACTAAGAGGATAGCACATACCCTCACGTCACTTAGGACCGTCTGACTATCGATCCGATAGCCTGTACCAAGGATTCCTATCTTCCAAGGTACGAGTCAATATCCCCCATAAAGGTCCCATCGAGATAAGACTGTCCCAGCGCGGTAACCTCAGGGATAACAAGTAGCGCGGGCATGATTTTTACACACAAATAAAATATATGATCAATCATAGAGTCATGTAGATATATAACTATTCACATTCATAAGTTAGGTACGCCTACGGCCCAACGTTATATTATTCCATTCTTAGTACATTTTTATTCGATTAGTTCTTATAACCAACTTATTCATTTTTATTTTTGAAATTTAATTTATTCCAACTCACTTCTCATCTCTCGAAGTATTTTCCTTAGCTAAGTACAAATTCAGTAGGCCCTCTCTCTTACCTTCTAATCTAAATCTTAGAAATTTTGATTATTAAGTCTACACCCATTAAATTTCTTAGGTATGATTCTTTCCCGTTTATCCTTCATTTTTCCCATTTCATTAAAGTTCCACTAAACGGGGTTTACCTTGACCTTACTGGTCCCTTTTTATGTTTCATTATGTTCTAATAACATTAGTCAAGATTTATTACGCATTTAATCGGATTAGATCAACGTAAGGAAAAATCTAGTTTTTCCCAGGAGGGGTCGATCGATCGATAGAAAGGGGTCGATCGATCGAACCGTCGATCGATCGAAGCTCTTGGCTCGATCGATCGATCAAGCAGGTATGGAGAAAACTGCAGAATACCAGTTACGAGAATTATCATCCAAAATCATCCAAATCCAAGTTTTTAATTCCCAAACTCCCAGAAATTTATATCAGAATCATTATAAACCCAAATGAACAATATTCTACGTAAGGATGCGAGTTTTCATCAAGTATCATGGATTAAAAGGGCCAAAATTCATATAATTCTCATGAACGCTAAAAATTTCTTTAACTTCATTCTTCTCATTCTTTTTCCCTAATTTCTACTTCTAAACCAATGTAAATTCGTGGTTCAACCTCTACATGTGAAGGAAATTTCCAGAATGATGTTTATATCTCTACAACATGCGATTTCTAACCTCCAACATAGGTTTTCTTTCATAAAAACTCATCCTAATCAACCCTAAACTAATATGAATGAATCATTAACTAAATTAAGAAAGATAAATACTTGCATGGAATTTTTGTTTCTGATTTGTGGATGAAATCAGTGTGGTGGCGATCCTTATTGAGCGATCTAACGTTTGGCGGTGACGGCGGTGCAAACAGAGGGGTTCTTGTCCTAGAACTCCTTGGTAAGCTCTTCCTTTCCTTCTCTAATGGCCGTATTTTATTTTTGGTTTTGTTAACCCTAGAAGACAACCCTAAGCATCTGATATAACCTAGAAAATTCGTAGGTTTCCAAGCCCAAAAATACAAAATGCCTAAAACGCCCTCCCTGGGTGTTAATTAGGCCTTAAAACACCCCGAGACCCAAACTAAACCCCCGGGTACATTATTTTGACTATCTCGACCCTTCCAGACACTTTAGCGCACTCTAAATGACCATACGGGTGACTTATAATTTATTCTCTTTTATTAATCAAAATTTAGTCCCGACACGACACAGGCGCGTCCCGACTTAAATTTACAAAATTGTCATTTTATTCACTCGTGGCATTTAATAGAACCAATTTTATATATTACTTTGCTCATTAGTAATACTCAACAAGTTTCCAATAATTACTAACTCTCGTCACGTTAGTAATTAATATAATTAATTTTCGAATTTATATTAAATTAATAACTCACATCAAATTTAATGAATCCCCAAATTTAGAAAGCATAAAAATACGGGGTATTACATACTTCCGCCCTAATAACGGAATTTCGTCCCGAAATTCAGAAAATGAGGCATACCTGATAAGAATAAATCTGGGTATTTCTTGAGCATATTTTCCTCGCGCTCCCAGGTGGATTCCTCCACATTATGATGCTCCCACTAGATCCGTACAACTGGAACTACCTTCGACCTCAATCTCCTTTCTCTATGGTCTAGGATAGCCACTGGTCTTTCCTCGTAAGAGCTGTCGGGCTATAAGTCAATCTCCTCAATCGCGATATGGGTATGGGCCATGTCATCCCTAAGGTATCGTCTCAACGACGAGATGTGGAATACATCGTGAATGAGATGTAAATGCTCTGGCAGCCCCAATCTGTATGCTACCGGCCCAATCCTCTCGATGATGGGAAATGGTCCCACGTAACTCGGGGCCAATTTCCCTTTCTTCCCGAATCTCATCACTCCTTTCATAGGAGATACAAGTAGTAATACTTAGTCCCCCAAGTTAAACTCTCGGAAAAACCGTTTTGCATCGGCGTAGCTTTTCTGCCTGTCCTGGGATACCCGGATGCGACTCCTGATAATCTCAATCCTCACGGAGGTTTCCTGAATCACCTCTGGTCCAAGAAACTTGTTATCCCCCACCTCTAGCCAACACGTTGGGGAACGACAAGGCCTGCCATACAAAGCCTCGAATGGAGCCATGCCAATCGTGAACTGATAAGAGTTATTATAATCGAACTCTACCAGTGGAAAATGTGGCTCCCAACCTCCTCCAAAATCAAGGACACACATGCGTAGCATATCCTCCAACATCTGATTAGTGCGCTCTATTTCTCCATCTGTCTGTGGGTGATAAGCTGAACTCAACCTCAACTCTGTACCCATGGCCTCCTGAAAGCTCTCCCAGAAACGTGAAACGAAGATTTTATCTCTATCTGACACAATATTCAGGGGCACCCCATGTAATCTGACAATCTCAGTAATGAACAACTGAGCATACTGATCCGTGGTATAGTCTGTCCGTACCGGCAGAAAATGAGCCACCTTGGTCAAACGGTCCACAATCACCCAGATGGAGTCGTGGCCCCGCTGTGATGTAGGCAACCCAGTAATAAAATCCATAGAAATACTCTCCCACTTCCACACCGGTATTTCCAATGGCTGAAGCAACCCTGATAGTTTCTGGTGGTCCACCTTTACCAGCTGGCAAGTAGAACACTTGGATACGAACTCAGTAATGTCCTTTTTCATCCCACTCCACCAGTATTTCAGCCTCATATCCTGGTACATCTTATCTCCCTCAGGATGTACCGCAAATCAAGACCCGTGAGACTGGGTCATCACTGCATGACGTAAGTCTGCTCCTTCTGGGACCACCAATCTCCCATTAAACCTCAATCCTCCATCAGAACTAACAGAATAGGACTCAGCACCATCAGCTAAAAGTCGTATAATTTGCTCCTGGCAAAATGGGTCGGTGGTCTGTGCCTGTATTACCCTCGTAACAATCTCGAGTGTCACTATCATGATAGATATGAAGGAACAGGCTACTGCATCCTGGTGACCCAACTCTTTCCACTTTGCTTTCCAGATGTCCACTACATCGTCTACCGGCCTACGGCTCAGCACATAGGCAACTACGTTGGCCTTCCCCGGATGGTATTGTATGTCGAACTGATAGCCCTTCACAAACTCTAACCACCTGCGCTGAGGCATATTCATCTCTCGCTGAGTGAACATATACTGCAGTGACTTGTGGTCTGTGAACAAGCAAAATTTCTCCCCCAATAAATAGTGTCTTCATATCCTTAATGCAAAAATGACCGCTGCTAACTCTAGGTCGTGTGTGGGGTAATTCTTTTCGTGTAGCTTAAGCTTGCGTAAGGCAAAAGCTATAGCCTTCTCCTCCTGCTGAAGTACTCCCCCGAGTCCGCGTAAAGAGGCGTCGGTGTAGACCATATACTCCACGCCCAGCTTAGGTAAAGCAAGGATCGGTGCTGAAGTAAGTTTGTTTTTCAGCTCGTCGAAAGCCAATTGACAAGCATCGTCCCAAACATATGGTACGCCCTTATGAGTCAGGTTCGTCAATGGACCCGTTATTTTGGAGAACCCCCGAATGAATCTCCTATAGTATCCGGCTAATCCCAAGAAACTACGCACTTCCGTCGATGTCGTGGGCTGTCCCCACTCCCTCACCGCTGACACTTTACTCGGGTCAACTGCTATCCCTTTTTCAGAAACAACATGTCCCAAGAATTGCACTTCCCGTAACCAGAACCCGCACTTCTTGTACTTAGCATACAGCTGATGCTCTCGTAGAGTCTAAAGAACCTGCCTCAAGTGCTCGCCATGCTCTTCCTCGGTGTGTGAATATATCAAGATGTCATCTATGAAGACGATGACAAACTGGTCCAAGAACTCTCTGAACACTCGGTTCATCAAGTCCATGAATACGGCTGGAGCATTTGTGAGTCCAAATGGCATCACTCTGAACTCATAGGACCCATATTTCGTCAAGAAAGCAGTCTTTGAAACATCCTGCTCCCTAATACGTAACTGATGGTACCTTGACCTCAAATATATCTTCGAAAAGAATGTCGCTCCCCTCAGCTGGTCGAACAGATCATTAATTCGAGGTAACAGATACTTGTTTTGTATCGTGACCTTGTTCAGTTCCCAGTAGTCCACACATAGCCTCAGTGAACCATCTCTCTTTTTCACAAACAACAATAGAGCGCCCCAAGGTGAGGTACTCCTACGAATGAAGCCCTGACCTAACAGCTGCTCTATTTGATCCCGTAACTCTCACATTTCTGCTGAAGCCATACGGTATGGAGCACGTTCTATCGGCCGAGTATCCGGTAATAAATCTATGACAAAATCTATCTCTCAACTAGGGGTTAGTTCTGGTATCTCCTGAAATACATCAGAATACTCACAAACAACTGGGATCGAGTCTAAGGGAATCACGACCTCCTTGGAGGTATCCTCCTCTATGTAATATAAATGAGCGGTCGAGCCTCCCTCTGGGCGAGGCATCGCCACTACAAACATCTCTTTCCCCGGAATGGCAAAGACAATAATCCCACCGAAACAATGTATCATGGCTCTGTAAGCTGCGAGCCAATCCATACCAATAATAATGTCGTGCTCATGCATATCTAAGACTAACATGTCGGCTGGTAATACCAAGATACCAATCTCTACTTCTATACCCCGGCATATAAAGAAAATTAACAATCCATTTCCCAGTGGTGAGTCTACACACGTTACAGTGCTCTCTGCTGTGGCTAATAACCCTGAGGCCTTCGCAAAATGGGTAGCTATAAAACAGTGTGTCACTCCAGTATGAAATAAAACCCGACCCATAGTACCATGGATAGGAAACATACCCTCAATCGCGGGCGGTGCCTGTGGAGCTGCTGCCTGGTGGACGTTATAGACACGTCCGTACTGTAACTGCCCCTGCTGTACTGGAGCGATTGGAATGGCTGGTAGGGCTGGTACCTGAGCTGGTGCTGGGAGGGCAACTGGAAAAAGTGGCCTCTGTGGTTCATTACGGGCACTCTGCTGCTGTGGGACCCTATCACCCTCTGGACAATCCTGGCGCTTGTGGCCATTTTTACCACACCCGAAGCATCGGCCTTAAAATTTCCTCCCCTCTATCCCTGCTGATTACGACCCTGCTGGCCGTTACCACCCCGTCATTGGCCCTGCTGAAATCGTTGTTGGCCCTTCTGCTGCCCCTGCCTAAATCCCCCAAATCCGTGCCTGGAATCACCTGATTGGAATCGCTTGGCAGGGTCCCCCTGATGGGAACTCTGCTCATGCTGACGAGTCTGCCCCTGAGATGTCGGTGCTCCACTAGCACTACTATCCCCTGCCCTGCCCTGCTGGCCTGACTCTCCTGCTCGCTTGCTTCCCTGTAGATGGAAGCGGTGATCCTGGCAGTGTAGCAAAGCAGCATTGAGTACGTCTGTGTAGGTACTCAGAGACAAATTTCCTATAAGGTGCTGACGGATCCTCCAAGCTAACCCGTCCACAAACAATAGTATCTTCTTACCCTCAGTGGGTGCCTCATCTGGCACTATAGTGAGAAGTCTTATGAACTCCTCTTCATACTCAGCAACAGTAGAATTTTCCTACTTTAAGTTTAGTAACTTCCGCCTCATCTCAGTTTGCACGGCGGATGAAAAATATTTGCGGTCAAACCGCTCCCAGAATGACTGAATCGGGATAACATCCCTCTCCTCCAAGGTGGTGGTGGACTCCCACCACTGCAAAGTGGCCCCCACTAGCTTAAAGGAAGCCAACAACTGTTTCTGCACATCTGTGCACTCATATATACGCAGATTCCTCTGGATATCTTTCTTCCACTCGCTAACAATGATGATATCTGAACTACCCGAGAACTCAGGGGGATGCGCCTTCTGAAAGGAGTCTCTAACCTGCTCTCATGCAGATGGAAGTTGTGCAGGTACTGGCACCACTACCTGAGCTTGGGGTGGAGCCTGCTGTACTACTGCTAGCACGACATTCATCGCCTGAGCAATGATGGCGGCTACCTCATTTGCATTCATTGTTCCCTGAGCCGAAGCTACTGGTTGCTCGGCTTAGGCACGCCTATCCTTTGGTGCATGTCTAGGAGGCATATGAAATGTGAAGAAATTTATTAGTCTATAGTTATTATCAAATCTCAAATAGCTGAAGACGTAATCATAAAAGCAAGAATACAACAATCCTAAAATAGGGCTCTATAACAAGAACGCTAAGCTGAAAGCAAAATAAGCCGTACAGATCCTAAAGACACTAGAACCTGATGCTCTGATACCACCTGTGACACCCCGCCTAATTAAACACCGGGTGATCAGTCCTTTATTAAATTATAATCAAGGTGAATGGTTGGTTCATTCTTAGCATCACTGTCGTAAAAATAACTTTTCCAATTAAACACCCTATATAATTAAGCTAAGTGTCAAAACTATTTTAGACATTACTTTCCAAATTTTATTTCAAAAACCAACATTTAAAACTTTACATAATTCATAGTTAAAGAATTCACACAACAACTATTCTGGAACATATAATTCAAACAATTAAACATCTAACTGATTGATTCCAACATTTAAAACTTAAAGGAAAAACATCCTGCCAATAATAAATCCCAAAGTGTAAATACTGGAAATAAACGAATCACAGTATCTAATAAAACAACTGAATAATGGAAAAGGGCGACACATGCCCAACTGGATAAAATAATGCTAGGAGTGGAATAAAAAAATGAGATCGTCTAAGCAAGAGGCCTGCAACTCCCACCTAAGTTGCAGTGCGTTCCTTCCAAAGGATCCTATGCAAGTCGCCCCTGTGGCTGGGCACCTGTAATATATATACATATATATACAAGAGAGGAGAGATAACAGTAAACGGTTCAGAGTCCGATGGTAACACAGTTTAAAATTTTAGTTTAGCAAGTATTTAAAATGTTTACTGGCTAATGCAACAACATATTAGTAACGACACTCTCTTGAGAACGTCTCACCTCTCTTCTAGTGTGCACAACTATCGCACTAATCTCCCCAACAGTTTAACTTATTTTATCTTAAGTTACTCGTAGTTGTCGATTCCCAATGTTAAGGAGGTTAATCTTATTTAATAGTACAATTCTTACATAAGCCTTATATGATAATAAAGTTCCTCAGTAATATATCATACTTTTCAAACCCTTATTCCCAAGTTGCAATAATTATTCTTTTCTTACATACCATAATCACAGTAGGTAGTTCCCAAATTCCAGATTTAAATATATATATTAAATACTCATATAATATATATATTATAATAGCACCCCACATAAAATCTATAGTGCGGGCATACTCTGCTATCTAGTCCCCGTATCACTCGTACTAAGGGAAATACTAGTTCGGAATCACTCTCGAACTGTATTAACACAAAACACATACAAAATGAGGCGAAGCATAGTTTCCAAGTCACTAAGAGGATAGCACATACCCTCACGTCACTTAGGACCGTCTGATTATCGATCCGATAGCCTGTACCAAGGATTCCTATCTTCCAAGGTACGAGTCAATATCCCCCATAAAGGTCCCATCGAGATAAGACTGTCCCAGTGCGGTAACCTCAGGGATAACAAGTAGCGCGGGCATGATTTTTACACACAAATAAAATATATGATCAATCATAGAGTCATGTAGATATATAACTATTCACATTCATAAGTTAGGTATGCCTACGGCCCAACGTTATATTATTCCATTCTTAGTACATTTTTATTCGATTAGTTCTTATAACGAGCTTATTCATTTTTATTTTTGAAATTTAATTTATTCCAACTCACTTCTCATCTCTCGAAGTATTTTCCTTAGCTAAGTACAAATTCAGTAGGCCCTCTCTCTTATCTTCTAATCCAACTCCTAGACATTTCGATTATAAAGTCTACACCCATTAAATTTCTTAGGTATGAATCTTTCCCGTTTATCCTTCATTTTTCCCATTTCATTAAAGTTCCACTAAACGGGGTTTACCTTGACCCAACTGGTCCCTTTTTATGTTTCATTATGTTCTAATAACATTAGTCAAGATTTATTACGCATTTAATCGGATTAGATCAACGTAAGGAAAAATCTATTTTTTCCGAGGAGGGGTCGATCGATCGATAGAAAGGGGTCGATCGATCGAACCGTCGATCGATCGAAGCTCTTGGCTCGATCGATCGATCAAGCAGGTATGGCGAAAACTGCAGAATACCAGTTACGGTAATTATCATCCAAAATCATCCAAATCCAAGTTTTTAATTCCCAAACTCCCAGAAATTTATACCACAATCATTATAAACCCAAATGAACAATATTCCACGTAAGGCATGTGAGTTTTCATCAAGTATCATGGATTAAAAGGGCCAAAATTCATATAATTCTCATGAACCCTAAAAATTTCTTTAACTTAATTCTTCTCATTCTTTTTCCAGAATTTGTACTTCTAACCCAATGTAAATTCATGGTTCAACCTCTACATGTGAAGGAAATTTCCATAATGATGTTTATATCTCTACAACATGCGATTTCTAACCTCCAACATAGGTTTTCTTTCATAAAAACTCATCCTAATCAACCCTAAACTAATATGAATGAAGCATTAACTAAATTAAGCAAGATAAATACTTGCCTGTGAATTTTTATTTCTGATTTGTGGATGAAATCAGTGTGGTGGTGATCCTTATTGCGCAATCTAACGTTTGGTGGTGACGGCGGTGCAAACGGAGGGGTTCTTGTCCTAGAACTCCTTGGTAAGCTCTTCCTTTCCTTCTCTAATGGACGTATTTTGTTTTTGGTTGTGTTAACCCTAGAATACAACCCTAAGCATCTGATATAACCTAGAAAAATCGTAGGTTTCCAAGCCCAAAAATACAAAATGCTTAAAACGCCCTCCCGAGGTGTTCATTAGGCCTAATAACGCCCCGAGACCCAAACTAAACCCCCGGGTACATTATTTTGACTATCTCGACCCTTCCGGGTACTTTGGCGCACTCAAAATGACCATACGAGTGACTTATAATTTATTCACTTTTATTAATCAAAATTTAGTCCCGACACGACAAGGGTGCGTCTTGACTTAAATTTCCAAAATTGTCATTTTATTCACTCCTGACATTTAATAGAACCAATTTTATATATTACTTTTCTCATTAGTAATACTCAACAAGTTTTCAATAATTACTAACTCTCATCACGTTAGTAATTAAAATAATTAATTTCTGGATTTATATTAAATTAATAACTCACATCAAATTTAATAAATCCCCAAATTTAGAAAGCATAAAAATACGGGGTATTACAGGTATCTTTTGGTGGTTTAAGGTATGGGGTTTTACACAATATGCTCCTAAATCTCGCGAGTGTTATTCCCTTTGATTTCATGTGGTTATTGACTCATATTTGAATTGCTAAATTCTTTTGGAAATCTGGAAAATTGTTGTCAGAATCTAATTTTGATTCATGTGGTATTATTATTGTTGGCCATGTAGTCATGAGATTTTAATATGGCACTAATGTTGGGCATCTGCCAAGATTTCTGTTCCGACTTTTTGATAAAGTATGGCGCGGTATGGTGAGGCTTGGTAACTCTGATTAATGTGTTGTTGAGAAATTATATTGATAAAAATTCTATTGAGATTCGCAATTGATTTGAATATTCGTACTCGTATTGTTACATTTTATTCATTACATATATTTGTTGAGCAGCTTTCCTGTCGTATTGCGTACTTCCCCATATTTTCTTTTTATGGCAAGTTAGCGCGGATTTCGGCGCTTTGGATTTATTGGGATGATTTTAGCGTCGATTATGTTGGGAAGAATTATTCGAGAATGCAAGATGAGAAGATTTGTATTTATTTTGATGTATAGAGCATTGGAGATTTATTTTATTTTCGAGATAAATAGTTGTTTTATTTCAAGAGACTATTGGTTGTATTTAATTTGAAGATTGAGATTAATGAATTTCTCTTTATATTGTGGGATTTAGATGCTCTATACTTGTTGGTTGATGGATTTAGTTTAGTGTTATCGATAGCAGCGCTTTGCTCGCTCTCCCCGGGCGGGTGGGGTGTTATAGAATCGTATCAAAGCTTAGGTATATGACCACCCTTGGGTCTTAGGTTTTGGGTCTGTTGCATTTTTGGGGTGCGTACTTTTGGAGATAGAAAGTTTAGATAATCGTTTCATGTTAGGCATTTAGATTAGATGTGAGGTATTTGAATTTTTGGTGACGAATTATTTTTGGAGATAGTTGTAGTGGCTTGATTTTTGAGAGTTAGGCTTTCGGCGAATTTCAAGGGCAAAATTCCATTGTTAGTGGGAAGTGTAACAACCCGTATAATTTTTGGGGTATTTTCAAAATATAGAGGAATTTTTTTTTGGAGATTTAATTATTTTTATTGCTCAATTATGTTGAGAACTATTTTTAAAGGCGAGAAATTCAAATGGTTTCGAAATTGGAGTTAAAACGGATTTTTAAATGATTTTTATATATTTATCCCCTTATAAAAAATTTAGGCCGAACTGCCAAAATACCTAGGCGATCGATCGATCGACGCAGGTGTCAATCGATCGATCCCCTCAGGTTTCGTGCGCAGCAGGTTTTTGTTAGGAGTTTTGGTTTGTTTCCAACTCTTTTGGTTTTTGCCTTATAAAATAAGGTCGTGGGTAACCCATTTGGTACAACTTTTTGGCAGCAAACATATTTTCTTTTCCTCTCCTTTTTATATACACTTTGACCCTTTGATTTATGCATTCAACCCTCAGTTTTGGAGGTGTTCTTGGGCTGCTTTGAGATTGATCTTGGAGGAGTTTTGTGGATCTTTGTGGACTATTTTTGATGGCTTAATCTGTGATTTCTGGGCAGATTTATGTTGGTATCTTTTGGTGGTTTAAGGTATGGCATTTTACACAATATGCTCCTAAATCTCGCGAGTGTTATTCCCTTTGATTTCTTATGGTTATTGACTCATATTTGAATTGCTAAATTCTTTTGGAAATCTAGAAAATTGTTGTTGGAATCTAATTTTGATTCATGTGGTATTATTATTGTTGGGCATGTTGTCATGAGATTTTAATATGGCACTGATGTTGGGCACCCGCCAAGATTCCTGTTCCGGTTACTTGATAAAGTATGGCGCGATATGGTGAGGCCTGGTAACTCTGATTAATGTTTTGTTGAGAAATTATATTGATAAAAATGCTATTGAGGTTTGGGCTCTTTGGATTTATTGGGATGATTTTAGCGTGGATTATTTTGGGAAGAATTATTCGAGAATGCAAGATGAGAATATTTGTATTTATTTTGATGTATAGAGCATTGGCGATTTATTTTATTTTTGAGATATATAATTGTTTTATTTCGAGAGACTATTGGTTGTATTTAATTTGAAGATTGAGATTAGTGGATTCTCTTTTTGTATATTGTGGGATTTATTTAGATGCTCTATACTTTGTTGATTGTGGACTTAGTTTAGTTTTATCGAGTAGCGCTCCACTCACTCTCCTCGGGCGGGTGGGGTGTTACAACTTTATTATCATGGCTATGTTTCTCGCAGCCTAAGTGAACACTCTAAAGGTTCCATATTTAGTCTCATTAACCAGATGGAGCTTGTATGCCTCCAAGAGCCCCTCGACACAGATTTGCAGTAACCTCACCCCTACTACCTCTTCATGCACATCAAGTGCTCTCTCCCGAAAGCGTTTGATATACTGCATTAACTCCCCCTAGGATTTTGCACCTCGTGTGCCGGGTGTCTCAATGTTAACTCATCTTCTGTCACAAAGAACTTTTGAAGGAATTGTTTGTGTATTTCTTCCCATGAGGGAATGCTGTTGGGTGCCAGGTGGGAATACCACGTGTAGGCCTTTCCTGTGAGGGCCTAGGAGAGCTCCTTAAACCTCAAATTCTTGTCATTTCCATGCACCCCTAGGTACTCAATGAACCTTTTCACATGCTCTCTTGGGTTTTCTCTTTTGCCATTAAACTTAATTAATTTTGATGGAATATACCCCTATGGGTATGGTTTCTCATTCACAACGTGAGGATAAGGATCATGCAGCTCATCATATAAATGAGGTGCTTCTCTTTGAGTGGAGGAGAGTAGCTTTCTCACCTCCTCCATAGAAACTGCTTTGGAAGGGGATTCTTCCAAACTTACTCCCTTTGCTACTGGTGAGTTTAATGGTGCCACAACCTGCTCTGGCACCGTTTTTCATGACAAAATCGTCTCTGCCAAAATTTCTGCCGGGGTGTCTGCCCCTCCAGAGGGGGCATCCGCTGGTGTTACACAATCTTAACCCAAACTTTATAGGTCTACATTGTTTTGCATTAAAAAGTTAAAAAAAACATGCCCATAAGGTTGATACCTGTCATCGGAGCTGCTGCTGGTGAGCTAGTATGCCCTCCTTGAGGACCAGGAGTCTTTCCTCTGGTCACCACCACATCCTCCTGAGTGGTCTGGTCACTTTGGGTTCCATTCCCATGTGGAATGTCTTCAAAAAACTAGTTGCTGAGAAACGTTGAATCCTTCTTTGTCCATGGAAGTGAGGATACCTACCCAACGAAGTTGCCAAATGTAGGATGGTAGCTGTACTAGGGTCTATAAATAACTGGAAGGGTGAGGCATGACCCACTGCAATGGACCTTGCCTTTAACAACTTCTAGAGCAGCACCTGGTAAAACCTTCCCATTTTGGTAAAAATGGAACCAAAGTAAGAATTACTCCTTATAAGAAGATGAACTTCACAACAATAACAGTAACTTTTTCTCAAGATAAACTCCTGATATGATGGCTGTCAATGTGGAGTGAAAGAATAAGGCACTTAACACTTAGAGAGAGAGTAAGGATAGAACACTAGGCATCTGGGGTGATTTTGAAAGAGTAACGGTATGACTTGAGTTGTGATTATGACTTGACCTTGAACAAGGGTCCTATTTATACTTAGGAACTAGGGATGACTTGTCACTTTTTGGGCGCCAAAACTGAGGGGGTTGGTGAGGGACAAGGTCTGCAATGTACCTTTTGCCCCAAACCATGTACAACCGCCCGTCCCCTCTGATAGGTGACACCTGGTGTAAACTAAAGTAAAAAAGAAAATATGTCTGCGTTTGAAGACAAAATATCTGATTTGGTAAATATCTTTTAAAACGGTAACTTACTGTACAAACTTTGTAAACTTGAGGAGGGGCTCAAGGACCACCTCTTCTAAAATCTTTTATAAACTTGTGGAGAAGCCTCAAGGAACACCTCCTCTAAAATCATTTACAAACTTGAGGATAGGTCTCAAAGACCTCCTCCTCTAAAATCATTTTATAAACTGTTCATTTCTTGTGAGAAATCCCTTGGTTGCTCACTTCAACTATGACTGTGTGTGAACTGTGTAAGGACCAGGTGACCCCTAGGGTCTATCTTCTAGTGTTCTCACAATCTTAAAGTGCCAAGTGGTTGAGCTTGCTTAACAAACCTTGTTCTTAAGCCACCAAGATAAAACTATAAAGAGATCCCAACTTGCCTTTTTGAGCCCTGCTTGCTTAACCAGGCTACCTGTATAAGAAAATGATATGTTAGTGCTTTAACATACCCATGAGTAACAAATCTTGGAGAGGAGGACGCTCTAAATGGACCTCCTCGCCCACTCGTTTTATTCTATAGGGAATTTGGATTTCTGGGAATGAGGAGCACCTCGTGGTGGGATTCCTCATTCATACTTTATTCTTGTGACTTTTGAACATTTGGGGATGAGTAGCCACTTGTGTGGGCCTCCTCGTCCAAACTTCATTTATGTGTTTTCTGAGTTGCTTAACATGAGGAGCTCTTTCTGATGAGGCTCCTCGTCTAAATTCCAAGTTGAGTTCTGGGCATCTGGGGGCGAGGAACCCTTCCTGGTGGGCCTCCTCTCCCAGGTTCCAACTTTGTGAGCTTTAGATCAATTGGGGCGAGGAGCCTTTCCCCGGGGCCTCCTCGCCTAAGTTTATCTTTGGGACAAATTGGGGTGAGGAGACCTTCCTGAGGCCCTCCTCGTCCAAGTTCTAATTACGTGAACGTTGGGAAAAATTGGGGCAAGGATCCCTTCCTGGTCCCTTCTCACCCATGTTCTAATTCTATGAGCTTTTGGGAAAAATTCGAGCGAGGAGCCTTTCCTGAGGCCCTCCTCGCCCAAGTTCTAATTCTGTAAATTCAGCCAAAGAATTTCTTTTGGGGATGCTCGTGGGGAGCCGCCCCTCGTCAATTGGGGTTGCTCGCCCTATTGTTTGGGCTATTGAGTGTTTACCCCTCTACAGATGCATGTTTAGTATTAACAAGATAAAATTGGGTTAAGTAAAATTGGTTCCCAAAATTGGTGCATAATAAAATTGGAAATTTTTTTATTTTTTGGAATTTTTTTTCCACCTAAATCACGCATAAGAAAAAGGGTCTTACAAATTCATTTTTTTTGTATTTAAAATAATTGGTCTATTTTTTTTTTTGACATTGTATTGGGGGTTATATGGATGTCATTATTTTTTAACAATAACTCCTACCATGTTGTGTTTGTGTGACTATTCTTTACTTCTCTACTTTAAATATGAGTCGCATACACGTGTGCACATTAATAATTGTGCCGTTTTTGAATTTATTATGTATATAATGAGAAATGATCTTACTATATTGAGATATTATGATTATGTGTATGTTTTTTTATCACGTAGATGATTATAGGAGTATGTGATAATTATTAGTTGTTTGTTTAGTTATTGAATACTATGTTGGATTTTTTGTATTGATAATACACATATACTTTTAAACTCTGTCATAACAAACCCTATCAAAACATGATACAAACAATTACGACGGGTTCTTGTTGGTATTTCACATCGATGAGATCTGAAATTCAAGGGGTTAAGAGAATGGTAGTGATGAATCAAAACCTTAATCAAACTAATATACTCTTCTACCTCATATGTTTAAATTAATAGTTATTAGTTAAGTAGAGCCCTTAATTGTAGGACTCATATTCATGCCCTCGTATACTTTTCTCTGGAAAAATGAGGCACTATGATAATCACTGGCAACAAGAGTGGGAGAGGTTGCAATTGGACCACACACATAACTCTATTATTAGCGAGCGCCATATAGAGGGTACTCCTATTTATAGGTATGGAAATAAAAAGATAGAACAATTTAACTACCTTGTAAATCGTGGAGTTAATCTCTAGTAAGATTACCTATTCGATCGTATTTTATTTTTCCTACCAGAAAACTGGGATGACGTTATAGAAAATATATTTCACACACATAATCCTGACATATCCCTGACCTTGGTTACATTGTTGGAGAAGGCGAAAAAAATACACCCATTATGGATACAATTGCGTGTAAAGAGCATTAACATAGACTGTGATGTCTCGCGCCATATGCACGTAAAATTGAATCTTTCCAACAAGTTGAAAAAGATGGGATTTTGAGTTCATATCACATATATCTACACATCAATCACAGATACTCTTCCTCCAAGTTGGCCACGTGAAAAGATTCATAGGTACTTAAAAACTAATATTGAATTGATGGATATTAAACACATTAAACATATTCTAATGTCTTACTCTGAATAGGTATATATACACATATAGTCATAAGATTTATTAACTAGTTATTATTTCATATTATTATAATTATTTAGTCATTTATGGTTTTTCATTTTTGTAGATAATGTCGATCGAAAATAACCCAATGGTACTAAGTGACGAAGTGACACCACAATGAGGTTCACCATCTCGTGCACAACCTGAATTCTCAACACTAATGGCTGAGCAATTCACAAATCCACCAATGGTTCACTCCTCACCAAGTCCAACTCCAAGTTCCCCACCACCCTCATCTAAGAATCCCGTTGCTCTAATGCCCCCATCCAATGATCTCGACGCCTCCCGCTCAATCCAAAAGAAGCTCACTGGGTTCTCCCTTATCGAGAATAACTCGACGGGTGATAGGAATGACGTGATGAACTTTAAAGCCCGGTGTTTATCACAAGAAAAAATGAACGTGGGAGTTGGTGGACCAGACAACTGGAACCTTGTGATCAATCCATCAAAGATGACATATATGATCAACTCGAAAAGCATTTCTCATTTTTTGACAGTTCTAAGAATAAGGTTTTATCTCGTCTTGCTAAATCATTGAGGACATATAGGAGAAATATTCGAAAGAAACATTTCTCAAAGGAGGCAGTGAGCTCCGATATTTTGGCTTTGAAAGAGAGAGTGCCTCCTAATGTTGAAATGCTAGTGGAGCAGTGGAATAATTTTTTGAAGAATGAGGCGATGGAGAAAAAGTGGTCCAAAGGGAGCAAAACAAAAAAATAGGGCACAAAAAACTGATATCCACAGGTTGGGATCCAAATCATATGAGGATTTGAAGAATGAATGGGAGAGTAGGACAAAGGATGGTGCAGATACCGATAAATAATGAAATCGAGCCAATTTATTTGTTCATGCTCGACGGGGTAAAGATAATAAATTCCCGTCGCACTTGGCTAAGACACTGGAATTAATAGAGGCCATCAACATTCAGTCTGGCTCGAGACCTAATGATGACTTTGAACTTAAAATGACGCCCTGACCAAGACCTTTGGAAAGGAAAAAAGGGGGAGGAGGAGATGTGTTGGCTCATATATGCAAAAATCAAATTTTCAACACACCGTTTCTTCGGACAAGGATAGTGTCTCGTCCACTAAGGAAAAACAGTTCAAGACCGTTGTGGATGCCTAGGAGATTAAAAATAACTTGTTATTATTGTCGAATCAAATTGGGCAACATGTGAGCCTTTTTCAAGGTAATATGCCCCAATGCCTCCTCAAGGTTACCCTTACCCTCCTCCTCCTTAAGGTTTCTCCTATCCTTCCCCTTCAAGTATTCCTTCCCAAATGCCTCCTCCTTCAACATTTCCCTCCTAAATGCCGTCTCATCCAACATTTCCCTGTCAAATACAGACTCCTCCAACATTCCCCTTCCCTGTGCCTCCGCCAGTCACGAGACTTGGATCAACGTCAATAACTCCTGGTGACTACGACCAACAGTACTATTTTAGGGACCTGAGCAATTCAAAGGATTGTTGTGGTGTGCACACTCATATCCATAGTTGCCCGAACTCCATTACATGATCGAGCTTTGTAGAGGGGTGAGGCTCTAATAATGGTTGACAAAATATACAACGGCTGCGGAGATGTACCTGTGTACGTTGACATCGGGAAAAAGGATGGAATTGAGGAATTATACAAACTCTTTTATTGCTTGGACAGTTTATTTGTTGACCAAGTTCTACTAATATTTTCTTTCGTTTCAGTTGTAATAACATTTTTTTTGGTTTCAGTGTAATAATTTTTTTTATTTGTAAGAATATTGGTTATGTTTCAGTTGTAATAATATGTTTTTTTTTGTTTCAGTTATAAGAATATTGATTTTGTTTCAGTTGTAGTAATATTTTTTTTTATTTCAGTTGTAAGAATATTATTTTTGTTTCATTTGTAATAATACTTTTTAACCTTTTACCATAGGACTGAAATTCGAAGATTATTACATGGATTTTTCACAATACAAAGAGTGGATGAGAAAGACCAACCCAATAACAAATAATCATGTAAAGGTCGTTCAAGAATTTGTTAAATACGCTTTAAAAAATATTAAAAGTGATAAGATTCCGTGTCCGTGCACCCATTGTATGAATGGAAAATATAAGTCATTCGAAGACGCTGAGTTGCAATTAATAAAGTGGGGAATCTGTTAAGATTATAAAATATGGACATACCATGGTGAAAAAAAATACCTTATGTTCCGGAAGAATTGTTGGTACCTGATCGCATAACGGAACCTCTACGAGTGAAATTGGTACATGATTCACCAACACATCGTCCATTGGCCGACTTAATTGATGATACTTACGGACTCCACCACCATCAAAACCACCAACCTATGGAAACGGATAATGCACATTATGACTAAGTAAATGAATAATTTGATGCTGAACTACCAGGAGATTGGGAATACATATGAGTATAAGTTAAAAATTCCAAAATACATCGATGTATGGACGAATTATTTCCTATCAGTGATGCCTTTCATTATTTTGGAGCAATAGTTATCCTATACATGTCAACCTCTAGAAAAAGTCTTCCACGGCTTGCGGGGTATTGAAATGGTGGGCACTAAATATCTCATCGCAAGAGTTGGGGAAGTTTAAGAGCTTCACGATCAGATATTGATCATGGACAATCGATCGAGAGGTGTACCGAGCATCGTCGGTGGTGGATTTTTACTTCACCTCAAATTCGGGATTCGCCATCTTAGGCATGGCATTGGAAACTTGGAAAGGTTTCAAAGCTAGTGTAGTATTTTTTTAGAGAATCATGGTGTGTGTGTGAAATATAATAAAATTTGAAAACAAGCACACTTAGGCTTGAAAAAAAGCACACAAATTGTTTTTTTACTTCAATTACTAACCATCGTTAAGTTTACATTAACTAACATAATTACAAAAAAGAAACCCAAAAATAGAGGTTATGACATCAAAATTATATGTTAAAACTTTTTCATAGCGTCCTAAACACTATCCAAAGGGGAAAAAAGTCTACTTGTACCAAAATTTTCTATTAAGCTTGTTTCACAAATTCCTTAAAATATTACAACTCAAGTGTAAATACACCTATAGCATTACTCAAGAAAAATAACAAGCAACCAAAGCCAATCACTTGTATTCATCATTCAATTCAAACCAACAGACATAATTCAAAGACCAAAACAAATCCAACAATCATCCCTCAATTTTTTATGTCATTGCAATTATATTATCAATCCAAGACTCACTAAAGGGTTTTTCAGATATACACAATAACATCATGGGATATAAAGTTTACAATCTTTAAATTCAAATCAACTATACAAAAGAAAAAAACTAGCCAAAAACGAAGGAAAAAATCTACACATGTTAAAGATCAATAGATTTTTATTCAAAACTTTTATGTGCCATTATTAAATGTAATAATCGACCACCTCATATTTTAGCTTATCACCTCTCAATCTTCTAATTCAAGAATAAAAACGCCCAAGTAATAAGAAAATTTTATCAAATAAATAAAGCTACAAAAACCACAACCTAATTTATAAGAATCAATAAGTTCATAACAATAAACCCATCAAATCAACTAAAAAGGCAAAAAGCAGTTTTGAATTATAAGAAACCTCTAATAAAATTGGATTTGATTTAAAAATTGGACTTTAAGAACCACATTGAGAAAGCTAATATACTCTTAAATTGTTTTCTTTACAAAAAAGTGGAGAACTTTCGAAAATTCATCCACAAGGAATCACAGAGGAAAAAGATAGTTTCCAATTGGTTAAATTTTGATTTAAATAAAATAAGACAAAATTATGCTTACTTTTTCTTTCGAAAGATAACCACTAGAAAGTATTATCATCATAACAATGGATTATATGTTGTAAGTAGAAAAACGAGGTAGCCAAATGATAAAACACATTTGTAGGATTCTGCATGATTGGAGAATTTGTGAAATCCATTTGGAGGATTTTGTATCTCAACTAAAACACACAAAACCAAACAACACGGACCTCTCTTAGTACACAAAAATAAAAGCCCTAGTTGAGAAAAGACAACGGGGTGGATCAATGACATACCCAGAAATATCAGCAATGGTCCACCAAACAAATCATCGGGGATGGAGGAGAGAGAGACAGGACAGGGGCGGGGCAGAGGGGGGTCGTCGGAAGGGGAAGGGGGAGGGATAAGAGAGGGGTATACGCGCGCACGCACGAGAGAGAGAGAGAGAGAGAGAGAGAGAGAGAGAGAGAGGTCGGGCAATATCTGAGAGGGGGGAATGAAAAGAGTGGGAAAATAAAAGAAAAAAGGAAAACCTAGTTATCAAAAGGAACGGTTTTACTTTCTTCCCTTTTATAGTTTATCAAATGAGACGGATTTTTCATGGTATAAGCTATACCAAATTGGATGGTTTTTAAAGTTTGTCCCTTTTTTGATTTATCAAAAAGGATGGTTTTATAAATTTGTGGTATAAGCTATATTAAATGGGACGATTTTTAAAGTCCGTCTCTTATATTTGTCTGAAAAAAGATCTAAAATTTAACTCACATAAGGGATGGTAAATAAAATCCATCCCAAGTAAAAAAAATAATTTGTCTACTTTAAGGGCCGATAATTAAAATTCGTCCCAAATGGTACTTTTAAGGGACAAAATGACACAACCGTCCTAAATACCCCCATCCCTAATAACCATTTTTCTTATAGTGGAAATAAATGTTACAAGACATAAACTCATACATGACAAGAGAATAATCCCTAGTTTTTGGACTTCTAACTCCACCCATCAACTAACTTTGATATATGTCACTTAAACAAATATTCATGAATATTGTAAATGTCATTACAAAATATTTCATATAACCATTATCATTTTGAAATATCAATTGGGTGTGACACAGAGAGAGAGAGATTTGACTTTTCATCAATCAATGAAGTACTTAAACCCGTTTCCATAGACATAGGTTAAACCTCCACTGAAACACGTATATATTGTAGTCTTGCATCCTTGTGTGTGTAGTTGTCATGTCTTAATACTTCTACAAAATTTTAAGGTCTTAATTTCTACACTAACACAAGTGTTATTTTACTTTTCATTATAAAGACATGTGTGGATTATAAATGTTTAAGTAAAGTTTATCGTGTAATTTGCAAGCCAATTTGGTGGCGGACACACACACATACACACAATCAAGCTCTCCAACATACTCATTAAACATATCAATTTTCAAAATAAATAAAAATTGAAAATTTTAACCAAACTTGCTATATATGATATATTTACTAAGGATATCATCTAAAAAAACATCAAAATATTCGACATTAAGTGGGCGAAATGAGAAATCGATGTATATGTTCATTTTGGACCTTTCAGGCTTCTAATCATCATCTCACCTTCTTTTGGGTTGAATTTTTTATGATATTTTTTTGTACATGATGGGTGATCTCCTTATTATATAGATCATTTCTACCAATTTTTATTAAAAAAATCAATCTTTTTGTATTTTAATGAGGTATATTGTATAGGCTAACTGTATGTATGTATGTAGGGGTGGTAAAACGAGTCAATGGATCGTGTTTTCACAAGACCCGACACGATAACATTCCAGTCGACACGAACACGACAATGTGATTTTTCTTTAACCCGAACACGATGTGAAATGATAACATAATAAGTAAATACAATTCGATTGGATACAATTAGATCCGACCCGACCCGACAATTCACTTAAATATAATTAGATTTTTTCCAATTAGTGAGGAATTAAAAAAAATAGCGGGTCTAAATTGTGGGTTCATAATGGGTCTATATGATGTCAATAGTGAGTCTAAATAAGGTCTATATCATGTCCTTCAGTCTATATTAGGTCACTATCGTGTCCAATTCGAGTTAATTACGTGAAATAAATTGGACACAAATACAACACGATCTGATAACAGGTTAAAAAATGCAGACCTGTACACGAAAGATTGTGTAAATTTTGAGTTAATTTCATTTCATTTTGTTCCGTTTCGTGCTATCGTTTCATTTTCGAAATTACCACCCATATATATATATATATATATATATATATATATATATATATATATATATATATATATATATATATATATATATATGTATGTGTATATATGCGGTCTACCATTTAACGTGCATAATAAGAATGAATGTTTTATTGAACAATTGCTTTATTAAAAAAAGAGTGTAAATTGTTGAACAAACCTAATGTTATGTACATTGATTGGATAAAATTCCACAATGTTACACATTAAAGGAAAATTGTAAATTAGTGGAAATAGTTTTAGGAATTTGTACAATAAAAAAATAAAAAATAAAAAAGCGATGGGTCAACTCTGCACATGTACTTAATACAAAAGAACCACCATTGTATTACAATAGAAAATCTTTGAAATGAAGAAAAGAACTTTCCCATTTTTCCAACATATATATATATATATATATATATATATATATAAGGAGGGAATCACAAGTGAACCTAAAAAATCAAACTTTTAAATGGACCTTAACAAAAAAAAACACTTAACAACCCATTAATTTTAATTCCTATGGTCTAATTGGTTCACGTCAGCGGTAACGGACATGCGTGTCAATCGAATATTATTTTTGCCCCCCCACCCCCACCCCATGGTAACCCTTACCCCTGAGTAAACATTCCAGCTACTTAATTTTTTTTTAACTAGTGGTGTGCCATGGTGGGAGTAGGGGTGGTAAAGGGATTTCGGGTCACACGCGTGTCCGTTGTCGTTGGGTTGTTAGGGTTTTTTTTTGTTAAGGTTTATTAAAAAATTCGATTTTTAGGTTCACTTGTGATCCTCTCCCTATATATATACATATATATACTCACGCTCTCATACATACCAAGTTTAGATACTGTTGGTACGGACCCATTTCTATAAATGATTTTGAGTTGAATTTTTTTATGTGGTATTTAAACATTTCGGAGGACCCATATAATTTTTTTTTAAAAACTATTAAAGTTTGACTGATTATTTAAAAATATCAAAAAAGGTTATTTTGAGATGATTTTTTTATATGGATCTATTGAAATGTTTAAATACCATATAAAAAAATTCAACACAAAAATAATGTTTTTACTATTTTAAAAAAATCGGTATATAAACTTGGTATGTATGAGATCCGGACTCTCTCTCTCTCTCTCTCTCTCTCTCTCTCTCTCTCTCTATATATATATATATATATATATATATATATATATATATATATATATATATATATATATATATATATATATATATAGGCAAACTCCTGTGTATACTAAGTTTGCACACGTGCTGGCGCACACCAATATTATTAAAATATTAAAACAAATATTTTTGAATTGATTTTTTATGTGATATTTAAACATTTCAACGGACCATATAAAAAAATCAGCTCAAAAAACTTTTTTTCTATTTTTAAAAAATTGATCAAACTTTCGTAGCTTTTAAAGTGCTTAAAAGCAACGAAAGTTTGACCGATTTTTAAAAATAGGAAAAAACATTTTTTGAGCTAATTTTTTTATATAGGTCATTTGAAATGTTTAAATATCACACAAAAAAATTCAGCTTAAAAATATTTTTTTACTATTTTAAAAAAATGATGTGCAAACTTAGTACGCAAGAGCTTGTCTCTCTCTCTCTCTCTCTCTCTCTCTCTCTCTCTCTATATATATATATATATATATATATATATATATATATATATATATATATATATATATATATAAAATAAGGAGCAATGGTGTTTTCACTATTCATAAGATGGGAAGACACTTCACAGTTCAAATCGAAGCCAATAAGGCACTAGATGGAGGGTGAGATCAATTAATTACTGTCATACCTATTTCGCCCCTCAAATATTCGAGTCCCCCTCATTTTCTCTCTTTAATTTGAATTTCAAAATTAAAATACAGGGTGTGGGAACCCGAAAATAGAATGATGGGCCTGGACGAGTAGCCCAATTGTAGCGGCCCAAAGTCCAGACCCCCTGATCTTAACCGATTATGATTTAGTCTCCTCCCATATTCCCATTAAGAGGGGTTCTAGGAGAAGATAGGAAAACGTGGGGGAGTCCAACACCCCCACTCCCTGAAATGAACATGTATATAATAAACCCTAGGTCCAGGGCAAAGGACACACTATATTCTCTGTAATCACTCTCCGGAGTATATAGAAATAATACTGACTGCACCACCGTGGACGTAGGCACCTTTGCTGAACCACGTACATCGTTTGTTGTGTGATTGGCATTTTGCATTCCTTATTATGCTTGGTGATTGTGATTCTCTTGTTTCTTTGTGTTGAGTAATAATTGTCACCACAATTGGCGCCGTCTGTGGGAAACATTTATCTTCCCTGAGAAAGCCCACACCAAGAAAAGAGTCTGAAATGTCTAATCACAGTAGCAATGCTCCTCAGGCAGGAGATATGCAAGAACCTCCTGCTCCTCGCAGGATTAGGTCTGAAGTTCGGCGTTCAGATCAGAGGGCTTGCCTAGAAAGGCCAGCCTCAAAAGAAAGCCAAGGACCAGCGAGGTCCACATAGATATCCAGGTTGATTGATGCATACGAGGAAAGGCTCCACGGGCAGAGGGAGTCTTCTCACAGGCACGAAGCTGAGAATGCTCGCCTCAAAAGAAGACTAGAAAGAATGGAGATAGAACTCCATCATAGTACCAAGAGACGCCCATACCGCACTCCTAGTCCTCACGCGAGCAAGTCTCGCAGCCGAGGAAGGAGTCTCAGGCACGAATCCCATAAAGATGAGGAAAACGAGTCAGAGGACGACCTGCTCGAGCAACTGCAACTAGCTCGCAATCACAGGAGCCCAGATCGCAGCAACGAAAACATACGAAGTCTGGTCCGAAGGGATATGGACCAACACCCTACGCATCACGGGACCAGATTACCCGAGAAGAACTCGCTAGGCGAGCTCTCAAAACTCAGATGACATCACCTTTCTCGAGGGAAATAGAGGAAGAGGAAGCCCCCAAGAAGTTTGCTATCCCAAGATTCAAAATTTATGACAGTAAGACTGATCCCATTGATCACGTCAGGCAGTACCGACAGGCCATGACCCTCTGGAACCATCGAGACGCGCTAATGTGACGGATTTTTCCCTCGAGCCTGCATGATGTGGCGTAGAAATGGTTCGAAAGGCTCCCCCACCGGTCCATTAGGAGTTTTAAGTCCCTGATCGAGCTCTTTACGACTCGATTCATTACTAGTAGCTCCCACCCCAAAAGGATGGATGCTTTTCTGACAATGAAAAAGACGCCTCAAGAAACCCTATGAGACTACGCGAAGAGGTACTGGGAGTTATTCAACGAGGTCAAGGACTGCTCGGAGAAAGTGGCAGTGGCCTCTTTCAAAATTTGGCTACCCATCTCTTCCCTTCTGTACCAATCTTTGACGAAGAAGGAAGCCATGACCATCGATGACCTAATGGCCCGCATCGAGAAGTATGCCAAGGTGGAAGATGTCACCCGCCTCAGTGCAGGGGAAAATGGTCGAGCTAAGCTCACTGCCAAGGGTGGTGAAAAAACTGAGAACCAGAAGAAAGGAGGAAAGAACGGGGGCAAAAATGGCTCCAAGAACGGAGGCAACAATGATGCGTCAAAAGCATTTAGGGCGATCAACACCGTCTTTAGAGAACCAATTTACAAAATTCTCGCAAAAATCAAAGACGAGCCATTTATTAAGTGGCCCAGAAAGATGGGAGGAGATCCCTAAAAAAGAAACAACGTGCTGAGATGCGCTTTTCACAAAGGAGGACATAAGACTGAGCATTGCAAGGCTCTTAAGTCCCACCTCGAAGAGCTGGCCCAATTCGGGCATCTGAACGAATTCGTGGACAAAAGGGGAGAGAAGGTTGCTCCCTATAAACAAGCCAGGCCTGATAACGTGCTCGAAGACGATGCCAGCTATGAATTCGCGGTAATTCATGGGGTATCTGACGTAAAGCAGATTCAAGGAAATTCAGCTCGAATGGAGGTAAAAAAAAGCTTACGGTAGTGATGCAAGCTTTTCAGATTGATCCAACGAAAACACAGTCAGGAAAGCGTCGGCGAGTAGATGACGTCGACTATAGTAAGCACATCGTGTTTACAGATGAAGATCTGGTGGGAGTGAGAACCCCACATCATGATGCTTTAATCATTAATCTCAAGATAGAGAATTATGACGTCGATAAGTTGCTCGTCGACCAAGGAAGCTCGTCCGAGGGAATGTATCTTGACCTGTTCAGAAAATTAAAATTAAGCATTGTCGACCTGAACAAAGCTATTGTCCCTTTGGTTGGCTTCGCTGGAAAGATAACTATGCCCTTGGGAAAGATCGTGCTGCCAGTAAGGGCAGGAAATGTTTCTAAAATGATCGAATTTTTGGTGGTCGACATTGACTCGCCATATCAGGCTATCCTAGGCAGAGGGTGGTTACACGCAATGAAGGTAGTCTCCTCGACCTACCATCAGAAACTCAAGTATGTGACCGAGTGTGGAGTAATGGAGATCCATGGCAATCAAGCGATGGCGAGAAGATGCTTCATAGCAGCCATCCGCCCAAAACCAGAGAAAAAGGTCGAAAATCACAGCGAAAAGGTTGAAGAACAAGGAGGTCTGATACCTTCTAAATAGCAATTAAAATACGAAAGGCCCAGAGTAGAGGAGACCAGGCTCCTCCCCTCTAAATGTGTCATCGAGGACCTGGAGGAAATCACAGCTGGAGATTGCGATGACAACAGGATCTTCTTGATTGGGGCTTCTCTCATAAATCAAGAGAAGAAGGAATTAACTACCCTGCTAAGAAACAATGTAGACGTCTTTGCATGGGAGCCATACGAGCTGCCCAGAATTGATCCTAGTATGGTTTGTTATCAACTTCATATCGATCCCACCTTCAAACCAATCGCGCAGAAGGCACGGCGAACTGCACCCGAGAAGGCAAAAGCCGTAGAAAAAGAAGTGGAAAAACTGCTGGATGCAGGATCCATAAGGGAGGTACAATTCCCCAAATGGTTATCCAACCCAGTAGTAGTTCCAAAAAGAAACGGGAAGTGGAGAGTTTGCATTGACTTCACTGACCTCAATAGAGCATTCCCTAAAGACAGTTTCCCTCTCCCAAAAATCGATCAACTGGTAGACGCCACTACATCTCACGAGAGAATGAGTTTTCTGGACGCTTACTCGGGGTATCATCAGATCCCCCTGTATACCCCAGACCATGACAAAACAACATTCATCACCACAGTTGGGTTATACTGCTACAAGGTCATGCCCTTCGGGCTAAAAAATGCAGGGGCGATCTACCAGCGGCTGGTCACCAAGATGTTCAAGGACCAGATGGGAGACACCATGGAGGTCTACATCGATGATATGCTCATTAAAAGTAAGAAGAGAGAAGACCACCTCTCAGACCTATCAAGCACCTTCGAGATCCTCAGGAAGTACCGAATAAAACTTAACGCGAGCAAGTGTAGTAGCTTCAAGAAAACTGAAGCACTACTTCGAAGCCCACACTATCGTCGTCCTTACGTCGCACCCCCTTAAAGCAATCCTAAGGAAGGCAGATTTGTAGGGAAAAATGTCTAAATGGTCAGTCGAGCTCGGACGATTTGATATCCAATTTCAACCAAGGAACGCAATCAAGGGGCAGGTCCTTGCCGATTTCATAGCCGAATTCATAGGAGAACAGCCCCCCGACCAACCCCAACCAAGGAAATAAGGAGAGAACCACGCAACGGAGGAAGTCTGGAAATTATTTATTGATGGAGCCTCCAACTCAAAGGGGGCAGGAGTAGGCATTGTCTTCATCACCCCGGAGAACACAATCCTCGAACAGGGTATCAGGCTTGGATTTGTAGCCTCCAACAACCAAGTAGAATATGAGGCCTTAATAGCCGGCCTCCAGAAGGCGCACACTTTGGGAGCAAAGCATTTACAGGTGTTCGGCGATTCTCAATTAGTCTCCAATCAGATATGTGGAGACTATAATGCAAAAGATGAAATAATGGCAGCCTCGCCTTAGTGAAATAACTAATGGCTAGCTTCGAAGAGATCAATTTCCAGTAATTTCCCATAGGACAGAATAGCCATGCTGACGCCTTAGAAGCCCTAAGTTTAGCAGTCGATTCTGACCTAAAAAGAACAATCCCCATCTATTTCCTCGCTCATCCGAGCATTAACCATAGCAGCAAGCTGCCAAACGTGGAGCAGATGCTCCAAGTGGAGTCAGCACCTAGATGGATGGACCCTTTAAGAAACTATTTAAAGGGTGGCACGCCCCCAGACGACAAAAATATTGCCCACCAGATAAGAGTCAAAGCTGCTCGCTTTCACTTATCACCAGAGGGCAAGCTATATAAGAGATCTTTCTCCGGTCCATACCTTCATTGCGTTCACCCAAAGAATGTCGAGCAGGTCCTACATGAGCTTCATGAGGGAATCTGTGGAAGCCATATTTGAGGAAGGTCCCAGGCTTTCCGAGCAGTGAAGGAAGGCTATTGGTGGCAATATATGCAAAGGGACTCTGCGGTGTATGTTCGCAAGTGCCTGAAATGCCAACTCCACGCCCCTATGGTCCACCAACCTGCTAATGACCTAAAATCACTATCCAGCCCATGGCCATTCGCCCAATGGGGAATGGACATCGTAGGACCACTTCCTACCGCCACCGGCAATCGCAAATATCCGTTGGTCGCAACTGACTATTTCACCAAATGGATCGAGGCAGAACCCCTGGCAAACATCCGAGATGCAGATATGATAAGATTCATATGGAAAAACATAATCACCCATTTTGGCATCCCCAGAACCTCATCACTGACAATGTAACGCAGTTTGAAAGGGCCTCCTTTAAGAATTTCTGTGACGAACATGGAATCAGACACCATTTTAGCTCGGTGGCCTATCCTCAGAGCAATGGCAAAGCCGAGGCTTCCAACAAGACAGTGATCGACGGATTAAATAAATGATTAGGGCGAGCCAAAGCGCATGGGTAAATGAATTACCACATATTCTATGGGCCTACCGAACCACTCCACGACGAGCAATGGGGGAAACCCCATTTTCGCTGACATATGGAATGGAAGCAATCACCCCATTAGAAGCAGGCTTGCCAACAATGAGGTCCAACCTTATCAACCAGGGCCATAACGATGCAGCATTACTCGCTGAGCTCGACCTAGCCGGCTATCAGCAATAGCTCGCAAGGCATTATAACAATAGGGTCAACCCAAGGGCATTCCAAGTTGGGGACTATGTCCTGAGGAAAGTCCTAGGCAGCGCAGTAAAACCATCAGACGGCAAGCTAGGGCCAAACTGGGAAGGACAATTCAAGATAACTAGAGATGATCAGCAGGGAGCCTATCACTTGGAAACGATGGAAGGCAGAGAGATACCCCAAGCGTGGAATGCAGCCAACTTTAAGAAATTCTATTTCTAGATTCTCTCTTTGATCTTTAATTATGAAACTAGAAGTCCATTTCCTTATCATTAATGAAAAGTTGTTTGGCAATTGCATTCTACGAAGTGTCAGTTAACTAATTTGCATTTTATGAGGTGTCAATGTACAAACTTTATAACCCACACACCCTTTCCAAATAACAGGCACACTGATCATTACACTATATCAGGGAAATGACCCACCTCAGGTTGTCATTATGAAATATGAAAGTCCTCATAAGCATTGCCCTTGGCAATATATGAAGCCCTACAGGAGATCCTTAGGCAATATGACCAAGTCATAATTGGTCACCAAACAATGTTTGGTTGAATAAAATCATGATCGGATAGAGCATCCAACACCAGGTGTGTCCTCTCCAATTGCCACACTTAGGCCTAAGGGAGTGTGATGACACAACCTAAAAGGTAAAGTGAGGCAGAATGGTATCTCGTTGGCATACTGGACTGGAAGGACACTTACTTGATAACGCGAACATACAAATCTAGTCAGCCAAGATAGGCTCAAGATTTTTGAACAAAAATGTGGAAAATATAAGACACTTGTTTAGTCGGCAAAAATGCCCAAAGCATAAATTTTATATTAATTCATCACATTTACAACAAATACAATACATGTTTAGTCGGTGAGCTCGCCCAAAACATCGAGATTACACCACTTTAATACAAAATATACAGAGTTACTACTGGCAAAATCTTAGTGAGGGTGAGGCCTCCGAGCAAGATAATCAGCCACTTGAGCTCTTCGACCATCATCGGGAGGGGGAACTAACTCTTCCTCGACTTCGTTAACATCTGACTCCAATAGCTGCCGAGGGATGGCATCAATGGGTATCCACTGATCATCTCTCCGCAAGGGGCTAGGCATCCGAGTAGAAGGAGATATTTCATGGCGATACCAGAGCATCGAGTTCCTCGGGACCTGCAGCTCCCTCAAGGCACTCAACCACCCCCCAATGAAGGCGAGCTCTTCAAACTCTATCAGCCTCGTTGGAGCATCTAGCCAACCCTGATCGTAACCATCGGCCCATACCCGTCAAGGCCCTTTCTTAAACAAGTTCCTCAACCAGGTGATGTACCTCTGGAGCCCAGCAACAATCACATATGCTCATTGGACATCACCACGAAGCTCCTGGACTTCACCATGAAGCTCTTCCATTTCCCTAGCTAAACTCCTGGTATTCCTGCCAGCTCGCAAAATGATTGGAGGAGTAGAGCCTCGCAGCACAGGAGGAACGTCACTCGGGCCAGTTCCGGATCGCGATGAGGAAGAACCTCGTAATATAGCAGGAGCGATGCTCGGTGCATGCTCCCAAGGTTGTGAGATATTTATCCTCAAAGCTTTATTCTCCCGCTGAAGAATCTCCCCGACCTGATTGATCTCAGAGGCATCCAGGAGCCTTGCCCTTAATGTATTCACCTCCTCTTCGACTGAAGCACCACCTTCTTCCATCTCTTGAAGCCTGTCCTTCAGCTTGGCCACAAGCTCAGACTGATCCTTATACTTCTAATTCCTTGATCTAAGAGATTTGCAAAGCTTAACAAAGGCTTGGCAAACCTGAGGACTTGCATTGGGACCAAGGGTCCTGCCCAATTGAGATGTGGCAGGAATATACTCTTCTGCATCAATCAACTACAAGACATAAAAGAGCGAGGATAGACAGATTCATTCAGCACACTAAGGGAATGAGAAACCTTTTCATTTCATTAATAAGGGTCAAAGTACATCGAGCAGCAAAAAGGAAAATTACAAGTAAATATACAAAAGTAGTCCTAGAAGTAAATTAATTGGCAACCTCAGGCCGCTTAGAGGTAGTTGGCTGCTTCCCCTTGTCAGCAGTAGTAGAGGCATCCCCCTTTGCAGGGATAACCTCAGTCACCTAAGCAGAGCGAGCATCGATAGGAATTATCTGAGAGGCAGGATCAACGCCTTCGATGGCCGAGGCAGGGGATTCTTCGTCCACAGTTAGCTTCGGGCCCAGGTCATTCTCATCGAACAGGGGACAGTCTACATCAACACCAGTAGCTAAAAGGGCCTTATTCTAGCCCTTCTTGAAGTTCAGACGGCTGATATAGCCTATTTGAACCTCGGCGTCTTCATATGCAGCAGCCCACCTGGAGTTATATAAATCCTCCTTGATGGTGGCTGCCTGGGAATCTTTTTCCTTCAGCTGCTCGGCCAGTACCTTGTTCTCCTCTACGACGACCAATTCGCTAGAGCATACCAGATCATAGGCCTGCCTCAGCTTGATCAGCTCTTTAACCGTCGCATCCCTCTCTCGGTTGGAATCAATGAGGGCTAAGTCAAAAGAAGCTCAGGCAGCGTCAGCAGTCTTCAGATCAGCCTCCAGTTGAGTGACCCTTACTTTCAAGGCTGCATTCTGCTGCTCCAGCTAGACATTTTTCTTCATCAGCTCATCGCGACAGCGATAGAGCATGGCAAAGTCAGTCACAAACTGCAAAAAACAAAGAAGACATCAGGAAGAGGAAACAACCAAAACTTAATAAAGCATTGGAAAAAAGAAAAGGTCTTACCAAAGCTAGCCTCTGGCTAGCTTGTAGGGCCAATTGATCAGACCCCAGCGCCCTTTGGTGATCAGCAGGAAGAACTTCCCTATCGAGTAGCGCGGGGGCCAACTGAGGAGAAATAGCAATTGAAGCCCCCTCGGGCAATGCGAACACCAGGACTAGGCCTTGCCCAGCCTTCATCCTCGACTCCATCTTTCTCCTCTCCTCCTCTCTCTCTTTCTCCATCCTCCTCTTATCCTCCATCCTTTTCTTCTCCTCCATCTTCTTTCTCTCCTCTTTTTTTTTTCTCTCTCTCTCTTTCAATTGTCCTTCCTCTTTCCTCTTCCTCTCCTGCTCCTGAGCAGAAGATCGAGAGCCAATGGCAACAGCCCCAGTACTGGACTTCTGCTTCTTTGACCTCTGGGCGAGGAGTATGTGATCATTGTCATCATCGTCCCGAATCAAGTTTTTCCTGGGAGGAACCATCTCCTCACTTAAACTGCTGGACGTGCTAGAAGATCCTCGGGTTTCAAGACACTACACCAAATCCTGCGAATGGTCACTCCCAGTGAGTCACGGCCCAAATCCACGACCAGCTGGTCGCGGACTTGGGCCGTGACCCACTCAATATTTGGCGTGACCATATTTATTATCACACTAAATTATCGATGCTCTCGAAGTGGTCACGACCCAAATCTGTGACCACGGTGGTCGCGGACTTGGGCCGTGACCAGGTCGTGACCATCTTGCACCAAACTCGCGCCAAAATTCCCTCCAAGCTTGGTCGCGGATGGGTCACGGCCCAAGTCCGTAACCCATGGCATGATGAAGACGAGAGTATACACATTGAGGGTCACGGCTTAGGGACGTGACCATTTCTGGGTGTGGGTCACGGCTATGGGCCGTGACCATCCCTCATTCAAGCACTAGGGTTGATAAAAAAATTCGCGCATCACAGATTCAGGGTCACGGCTATGGGCCGTGACCATTTCTTGTTATGGGTCACGGCTATAGACCGTGACCAATAGGTGATATACCTCCCACTTAGCTTCATTAATGGGTCGCGGTGGGTGGGTCACGGCTTAGAGCCGTGACTAGTGTTAAACCTAAAACAATACAGCTCGTCTCAAATTCTCAATTTCCCCGCTCATCTTGTTCCCCAAACTGTGAAAAAGACACAGCCAACGTCGAAAATGGCACTCACTTCCTCACCTCCTTCATCGATCGTGAAAATGGCACTCATTCTCAAATCCCTAGGGACGCATTGCTTAAAAAAAAGCTCTGATCTACCGAAAGTGGTTCCGGTAGGGAGTCGCGTCGGGGGGTTTGGAATCGGCCTTTCCGGGTGAGAGGCGGTGGGTGATAAAGGTTGGACGGAGGTTGGAGTGGTCGCAGGGGGTTGAAGGAAGTGGGCTGGCAGCGCCGATTTGGTCAGGGAGGCACTGGCGGTAGGTCTGAGCTTGGGAGTTGGCCGGATATGGGGGTGTCCAATTTCTGGTTTGATTTTGGGTTTGGACATAGATTCAGGTGATGGGGTCTGGTTACTCGCCGGAGATGATTACAGATCTCTCTGATTCCCTGTTCGTCTCTCATTTTCCTGTTCGTCTCTCATTTTCATTTGACTCCAGCAAACATGTAAGATCGTTTCCTTCTTTGTTTGAGTTTCAATAATCAAATTTTCATATCTATGAATATTTGGGTGTGTATTGATTTTTAGATCAATGATTTTGAATGACTATTTTCTCACTCTCTCTTAACTTCAACAAACAGGGCATGAAAGTATTTTGGTTCGAACCAAAAAGGGCCATGGAATTAGATTACCTTTTAATCGGATGAAAATATTTTACTCGATCCATTTCCAACATGGCCATGGTTGAAAATATTTCGGCTCGAACCAAACAGGGCAATAGAACTGTGAAGACTCATTAGTTTTGTTTAAATTGCATAGGTTTTGATGGTGTATACATTGTCTTTTTGATTTTTTGGATATACCCATTTTCAAATATAAATGGATTCTTCGCTCCCCATGGATCGTGTCTGCGCCTTCTTCTTTCCCCATGGATTCTTCGCTCCCGATCCTACCATTCGAAATTGCAGACTTTCCAAATCAAATCTCCAGGTATGTTTATGTACATGTGCGTGTTCGTGTTGTTATCAAATTCAATTTTATGTTACTTTCAAATTCATTGGCTTCAACACTGTGCGTGTTCGATTATTTAATTTCAACACTGTGCTGTTGAATGCTAAACTGTTAGGATTGATGAGTTTGAGCTTCGTAGTAGTCTCTAGTTTGTTAAGAAGTTTATAGAGCTACAATTTTCATGCTTTGCGTTATTATTATTATTATTATTCATTTTTTTACTTAAATATATTACTAATTTTTTATTCTAGACATTATTCCAAATCAATCAATTTAGTATGACTAAAATCTAATAAACGTATTAATCTGGATTAAAGTCTAAAATCAAAATTTGTAATGCATTGAAGTTAAACAAACTTTTTATTATTATTTTGTTATAATGTCCTGCAATTAGTGCCCAAGTGTTTGAGTAAATACCTCAAAGTTTGAAGGTTTTCAAAATTGCTCACTTACATATTTCTTATCATTGAAGCATTATGCCTATTCGCAAAGATGAGTGATGTTTTGTATTTTTGTAGAGTCAAATTTCACTAATTCATTTTGAAAGTGGGCATATATACGCATATATCCAATGTTCTGCATTTTTTTAATTCATGTCCTGCAATATCAAATGCGTATTTGCTCGGTTTAGATTTATTAAAGTGGGAGACTGACTAGCCACTCTCGCTTTGCTGATATGACTTGGGTTTAATCGGGTATTGTTCGAGACTTATTTATTCGTAAAAGTATAACTATAAGTTTTTTAAAGCAAGTAAACGAGTTTTATTTTTATTTTTTATGTACTATATGAGTATTTAGGCTTTCGGTAGTTATATATTCTCATCTTTTATATCTGATTTTGTCCCACTTTGTAGGTTACCAATTTGACTATGTATTTGATTGGACTATATTGAAGTATCCTCAGATTGGTGCCAATTCTAGAGGACGAGTCGGTGTTTGTATAATTTTCTTTCGTGTTTTTTTCTTCTTCCAAGGATGTTACTTATTTAATGCTTTTGTTTTCAAAATCCCAATGGAAATCTAGGTTTAAATGCAAGACCATCTGCGAAAAGGACCTTAGGTACTCTCTCTAAGCATATTCAGATTTGTCCGCGAAATGTCATGTCTTTATATAATTATTCTTCTAATTATTCGATTTAGTGTTGTGAGTCTAATTTGAACTTTGCGGAATGGCTATGTTCCTAATTCAACCAAAATTGTAGTTTTACTGGAATGGCTTTTTTGGATTCCGTTAGATTTTTTTTAATAAAGCTAACTATGCTTCTGGGGAATATATTGTATATTTTGTTGGGACTCATTTTAATATCAGTGTGCTATTGCTCCAATTTATATTTCTAAAAAATATTGTGTTATGCATGCTAGACGACCAGTAAAAAACATTCCCATGTATGCTCCAGCACAGTTCTACATTGACAATGTGTTGTTTCGGATCAAGGAGAAGAACATTCCCTATTGCTATTGTTGCAGGTTAGATCTGCTATGCTTTACTTTAACAAAAGTAGTTATATAATTGATATGCATTATCTATTAAATCTTTTAGATGATAGAAGGAGTACGGGATAATTATTGGTTTTGTTTGGTTTGGCTGTTGGATAATTATTGGTTGTTGCTTGTTGTTGGATAGTATGTTAGAAGGATTATGGGATAATTAGAAGGAGTACGGGATAATTATTAGATAATATGTTGAAAATATTTTAGACTCCCGGTTTGGGAATACGACGATAATTTGAAAATGTGTAGACTTAAGCTTAAAAGTATGGCGTTAGAGGGGAGAAACCCGAAACATCCACCAAACGGTCCCGTTAGAGGCATCAACACCTTGCACGGAACCAATGTAACTCGTACGAATAGGCCACACAATCACGGGACTCCCGATTTGAGAATCAGAGGATAATTTTGCATATATCATAACTTAGGTTTAAAAACATGGCATTAGAGGGTGAAAACTCGAAACAACCCCCGAACGTCCCCGTGGGAGGCACCAACACCTCCCACGGGACCAATGTAACTCGTAGGAACTGACCCCGCAGCCGCGGGACTCCCGGTTTGAGAATACGATTGTAATTTGCATATTTATAGACTTAGGCTTAAAAATAAGGCGTTAGAGGGTGAGAACTCGAAACAGCCCCCGAACGTCCCCGTGGGTGTCACCAACACCTCCCATGGGACCAATGTAACTCGTAGGAACTGATCCCGCAGCCGTGGGTCTCTCGGTTTGAGAGTATGACGGTAATTTGCATATTTCTAGACTTAGGCTATAAACATGGCGTTAGGGGGTGAGAACTAGAAACAGCCCCCGAACGTCCCCGCGGGGTGGCACCAACACCTCCCACGAGAACAATATAACTCGTAGGAACTGATCCCGCAGCCGCGGGTCTCTCGGTTTGAGAGTACGACGGTAATTTGCATATTACTAGACTTAGGCTTAAAAACATGGCGTTAGGGGGTGAGAACTAGAAACAGCCCCCGAACGTCCCCGTGGGGTGGCACCAACACCTCCCATGGGACCAATGTAACTCGTAGGAACTGCCCCGTAGTCGCGGGACTCCCGGTTTGAGAATACGACGGTAATTTGCATATTTCTACACTTAGGCTTAAAAAGATGGCGTTGGAGCGTAAGAACTCGAAATAGCCCCCGAACGTCCCCGTGGGTGGTACCAACACCTCCCACGGGACCAATGTAACTCGTAGGAACTGACCCCGCAGCCGCGGGTCTCCTGGTTTGAGAGTACGACGGTAATTTGCATATTTTTAGACTTAAGCTTAAAAACATGGCGTTAGAGGGTGAAAACTCGAAACAGCCCCCGAACGGCCCTGTGGGTGGCACCAACACCTCCCACGGGACCAATATAACTCGTAGGAACTGTCCCCGCAGTCGCGGGACTCCCGGTTTGAGAATACGAAGGTAATTTGCATATTTTTAGACTTAGGCAAAACTTGGCGTTAGAGGGTGAGAACTTGAAACAGCCCCTGAACGGCCCGTGGGTGGAACCAACACCTCCTACGGGACCAATGTAACTCGTAGGAACTGACTCCGCAGACGCGGGACTCCCGGTTTGAGAATATGACGATAATTTGCATATTTCTAGACTTAGGCTTAAAAACATTGCGTTAGAGGGTGAGAACTCGAAACAGCCCCCGAACGTCCCCGTGGGTGGCATCAACACCTCCCACGGGACCAATGTAACTCGTAGGAACTGACCCCGCAGCCGCGGGACTCCCGGTTTGAGAATACGATGGTAATTTGCATATTTCTAGACTTAGGCTTAAAAACATGGCGTTAAAGGGTAAGAACTCGAAACAGCCCCGAACGTCCCCGTGGGTGGCACCAACACCTCCCACGGGACCAATGTAACTCGTAGGAACTGACCCCGCAGGCGCGGGTCTCCTGGTTTGAGAGTACGACGGTAACTTGCATATTTCTAGACTTAGGCTTAAAAACATGGCTTTAGGGGGTGAAAACTCGAAACAACCCTCTAATGGCCCCGTGGGTGGCACCAACACCTCCCACGGGACCAATGTAACTCGTAGGAACTGACCCCGCAGTCGCGGGACTCCCGGTTTGAGAATATGATGGTAATTTGCATATTTCTAGACTTAGGCTTAAAAATATGGCGTTAGAGGGTGAAAACTCGAAACAGCCCCCGAACGGCCCCGTGGGTGGCACCAACACCTCCCACGAGACCAATATAACTCGTAGGAACTGTCCCTGCAACCGCGGGACTCCCGGTATGAGAATACGAAGGTAATTTGCATATTTCTAGACTTAGGCTTAAAAACATGGCGTTAAAGGGTAAGAACTCGAAACAGACCCCGAACGGCCCCGTGGGTGGCACCAACACCTCCCACGGGACCAACGTAACTCGTAGGAATCGACCCCGCATCCGCGGGTCTCCCGGTTTGAGAGTACGATGGTAATTTGCTTATTTCTAGACTTAGGCTTAAAAACATGGCGTTAGAGGGTGAAAACTTGAAACAGCCCCCGAACGGCCCCGTGGGTGGCACCAACACCTCCCACGGGACCAACGTAACTCGTAGGAATTGACCTCACAGCCGCGGGTCTCCCAGTTTGAGAATACGACGGTAATATGCGTATTTCTACACTTAAGCAAAACATGGCGTTAGAGGGTAAAAACTCGAAACAGCCCCCGAACGGCCCCGTGGGTGGCACCAACACCTCCCACGGGACCAACGTAACTCGTAGGAACAGACCTCGCAGCCGCGGGTCTCCCGGTTTGAGAGTAATACGGTAATTTTCATATTTCAAGACTTAGGCTTAAAAACGTGGCGTTAGAGGGTGAAAACTCGAAACAGTACCCGAACGGCCCCGTGGGTGGCACCAACACCTCACACGGGACCAACGTAACTCTTAGGAACTGACCCCGCAGTCGTGGGTCTCCCGGTTTTAGAGTACGACGGTAATTTTCTTATTTCTAGACTTAGGCCTAAAAACATGACGTTAGAGGGTGAAAACTCGAAACCGCCCCCGAACGTCCCCGTGGGTGGCACCAACACCTCCCACGGGACCAACATCACTCGTAGGAACCGACCCCGCAGCCGAGGGTCTCCCGGTGTGAGAGTACGTCGGTAATTTGCTTATTTCTAGACTTAGGTTTAAAAACATGACGTTAGAGGGTGAAAACTCGAAACAACCCCCGAACGGCCCCGTGGGTGGCACCAACACCTCCCACGGGACCAACGTAACTCATAGGAACTGACCTCGCAGCCGCGGGTATCCCGGTTTGAGAATACAACGGTAATTTGCGTATTTCTACACTTAAGCAAAACATGGCGTTAGAGGGTGAAAACTCGAAACAGCCCCCGAACGGCCCCATGGGTGGCACCAACACCTCCCACGGGACCAACGTAACTCGTAGGAACCGACCCCACAGCCGCGGGTCTCCCGGTTTGAGAGTACGACGGTAATTTGCTAATTTTTAGACTTAGGTTTAAAAACATGACGTTAGAGGGTGAAAACTCGAAACAACCCCCGAACGACCCCGTGGGTGGCACCAACACCTCCCACGGGACCAACGTAACTCGTAGGAACTGACCTCGCTGTCGCGGGTATCCCGGTTTGAGAATACGACGGTAATGTGCGTATTTCTACACTTAAGCAAAACATGGCGTTAGAGGGTGAAAACTCGAAACAGCCCCCGAACGGCCCCGTGGGTGGCTCCAACACCTCCCACGGGACCAACGTAACTCATAGGAACTGACATCGCAGCCGCGGGTCTCCCGGTTTGAGAGTAACACGAAAATTTGCATATTTCAAGACTTAGGCTTTAAAACATGGCCTTAGAGGGTGAAAACTCAAAACAACCCCCGAACGGCCCCGTGGGTGGCACCAACACCTCCCACGTGACCAACGTAACTCGTAGGAACCGACCCCGCAGCCGCGGGTCTCCCGATTTGAGAGTACGATGGTAATTTGCTTATTTCTAGATTTAGGCTTAAAAACATGACGTTAGAGGGTGAAAACTCGAAACAGCCCCCGAACGGCCCCGTGGGTGGCACCAACACCTCCCACGGGACCAACATAACTCGTAGGAACTGACCTCGCAGCCGCGGGTGTCCCGGTTTGAGAATACGACGGTAATTTGTGTATTTCTACACTTAAGCAAAACATGGCGTTAGAGGGTGAAAACTCGAAACGGCTCCCGAACGGCCCCGTGGGTAGCACCAGCACCTCCCACGGGACCAAAGTAACTCGTAGGAACTGACCTCGCAGCCGCGGGTCTCCCGGTTTGAGAGTAATACGGTAATTTGCATATTTCAAGACTTAGGCTTAAAAACATGGCCTTAAAGGGTGAAAACTCTAAACAGCCCCCGAACGGCCCCGTGGGTGGCACCAACACCTCCCACGGGACCAACGTAACTCGTAGGAACCGACCCCGCAGCCGCGGGTCTCCCGATTTGAGAGTACGATGGTAATTATCTTATTTCTAGACTTAGGCTTGAAAACATGACGTTTGAGGGTGAAAACTCGAAACAGCCCCCGAATGGCCCCGTGGGTGGCACCAACACCTCCCACGGGACCAACGTAACTCGTAGGAACTGACCTCGCAGCCGCGGGTCTCCCAGTTTGAGAATACGACGGTAATTTGCGTATTTCTACACTTAAGGAAGACATGGCGTTAGAGGGTGAAAACTCGAAACAGCCCCCGAACGGCCCCGTGGGTGGCATCAACACCTCCCACGGGACCAATGTAACTCGTAGGAACTGACCTCGCAGCCGCGGGTCTCCCGGTTTGAGAGTAATACGGTAATTTTCATATTTCAAGACTTAGGCTTAAAAACGTGGCGTTAGAGGGTGAAAACTCGAAACAGTACCCGAACGGCCCCGTGGGTGGCACTAACACCTCCCACGGGACCAACGTAACTCATAGGAACTGACCTCGCAGCCGCTGATCTCCCGGTTTTAGAGTAATATGATAATTTGCATATTTCAAGACTTAGGCTTAAAAACATGGCTTTAGACGGTGAAAACTCGAAACAGGCCACGAACGGCCCCGTGGGTGGCACCAACACCTCCCACGGGACCAACGTAACTCGTAGGAACTGACCTCGCAGCCGCGGGTCTCCCGGTTTGAGAGTAATACGGTAATTTGCATATTTTAAGACTTAGGCTTAAAAACATGGCGTTAGAGCATGGAAACTCGAAACAGCCCCCGAACGGCCCCGTGGGTGGCACCAACACCTCCAACGGGACCAACGTAACTCGTAGGAACCGACCCCGCAGTCGCGGGTCTCCCGATTTGAGTGTACGACGGTAATTTGCTTATTTCTAGATTTAGGCTTAAAAACATGACGTTAGAGGATGAAAACTCGAAACAGCCCCCGAACGGCCCCGTGGGTGGCACCAACACCTCCCACGGGACCAACGTAACTCGTAGGAACTGACCTCGCAGTCGCGGGTCTCCCGGTTTGAGAATACGACGGTAGTTTGCGTATTTCTACACTTAAGCAAAACATAGCGTTAGAGGGTGAAAACTCGAAACAGCCCCCGAACGGCCCCGTGGGTGGCACCTACACCACCCATGGGACCAACGTAACTCGTAGGAACTAACCTCGCAGCCGCGGGTCTCCCGATTTGAGAGTAATACGGTAATTTGTATATTTCAAGAATTGGGCCTAAAAACATGGCGTTAGAGGGTGAAAACTCGAAACAGCCCCCGAACGGCCCCGTGGCTGGCACCAACACATCCCACGGGACCAACGTAACTCGTAGGAACTGACCCCGCAGCCGCGGGTCTCCTGGTTTGAGAGTACGACGCTAATTTTCTTATTTCTAGATTTAGGCTTAAAAACATGACGTTAGAGGTGAAAACTCGAAACAGCCCCCGAACGGCCCCTTGGGTGGCACCAACACCTCCCACGGGACCAACGTAACTCGTCGGAACTGACCTCGCAGCCGCGGGTCTCCCGGTTAGTGAATACGACGGTAATTTGCTTATTTCTACACTTAAGAAAACATGGCGTTAGAGGGTGAAAACTGGAAACAACCCCCGAACGGCCCCGTGGGTGTCACCAACACCTCCCACGGGACCAACGTAACTCGTAGGAACTGACCTCGCAACTGCGGGTCCCCCGGTTTGAGAGTAATACAGTAATTTGCGTATTTCTACACTTAAGCAAAACATGGCATTAGAGGGTAAAAACTCGAAACAGCCCCCGAACGGCCCCGTGGGTGGCACCTACACCTCCCACGGGACCAACGTAACTCATAGGAACTGACCTCGCAGACGCGGGTCTCCCGGTTTGAGAGTAATACGGTAATTTGCATATTTCAAGACTTAGGCTTAAAAACATGGCGTTAGAGGGTGAAAACTCGAAACTGCCCCCGAACGGCCCCGTGGGTGGCCCCAACACCTCCCACGGGACCAACGTAACTCGTAGGAACCGACCCTGCAGCCGCGGGTCTCCCGGTTTGAGAGTACGAAGGTAATTTGCTTATTTCTAGATTTAGGCTTAAAAACATGACGTTAGAGGATGAAAACTCGAAACAGCCCCCGAACGGCCCCGTGGGTGGCACCAACACCTCCCACGGGACCAACGTAACTCGTAGGAACTGACCTCGCAGCCGCGGGTCTCCCGGTTTGAGAATACGACGGTAATTTTCTTATTTCTACACTTAAGCAAACATGGCGTTAGAGGGTGAAAACTCGAAACAGCCCCCGAACGGCCCCGTAGGTGGCACCAACACCTCCCACAGGACCAACGTAACTCGTAGGAACTGACCTCGCAGCCGCGGGTACCCCGGTTTAAGAGTAATACGGTAATTTGCGTATTTTTACACTTAAGCAAAACATGGCGTTAGAGGGTGAAAACTCGAAACAGCCCCCGAACGGCCCCGTGGGTGGCACCAACACCTCCCACGGGACCAACGTAACTCATAGGAACCGACCTCGCTGACGTGGGTCTCCCGGTTTGAGACTAATACGGTAATTTGCATATTTCAAGACTTAGGCTTAAAAACATGGCGTTAGAGGGTGAAAACTCGAAACAGCCCCCGAACGGCTCCATGGGTGGCCCCAACACCTCCCACGGGACCAACGTAACTCGTAGGAACCGACCCTGCAGCCGCGGGTCTCCCAGTTTGAGAGTACGACGGTAATTTGCTTATTTCTAGAATTAGGCTTAAAAACATGACGTTAGAGGGTGAAAACTCGAAACAGCCCTCGAACGGCCCCGTGGGTGGCACCAACGCCTCCCACGGGACCAACGTAACTCGTAGGAACTGACCTCGCAGCCGCGGGTCTCCCGATTTGAGAGTAATACGGTAATTTGTGTATTTCTACACTTAAGCAAAACATGGCGTTAGAGGGTGAAAACTCGAAACAGCCCCCGAACGGCCCCGTGGGTGGCACTAACACCTCCCACGGGACCAACGTAACTCATAGGAACAGACCTCGCAGCCGCTGGTCTCCCGGTTTTAGAGTAATACGGTAATTTGCATATTTCAAGACTTAGGCTTAAAAACATGGCTTTAGACGGTGAAAACTCGAAACAGGCCACGAACGGCCCCGTGGGTGGCACCAACACCTCCCACGGGACCAACGTAACTCGTAGGAACTGACCTCGCAGCCGCGGGTCTCCCGGTTTGAGAGTAATACGGTAATTTGCATATTTTAAGACTTAGGCTTAAAAACATGGCGTTAGAGCATGGAAACTCGAAACAGCCCCCGAACGGCCCCGTGGGTGGCACCAACACCTCCAACGGGACCAGCGTAACTCGTAGGAACCGACCCCGCAGTCGCGGGTCTCCCGATTTGAGTGTACGACGGTAATTTGCTTATTTCTAGATTTAGGCTTAAAAACATGACGTTAGAGGATGAAAACTCGAAACAGCCCCCGAACGGCCCCGTGGGTGGCACCAACACCTCCCACGGGACCAACGTAACTCGTAGGAACTGACCTCGCAGTCGCGGGTCTCCCGGTTTGAGAATACGACGGTAATTTGCGTATTTCTACACTTAAGCAAAAAATGGCGTTAGAGGGTGAAAACTCGAAACAACCCCCGAACGGCCCCGTGGGTGGTACCAACACCTCCCACGGGACCAACGTAATTCGTAGGAACTGACCTCGCAGCCGCGGGTCTCCCGGTTTGAGAGTAATACGGTAATTTGCATATTTTAAGACTTAAGCTTAAAAACATGGCGTTAGAGGGTGACAACTCGAAACAGCCCCCGAACGGCCCCGTGGGTGGCACCAACACCTCCCACGGGATCAACGTAACTCGTAGGAACTGGCCTCGCAGCCGCGGGTCTCCCGGTTTGAGACTACGACGGTAATTTGCGTATTTCTACACTTAAGCAAACATGGCGTTAGAGGGTGAAAACTCGAAACAGCCCCCGAACGGCCCCGTGGGTGGCACCAACACCTCCCACGGGACCAACGTAACTCGTAGGAACTGACCTCGCAGTCGCGGGTCTCCCGGTTTGAGAATACGATGGTAATTTGTGTATTTCTACACTTAAGTAAACATGGCGTTAGAGGGTGAAAACTCGAAACAGCCCCCGAACGGCCCCGTGGGTGGCACCAACACCTCCCACGGGACCAATGTAACTAGTAGGAACTGACCTCGTAGCCGCGGGTCTCCCGGTTTGAGAGTAATACGGTAATTTGCATATTTCAAGACTTAGGCTTAAAAACATGGCGTTAGAAGGTGAAAACTCGAAACAACCCCCGAACGGCCCCGTGGGTGGCACCAACACCTCCCACGGGACCAACGTAACTCGTAGGAACCAATCCCGCAGCCGCGGGTCTCCCGGTTTGAGAGTACGACGGTAATTTGCTTATTTTTAGACTTAGACTTAAAAACATGACGTTAGAGGGTGAAAACTCGAAACAGCCCCCGAACGGCCCCGTGGGTGGCACCAACACCTCCCACGGGACCAACGTAACTCGTAGGAACTGACCTCGCAGCCGCGGGTGTCCCGGTTTGAGAATACGACGGTAATTTGTGTATTTCTACACTTAAGCAAAACATGGCGTTAGAGGGTGAAAACTCGAAACAGCTCCCGAACGGCCCCGTGGGTAGCACCAACACCTCCCACGGGACCAAAGTAACTCGTAGGAACTGACCTCGCAGTCGCGGGTCTCCTGGTTTGAGAGTAATACGGTAATTTGCATATTTCAAGACTTAGGTTTAAAAACATGGCGTTAGAGGGTGAAAACTCGAAACAGCCCCTGAACGGCCTCGTGGGTGGCACCAACACCTCCCACGGGATCAACGTAACTCGTAGGAACTGGCCTCGCAGCCGCGGGTCTCCCGGTTTGAGAATACGACGGTAATTTGCGTATTTCTACACTTAAGCAAACATGGCGTTAGAGGGTGAAAACTCGAAACAGCCCCCGAACGGCCCCGTGGGTGGCACCAACACCTCCCACGGGACCAACGTAACTCATAGGAACTGACCTCGCAGCCGCGGGTCTCCCGGTTTGAGAGTAATACGGTAATTTGCATATTTCAGGACTTAGGCTTAAAAACATGGCGTTAGAGGGTGAAAACTCGAAACAACCCCCGAACGGCCCCGTGGGTGGCACCAACACCTCCCACGGGACCAACGTAACTCGTAGGAACCGGCCCCGCAGCCGCGGGTCTCCCGGTTTGAGAGTACGACGGTAATTTGCTTATTTCTAGACTTAGACTTAAAAACATGACGTTAGAGGGTGAAAACTCGAAACAGCCCCCGAACGGCACCGTGGGTAGCACCAACACCTCCCACGAGACCAATGTAACTCGTAGGAACTGACCTCGCAGCCGCGGGTCTCCCGGTTTGAGAATACGACGGTAATTTACGTATTTCTACACTTAAGCAAAACATAGCGTTAGAGGGTGAAAACTCGAAACAGCCCCCGAACGGCCCCGTGGGTGGCACCAACACCTCTCAAAATGACGGTAATTTTCATATTTCTACTTGGTTACTGATAATTTTAACTCATATATGCAATTTTTCAGCTTGATTAAATTTTTTGTAAAACTACTTGGTTACTGATATTTTTGTTTTTTGTATCCTATCATTTGTAGGATTTTTGCACGTGGAACAAATGAAGGAGGCAATGGTTTACAACATGAAGATTGTTTATATGTTGTGGACATTCAGGATAATATTTTTTATGTGTTATAGCCGTGTAGGCTTTTATTATTTAGTTTTATGGCCGTGCGGGCTTTTATAACTTGATTGTTGAATTTTATAGCCGTGCGGGCTTTATAATAAGCAGGTTTTTCATTTACAGGTTTTGGAATGTCAAGAAAATAGAGGAAACTCTGCCTAATTTTTTTTTTGGTCTGTGAATTATTAAGACGTGTAATATTTTTTAGTTTGTATATATATTTGTTTATTAACAACATTCTCAATTCGCAATTTGTGATTTTTTTTATTGTTTTGCCTATAATAAATATTTGTAACATCTCGTAGCAACCGACGGTGCACTCACAGGACCCCCAATTTTAGGATTGGACAAAAAAAATTAGATTTTTTTTAAATTATAGATAAATATGGTCATGGACTTTGTCCATGACCATTTTTATTTTTTTTGTCGAGCTTAAAAATGGTCGCGGCCAAAGTCCGCGACCATTTTTTTTTTATTTTTTTGTCACGGTTATGGGTCACGGACTAGGACCGCGACCAATTTTTTTTTAATTTTCTTTGTCACGGACGTGGGTCGCGGACCTTGGCCACGACTAATTTGTCACGGCTGTGAGTCACGGATGAGGGCCGCGACCAATTTTTTTTTATTTTTTTTTGTCACGGAAGTGGGTCGCGGACTTTGGCCGCGACCAATTTGTCACGGTTATGGGTCACGGATTAGGGGCGCGACGAATTTATTTATTTATTTTTTGTCACGAACTTGGGTCGCGGACTTTGGCCGCGACCAATTTGTCACGGTTGTGGGTCGCACATGAGGGCCGCGACCCATCACGACATGGGTCACGGCCAAAGTCCGCGACCATCTGCCGTGACCCGTCTTGGCCGTGACCATTTTTTGGTCACGGACTTGGGCCGCGACCCACGAAAATGGTCACGCCCGAAATGGTCACGGCCCAAGTCTGCGACCCACAGTTTTGGTCAGGGATTTTAGCCGTGACCAATCGCCAGTTTTGGTGTAGTGGGAGCCTCTTCTGAGTCAGAAGAACTATCACCACTGGAGATCTCCTCACCAAAATTGCCTTCAGTACCGCCTACAATGTCACTCTCAGAACTGCTCTCCTCCTCGTCCAACTGGATAGGATCAACAGCAGTCTCCTCAGAGGTATCAAATTCAGGGATACTGTCTACCGGCCTCGGTATAAAGCTAAAACCAACGTTTTTTTATTCGAGCAAGAAAGAAGCAGACCGTGGATGCTCGTCATGGGCTAAAGGCTCCCTGATATTCCAGGCTTGACCAATTCAGAAAGACGAACCTCTCTGAGAGCGGGTTCTAAGTTCTTCGACCTCGCTGAAGAAAAAATAGGAAAAAATCATAAAGATCACAAATCAGTAAAGAAATTGAAGGAACAGAGCAAAGTCTACCTATGTATTCTTCCCCATAAAAGGAAATAGAGAACCTATCAGACCTCGACCCCTCATACTGGGGAGAAAACTGCCAATTTCTAGCAAGAAATCCCTCTTGCCAATAGTCCTTATGGGAATCAGGTAGGTTTACTACCAGTACCCTGTCAAGACTCCTGACTTTGAGATAGAGAACACCAGAACTAGTTCGAGAAAAAGAATAGCAAAAGCAGGCCTCAGCAAGCCCTAACTTGGTACCATATAATTGATTTATTCTATGAACACCATTGATTATCTTCCACACATTGGGTGAACATTGTGCAGGAACAATGTTAAAATAACCAAAGAAATGCAAGAATAGGTTATTGGGAGGAAAAGTTAGTCCCCCTTGAGAAAACAGCAAGACATGGATCCAATGGGCACCCTCTATCTCTCTAACATTTCCAGAGGGAGGAACACACTCAATCTCTACCCACTCTGGGATATTATAAAACTTCCTAAACTCAGACACTGACCTATTACCGATCTTTGCTATTGGGAAACCCTAGAAAACTACAAATTCAAAGATAAAATACAAAGAGAAGGCACAGAAAACTTACAAGATGAACGTTCGACTCGAACAATGAAGAATCGCGGGCCCAAACGACAAGGAAGCAATAAGAACGAAGACTGAGAGAAGAGAACGTGAATCGCTAGAGCTCATAAAAAATAGGAGAGTACTGAGAAGGTTGAAACGACGATCGAGAAATGACTGCTCTGGATAGATTTTGAGTGCTGCTAATCATAATGCACAGGCCACGAAGCAAGTGCCACCTGAACTCAGTCCTCGAACCTTGGGAAGAGTTGCACGGTGTACAAATAAGCCATTATGACAAATCATTTAAATTTATTGAGCCCAAAGTATGGCCCACAAACTTAGGGGCAATTATAGGAACCCGAAAATAGAATGATGGGCCTAGACGAGTAGCCCAATTATAGTGGCCCAAAGTCCAGACCCCCTGATCTTAATCGATTATGATTTAGTCTCCTCCCATATTCCCATTAAGAGGGGTTCTAGGAGAAGATAGGAAAACGTGGGGGAGTCCAACACCCCCACTCCCTGAAATAAACATGTATATAATAAACCCTAGGTCCAGGGCAAAGGACACACTGTATTCTCTGTAATCACTCTCCGGAGTATATAAAAATAATACTGACTGCACCTCCGTGGACGTAGGCACCTTTGGTGAACCACGTACATCGTTTGTTGTGTGATTGGCATTTTGCATTCCTTATTATGCTTGGTGATTGTGTTTCTCTTGTTTCTTTGTGTTGAGTAATAATTGTCACCACACAGGGGTATCTTTATAAACACACCTATAATACACACACTCAACACAAACCCTTATACCCTATGTCCCCGATCTCTCCCTCTCCCTTTCCCCCCCCCCCCCCCCCCCCAATACCTTCTCCCTAGCTTTTCCCCCCATGTACCCCTTCCATGGTAAGCTCTCTCTATCTATCTCTCTAAAATGTACACATGCCCCATTTATTTGTTCACACTCTTAAACACGCACACACCATGGTTATTTTTCGGATCTAACATTTTATCTGATTTTTTTCTTTTGGGTACTTTGGGGTGCTAATCGCGATTCAGGTATCTTGGATCTATTACTGGATTCATGCACGTATGTCTTTTGTTTAGTGTGTTTTTAATTTTTGGGTTTTGAGTTATATATTTAACTTTTCTCTGATTTTTTTCTCACATTCGACCATCAAAGGAACATCCACCACCATCGTTATTATTATAGTTGTGTTTACATTTCTATCACATCGTTACCATGCATTGTCTTTCTTTACCCAAGTTATTTAACTCTCCAACCAAAACTAGCAACCACTAGGTATTTTTCATATCTTTAAGTTTTTAGATCTTGAATTTTTAACGGTTTTTCATTCACAAATTTTTTTACAGGGTCATAATTTTATGTAGATCAAAGGATTTTTTGTGGTCATAATTTTTTTATAGGGTCATAATTTTGCATTTGACCCTTTTCATCTCCTTTATTATTTGTGTATTTTGTTTTAAATCCATATTAAGAATTGATTTTTCCTTTTGTGCTTACTAGACTATTGTGGTGTAATATACATTTTGAAATGCGATAGAGTTTAAATTATCCCATTCAAAAGAAAAATAGTTTCTATTAAGATCTACCATTTTTTAGCTTTGTTGTTTCAAACTCATGTTCAAGCTATTACATAGTGGATTATATGGTCTTTTTTTTTATAAAACATGTTTAAGGTTTAACACTTATTCATTAGTGTTTGTTTATATTTCATAATTGAAATTTTGAGCATATCCTAGCCTATAACGTTCATTCTATATGTTAAGTTAAATGACATAAAGTTAAGTAGTGGTTTTGCAGTTACTTATATGTGTTTAATACTTATTCATTAGTATTACTCTATTAATACATTAGTGTTTATAATATCTTTATTCTTATATGTGTGTTTAATACTTATATGTGTTTAACACTTATTCATTAGTATTTGTAATATTTTTATTTGTGTTACTCTATTAATACATTTGTATTTATTTGAAACAAAGTTGTTATGAATTGCATTATGAGGCCACAACAATGGTAAATACGGTAGATGAATTTTTCTAGGTGCAAGTTCATGTGACCCCCCTTTTAACTTGGTATATTGCTTCAATACTATGATTGATGAGGTGTGTTTAGTATTATTGTCGGTGTGTCGTAATCATTATGATCATTTTGTGTCCACCATCAATAGTATTTTGTTTGGTATTATTTTTGGTGTGTCATAAGCACGGGGTGTGTTGTAAAGCTAATAATTATGATGATTTTAGTGTCCATCTTCAATAGTATTTTAATTATTAGATATTAATACAAAAATTATAATAGGAATATGGCATGCCAGAGGCATGAGAGTACGTGCATGCTATAAAAATATGATGTCTAGACTCATTTATTTTGCAATTAAATTAGAAAAATGTTTGAGTTCACTCATTATTTTGTGTCTCATATGTTTATAAATTGATTTATAGGGCATGCTTGGTCCTTTTCTTTGTAATTCCTTTTGCTTCCTTGATATATCCTGATGATTTTACAATTTGGTGCTCATTTTGCAATTTGGTATTTTGGATCTTTGTTTTTTTTCTTTTAATTTTGTTATACTTTTTCTCATTGCAGAAAATAGAGCCAAGAGCTAGCAGAGCATTGTGCGGAGAGACTTTCAATATATCCCGCCATGGTTTTGAATTATGAAACACTCAACATGCATAAGGTTAAGATGTCTTCAATTTTTTGGTACAAACTCTCTCATTTTTTTTGTGAGAACCTCCTTCTCTCTCCAAAACTGGTATAATTGGTACCCGAAGTGGCATTTTTACAAACGTGGTATTTTTTAAAGATTTATTTAACTTCTGATTGGTACTAATTAGATTCCATAATGCAATTTATGGGGTTTAATTTTTATTACTAATATGATTTTCTCACTCTTTCTCTGACGTCTGGATGATGCTTACTCTATTTGATAATGCAAGAGTTTCTATAATGTAATTTCTGAGTATTATTTTTTTCAGTTAAAGGATGTATATCATGTATATGGCGGGTATACAACGATATAAAGAAAAAAGGGGTTGTTGATGATTGTGCCTTAAGTACGGTCCGTTCGGGCCATAAGTTTTTGAAGACGATCAATAGCGTCGGGGATTTCATATAAGGGGTGGAGTTCCAAGCCTATTGAAAAAGATTGTAAGTTAATTTCTAAGTTTTTCTATTGGATGTATGTTAAAAAAGATAATAGGTGCGGAGTCGAGCTAACATAAGTTGAATAGCCAACTCAAAATATATAATATGGGAGAGGGGTGTTTCAATAGTGCCAACGATCCAACATGTGTGATTTGTTATATTGGTGCGATCTATGGGTCTTAGAGTGTGCCATGTTATATGGAGGACCTTATGACATGGCAAACGAGACAAGTCAACCCCCAAACCCTACACTTCCTGTCATTCTCTCCCTTACTCATACGATCCTTTCCCCAAAAGCCTACCCCTCTCCTCATTCTCTCCCTCTCACTAATCATCCTCCCCCCTCCTCTCCGCCGCCGCCCTAGAGGTAATCTCTCTCTCTCTATCTCTCTCTCTCTCTCTCTCTCTCTCTCTCTCTCTCTCTCTCTCATCTCCTTCTCTCTTACACACACGCACACATAAAATCGGACCATCAGATGTGTTTGTTTCATGAGTGCAATTTTTGTCTGATGGTGCGATTTTTGATTTCTAATGGTGCGATTTCTTCATATCTGTCATCAAATTTTGTTCAAGCCATGTATTTGTGTCTTTAATGTGTTTATTTCAAATGTTGCGGGGATGGATGCCTGAGCGGATGCTTAACATTAAATGATTCAAGGTGAGTATTTAATTAATTATTTTGTGTCTGTAGTTCCAGAATAGGGTTTGCAACTAATCTTCTAGGGTTTGCAATTAAAAGTAGGACTTTTGTTTACCATTTTTGTTCCTGATTGGGATTTATAGGGTTTGAGTTTTTTCTTACGAATTTTAATCTACGTTTCTAACTTCTAACCATCTGAAGGAAAATGTATGCTTGACCCCATTTTTTGAATGCAATGACTTTGTGTGAGAGTATGTGAACCAATATACATCTGATGGTGCGATTTATTCATTGTTAAAGGTTTATTTTTGATCGAATACCCGATTCATCTGTTGGCTAACATATATTAAGGTTAGATATTCAAATTGATGTTTTTTCTAATATTGGCTGACATATATTGATGTCTACATCTACACATGCGTGTAATCCTCAGTTTACAAATCAGGATTCTTATTTTTAAAACATGTTATCTAATTTATATGTTTTTTCAGCTTAGTAGAAATCGAAATATTTCATTTGCTAGTTACATAGCTCCTTTGCTAGCTAGATTCCTAGGATTTCCATATTTATAAAGCCTCTAAGGTATATGAGATTATTATTTTCTTTGATTTGCACTGGTTTATTGAAAATTTGCATCAGTTTAACTTTATTTTCAAGGTGCTTATTTTATTACACACTATATGTTTGACAAAGTGCTTGATATAGTAAAATATAGAGTAAAACATATATTGTTTTGAATGTTATATGTGTTTAGATTGGTTTGCCGTTTAGAGTGTGCATTTAGAATTCCTAAGATTCAAAAGCATTTGGACACCACTTCCATCCAAAGCTACATCATCAATCGTGCGAAGGTTGTTTCTTGAACGAATGCCCATAACGGTGCCATGAACATGCATCGAACTCGCATCGAACCCCAGTGCACAAGCCAGGGCGAAAGGTTGTTTGTGAGTCATGGGCAGTCTCATGCCTTGAATATGCATTCAAAACTCATATAGGGAAAATACCGACTCGGGAGATATCAACACTGATGCATCTTTATAATGTGGAGAATCATAGCCCATTGCATCGAACTCTTTAGACTTTGTGTTGGGATAATATGGCATCAAACAAGGATTCAAATCCTTAAGGAACATATCATTAGATTTCCTAGGGTCGTCTGATCTTCGGAGCTGAACTTGAGAGAATTATATGCTTCTTGATGGTCATATGTTGGTGTTCTTGGAGATCTGACATGATTATCATATCACCTCTTGACTGGGTTCTTATCAGCCTTCACCTCTATCAGATCATCGACAAGGCACTACATTTGGTCAGTAACAGAGGTGACATGCCTCTAGAGACTAGGAATGTTAGGTAATTACAAACCTTTAATGTTTGAATTCAGTCATTATCTGTGTTGGAAGTTTTAGAGTACTAATAGGCATCATTGGGTTATATCTTATACAAAGTTATAAATGGTTATTTAAGATTTTCACCATGTTTACTCTCCTGTTCTTACCAGTGATTTTTAGCACCATGAAATATTGATATTATGCATTGTTGATGATATTTCTACGGTGCTTGAATGGATTTGTACAGATCAAGAATGATACAGATTAATATGGTTGATTTATCGCTGATAATGTAATGAACTTGTTATGGATGTTTTTTTGGGTGACTTTTGTTTCTTTCCAAATTTAATTGACAATTTTAAATCTTTTGTGAAAGTTGTGTTATACAACTTTTGATAGTGGTTAAAATATTTTTTGCACTTATCTTATGGATGAGAGATTTAAGTTTATGGTTTATAATAAGTGTTGAATTGGTGGTTTATACTAAGTGTATCAGTTCAAAAGTTTCAGGTGGTGATGATTTCTTGAAGAAGTGAAACGAAACGTGCTCAAGAGTGTATTCACAAAGTGTAGTTACAGTGTGCTTTTTGTAACTTAAGTGGAAATTCTTCTTTTCATCAAGTTAAATGTATTCATAAAGTGAACTTAGTCTTTTTTAGTGTTTGGATATATTCACCATTTTATGGTGTTGACTGTAAGAAGTACCTATTGATGGTTATTTTGAGGTAACTAAGATTTGTTTTTGTTTATACAATAATTGAACGAAAATTGGAGTATTATAATGTTTGTTTAAATGTTTATATACGAAGTATGTGATAGATGATCAGTTATTGTTACTAATTATATGTAATTACACAAATTTTTTTAGCAGGATTGTTGGAGTACTCGAAGTATGTAAAAAATCTATCTACATCTGAAGGTACATAACATTATTTCTACCTCATAGTTGCAACTGATACATATATGCAAAATGATCATACAACGTGTAAAGGTTCAATGTCCCTTTTTTGGAATACAAGTGTTATCTTTACTTTTAATTTATTATTGATTTTCTAGTGTAAATATGAAGAATTGGTAACAATTCAAGGGTTCATCATCACCCACCATCACCATTACTAAAATCATCACAGTGAAATTTCTTGGTCATGGCCAATTTCTGCCTCCTCTACCTAAAGTAAAATATGCGAGAAATGTTCTTGTTTCAGTAGCAACGACTGTTGTTCCATCTTCAATAGCGGTTACTGCTGCAAGGACCACCACTAATTCAAGCCTTGAGCTTCCTGTAGCCGCTGTAGCCACCACTACAGCGTCTGCTATGGTTGCAACAACTAAATTTATCGGTAAGCAGTATGGGAGTTTGGAGAATTGTGATAATTCGACAAGCAGTGGCAGAAGTGATGGATATGCAAATGCTTATGTTTGTAAGCCGGAAGGGAATGGTGACCGGGAGAATGATGATTTAGGGGAAAACTAGAAGGTGAGAGAATATCGAATAGATCAACAAGTAACGATAGTGCGAAATCTGACGTGTCGTTAGAGGATGTAGCAAATTGTGAGATTCCATGGGTGGATATTACTTTGGGAGAATGTATCAGACTTGGTACTAACGCGCACATCATCTTATCAGTTTTATAAGTTTAAAGTCATTGGTTTTTTAATTATTTTATTATCACGAAGATTTATTTTTGTTTTCATTTGTTGGGCTATCTTTTTTGTTACATGATCATATTGGGAGGTCTAACGTGGAGATTGGCATGGAACTGTCAGTTCACCTATGCCCATTATCTATATTTTGTGTTTTTCTTTCCTTTAGGTTCTTTATTGATTTTTAGTTGGGATACTTCTGATATATTCCTGTTGGTTTTTAATCTTCTATGACACCTGTTTGATCAACTTCAAGTCCCATAATTATAATTATCATTTTATAGAGTAGGATCGGGAGGCCCACTACTAGCTATTAGTAACTAAAGCATAATTAACTAATTATTATATTGCTAAAACCAAAATAATAAATAAAAATTACAATTTAAATTGGTCTTGATTTCCGTCTATATCCATGCGTGCGCCATATTCCCAAACACATCATTATTCTCTCCTTTGAAAAATCTTATCGTTGAGTGTGTTGGAAAAATTTGCACAAGCCCGTGACTACAAAATGATATTTTGAATATGTTTACAGTGTGGTATTAAACTTTTTTTTAGTATAAGGCATGAGGAAACCCACCAATGTGGTATTTTTTTCAGCGTGAAGAACCCGACAAATGTTGTGGAAGTTACTTGAAAGGTAAACATAAAATATTGTTAGTTAAATATGCTCTGTAAGTGTGTTTAACTGCTATTGTTTTCTAAGTTTTGAGTTAAATACTAATTAGGCCATTTTGTGATTATTAAATTACATTTTATTGATTACTTTGTGTTGTGTGATATATTCTCACCCTAACATTTATTCGACGTTTTCTCCAACACCAATTTGCATAACTTTTTAAGATGGTATGTGTTTGAACAATTGCGTAAATGTTTATACTTATTTTATGGCACTGACACACATTTGGACATACAAAACATAACAGTGTGTGTGCCATGCATAGCGTCCACAAGCATGGCGTGGGCTTCTTATTTATATGCTCAAGCTCTAGCTTCTGCGTCACGTGGATTCACACACAATCCTTAAGCTCGAGGTTGCGATGTGTCGACTACGAGGTAATCTTTATTTGTGGTTCAAGGCTTCTACATTATTTTCTCAATTTTGTTCCATTAATAATTACTCTACCATTTGTCGATTTCTATTTCATTATATGTTTTCCAAATTGAGTTTCTACTAATTGTTAAAGATGCGCACATATGTTTTTGGGTACAGGAAAAAAAGAATAAAGACTGGTTAAAGCTTTTGAGGAACACCACGCCCCTCAATTCAGCATCAAGTTTATTTTTTATAACTTCAGAAGGCTGCTCATCTCATGATGCAAATTTAGTGGTGAAAGTGGATTGTTTTCTTTGAATGTTGGATTAAATTATGGATGTGTTGATGACATTTTTGTTAATAAGTTCCATAGACATGTACAGTGTGTGCTCCAAAGGTGCGAAAATTTTCAGACGTACATAGGATACTCGATTAAGATGCTATTTTATATTTATTTTGTTTACAATTTTGTTGGTGTTTTATTATAAACGAGTATTGTTATTATGGATTTTGGTTGTTATTAATTATATTGCTAATACTGATTTTTTCGTTGATTTATATAATGTCCGGGATGGACTATTTATATAGCTGAGTAGTTTTGGTTTTATTAAACAGGTGGATAGTCCTATAAATAGAGAAAATTCTGCCTAAATTTTCTAAATCGTGTACACAGTTTTGTATTTTATAATAAATTCTATGATTACAAGTCTTAGTTGACAACATTTTTTGGATTTGTAGTCGGTAAAAAACTACTTTGACATGTGGTATGCTTATACAATACATGTCACAAGAATGTGTTATATTTTTTTGCAAAGTTTGAAGGAATACCTATACATGAACAATTATGCACTTATATATATATATTAGGGAACGATATATAGATGTTTTGTTGGGGAATGATATTTTTGTCGTTTTTCGATTACTTACTTTCGAAATTTTCGCTGTGATTTTCGCCATGCCTTCAGACACAGATATCCGCTAATATATATATATATATATATATATATATATATATATATCAAGGTTCTAAAAAACGTGGGGCGTGATCGAGGCGTGGAACCCAAGCCTTAAACCTTAGAAACCTAGGCGGTCCTTAGGCGTAAAAAAGTGTGAAAAGGCGTTTATGCCTTCTTAATATATTTTAATATTTTTTAACCATAACAAAGTATTAAATTACTAAAATTGTACATATCATAAAAATATGTCTGAACATATGCAAATTAAAATACTATTTAATTATTTTCGATGAGATAACGGTTCGGTTTGTACAAAAATTCTTTAAAGGGTGATATCGTTTTACTAAAGCATTGTTGTTTTTAGAAAAAAAAGTGCGCCTTAAGGGTTTTACCAAGAGTAAGGCTTAAAAAGCATAAGGCGGGGGGTTTCTCCCAAGCCTCAAGCCTAGGCGTCCCTAGACGGAGCCTAGGCGGGTCTTTTAGAACAGCGATATATATATATATATATATATATATATATATATAGAGAGAGAGAGAGAGAGAGAGAGAGAGAGAGCCGATCAAATGCGGACCAACTTAAGGACTGGTCCGTGCGGACCAATTTTTTTAAAATACAGAAAAAAATAATTTTAACTTGATTTTTTTATTTTGATGTTTAAACATTTCAAGGTACCCCTGAAAAAAAAATCAACTTAAAATGATTTTTTTATTATCTTTAAAAAACCGGTTAAAATATGACATGCTTAAAAACTGTCATATTTTGACCGATTTGTTTAAAATAGTAAAAAAATGCATTTTGAGTTGATTTTTTTGTCAAGAGTACCTTAAAATGTTTAAAGGTCAAAATAAAAAAATCAACTCAAATTTATATATATATATATATATACGAGTCAGGCACCCGTACGGGATTATTTTTAGAAAAAAAATTTTTTTTTTTGATTTTTTTGTTTGGTTATAAACATTTCAATGCACCCGTGTAAAAAAAAATCAACTCAAAATAACACTTTTTGGTATTTTAAAAAAATGGATCAATTTTTGACAATATTTTAAGCAGCTTAAGTACAGTAAAAAATTGACCCATTTTTTAAAAATACCAAAAAGTGTTATTTTGAGCTGATTTTTTTTACAGGGGTGCACGGAAATGTTTATAACCCCCACAAAAAAATATATAAAAAAAAAAAAAATTTAAAAAAAAAAAAATCCCACACGAGATCCCTCATTTTGGGCTCCCGCACGGGAGCCATTCTCTCTCTCTCTCTCGAGAGAGAGAGTTTATACGCTAGATGAAAGTGGCATGTAAGAGGGGAAATTCTTTTAATTTTAAGAGTGGTTCTACATGAACCGCCCCTCAGCCCGCCTAGCGTCCGCATATCCCATTTCTATTTTTTTTACTTACTCTTTTGTTTTAACCATTCATATAAAAATAATTTTATATATAAAAAAAAGTTTCCTATTAAAATTAAACAACATTTTATTAATTCTTTTTTATATAAATAAAAAAAAACGGCATTTAATTTTTTTTTTTAATTTGATGTCTTAGACCCACATTTCTGAGCTCACATCATTTGTTGAATTCGGGAATGTGTGTGAGTCCGCGTCAGCGACACTAATTAATCGCGATATTTTTTCAATAAAATATCGTGATTAATTAGTGACGCTGGCGCGGACCCACATTCAACAAATGATCTGGCTCCGAGAATGTGTTTCCGCGCCAGCGGCACTAATTAATCGCGATATTTTTAATTAATCACGATATTTTATTAAAAAATATCGCGATTAATTAGTGTCGGTGGCGCGGACCCACATTCAACAAATGATGTGTATCCGAAAATGTGGGTCCGTGCCAGCGGCACTAATTAATCGCGATATTTTATTGAAAAAATATCGGAATTAATTAGTGCCGTTGGCGTGGACCCATTTCAACAAATGATGTGGGTCCGGGAATGTGCGTCCGCACCGTCGACACTAATTAATCGCGATATTTTTACCAGCAACACTAATTAATCACGATATTACGAAAAAATATTTTTAATTTTTAATTTTAATAAAAAACTGTTTGATTTTAATTAAAAATATGTTTTTTTATATTAATTGTAAAAACTGTTTTTTTTTATATAAAAACTATTTTTTTAATATAAAAACTATTTTTATATTAAAAGTTAAAAACAAAACATTAAAAAAAGAAAAAATAATAATGCTGTCGCTGGGCGGGCGTATAGATTTACTCTAATTTTAATACTTGTTACTTTTCTAAAGTATTTTTTTCCCTTTTTGTCCCCTTATCGAAGGGGGATATTTTGTCTCCTAGTCTTTCCCGCTGATCCCATGATTCCCAACGGCACGTCTCCTGTTAATGGAAGGTTTTGTTTTTGAATCATCCCGTGAATGGAAAGTTAAATATGAATAATGAATCCCTTTCTCCAGCTGTCCTGTTAATTAAAAAAAACGTTTTATTTACGATCAACTTTTTTTTTAATTTTATAATAAAAATGCTAGGTTGAAAATATATTAAACTAAAACTATTATCTTATTAAAGATAGAGAATAATTCACACAGTTAAAGTTAACAGTTCCCATCTTAAATTAACTTTAGAGGGGTTTAAAATTGTCCACACGAGTTACTTCTCATTCCCTAAAATATCATGTTAGGGTTTACTTTTGATTGACAGTTCATACTAATTTAGGATCTAAGGCCAATTAACTTATCAAAACAAAAACAAAAACCCAAATATATATATATATTAAATGTCATGTTCACGAACTCTAAAATACATATATACAAAAATTTATTAAACTTTCTGAAACACATATATACAGTAGCTGCTGTTATTTATGTACACCAATTACACGCCGATTTGGAGGAAAAATTATTGTAAACCTAAAACGAACATAAATTGCTGTACATACATATACCTACACGTAGACACGGTGCCTCTGCTCATATGTAACAAAGATCCACCAGAAGTGCCATTTCATATAATTTCAAAGCTTCCTGGAATCCCACCCTCCACTGTTTCGTGATTAAAAAAATACCCACCAAGGTAAGCAGGTTCTGACACGCACCACGGCCAACAACCGACCGACTCAAACTGTACCAACTCGCTCCCATCTAAACTGGGTAACTCAATTATCTCACCCAACTCATCTGAATTGGTCGATGACTCTAGCTCCTCCATTTTAGCGGCCTTAGCTGCAGCAGCTTGAACATCTTGTGGGGACAGTGAAGTTGGACGTGGCAAAAAATCAGTGAGTTTGGGGAAATTCAGAATTGCTGAGTTGCCTTTAATGCTTAACGCGGCAACATCGTGGGCTCTAGCGGCCATTTCTGGGGTAGGGTACGTGCCTAGCCAAATGCGTGTTTTTTTTCGAGGTTGACGAATTTCGGACACCCATTTTCCCCAACTACGCATACGTACTCCTCTATAAACTGGGTGTTTGTTACTACCATTTCTTGATCTTTTGGAACATATTTTATTTTCTGGCTTTTGAGTTTGAGAGTGAGTTAACCCATAATCGGTGTTTGTATTGATGGTGTTATTTTCTGAACTTTGTTCAACCATTGTGGGTGGTTAAGATTTTTCAGTGAGAGAGAGAGAGAGAGAGAGAGAGAGAGAGCAACGTTGTATTTGCTAAAGAGGGTTATGTATTATGATATTAATGTGGTGAATGGTGGTGGGTGAGAAAAAAGGGAAACAAGTTACAAAACCAACAGAGACAAAAGAAAAGAAGTATCCGTTGGAGAGAGAGTGACGGGTGTTTGTAGGAAAAAGACTTGCGTGTTTGTGTTTAGTCGGGTCTCCTTTGCTCTTTCAATGTCCATAGTGACGTTTAACCTACCACTCTCAATGCATGAGAGAACAATAATACTACGTTGATAAAATGACAAATATATTTTAAGTCGAAAAGTATTTGTGTTTGTATTAATACTCAAAAGGATAGATTCAATTTATATATTGTGTTTGTATCATTATTCTTTATATATTGTTGTATTTTATTTCGTTAAATATAAACAAAAGTCGGTGTAGATTAACTTAACCAGAATGAAATGCAATTTTGATGATAATAAACTTCAACCAAATTAGGTGCTCGTCTTTTTTTTTTTATGAAATTTTTATATTGTGTTTGTATCATTATTCTTTTTATGAAATTTGATTTATTTTAAATTTAATTTTGTATTCACAATTTTTGGAAAATTTGAAATAAAATAGAAAAGGAATTTTGAGATTAATTTTTTTTAATTTTCTAACTTATTCAACCTAAGAATTTGACGATATTTTTTAGGCAATATAATAAAATATAATAATTTTATTTTTATAGTTATTTTTTACATACATAATAAATATTTAAATTATGAAGAATGGTTCAATTTGAATATCTGTCTAATGGCTAAGTATATGATATAAGTATTATTGATCAACTAAACTAGAAATAACAACCATATAAATCAATCTTAGAGAAGATTTGCCTATCATTTCTAGCCTAAATTTATTGAGCTGGAAAAAAGAAAAATTTGAGTATGCGATTGCGCAACTAATGATACTTTTAGATTATGTACATGTATAAATGTTACATTTCTTAAAAATCTAAAAAAAGGACTAAATTCATTTTTTTGCATAAATTTCACAATTCTCACCTACCCAAAATATATAAAATAATTGAAAAATGCTTTTTAGAATTTATTTTAGCGTAAATCCAGCATAAACCTGAGTTAAAGTATTGTAATGTTTAATGAATAATATACAATTGGTAATGCATTGTAAGGTGGTTGGGAGAGAGATCGAGAGCTACGACAGATGCAGTGTGTGTGGGTCGATTATTGTGGGCTGTGTGGGGCTGGGTTGTCGACGCGGGTATGGAGTGGAAATTAGAGAGTTGATATAGTTGAGACGTGGAGGCGGGTGCGGGGTGTTAATCCCCACATGTAATAACCGAGGAATTTTGATGTTCAAACCTCAATTATAGTACATTGTAATGTCCATAACATCTCCACATAAAACTCCTCACCTTGGTATCCATCGATCCTCGTTAGGCCACATTCTCATAAGGATACAACCGTACACACATCCAATCATGAGTATATGAAGGGATATTGGGTTTTGTCTTCAATATATTATGAATTTAAATTTTAAGAACAAATATTTAAGAGAAACACATGAAAAAACTTTTTCGATACAAAAAGAGTCGACATTTTTAATCGTGTTAGATGTCTAGACGCCCTTATGTTTACACACCTACTATTATTGATCCTTTAGCCAATTTAGCCTCTTAGTTGAGTCCCAGTCTCATTGTGATGCTCATTCCCATGCACTTGCTCTAGTGGCTCTAATCATATCGACCCCCGCTCCATCTACTCCTTGTACACACTTTCCATATGTATCTTATCTTAATCAATATTTTTCTCATCTATATGCCACTCATGATAGTATTTTAAGGCTTATGTTTGTAGTTTAACATGAAATTAATCATCCCATGGAGAGAAAAGAGATAAGCAATGCTCTTGCACCTATCGGGTGCAGATGATCCAGTTATTGTGGTGATGTGAATGTTGTTGATACAGATGATGGTTATGATGATGATAATGATGATGATTAGTCACGAATATTACATTTAAACCCCCTTTACTTTACGCATTCTAGTATTCCCCTGTAGATTAATCCCGAGACTTATGATCATTCAATAGATAACCTCTATTTCACTACACCAAAATGGGCAAATTGTCACCTTTCAGCCGGCCAGCCTTGTCAAGGTCATTGACCGTGACAAAAAAACACGCGTTTTATGTCACGGTCATTGACCTTAACACGAATGTGACAACTAATTGTCACGGTCAATGACCGTGACAAGGCCGTGACAAATTTAATTGTCACGGGCTTGTCATGGTCAATGACCGTGACAATTATTGTCACGGTCAATGACCTTGACACGACCGTGACAACTTTTACAGCAAAAACCCTTTCCCCCTTCTTTTTTCCCTCCCACCGTTCCCTCCATCTCTTTCTCTCTCTCTCGACGCTGCTCCCTTTCTCTCTCTCTCTCTCAGGTCCAATTTCTCTCTCTTTCTCTCTCTCTCTTCCATTTATATATATATTTGTGTGTATATTTATGTGTGTATGTGTATATATATATGTGTGTATGTGTGTGCGTGTGTGGGGGGTGGGGCAGGGTGGGGGAGGGGGTGGTGGAGGGGGCAGGGGTGGGGCGGGGTGGGGCAGGGTGGGGGAGGGGGTAGTGGAGGGGGCAGGGGGTGGGGTGCGGTGTGTGTGTGTGTGTGTGGTGGTGTGTTTTGGGGGAGGGCGGGAGGGGGTGGTGGAGGGGGGCAGGGGGTGGGGTAGGGTGGGGTGTGTGTGTGTGTGTGGTGAGGGAGGGGGTGGTGGAGGGGGGCAGGGGGTGGGGTGGGGTGGGGTGTGTGTGTGTGTGTGGTGGGGGAGGGGGTGGTGGAGGGAGGCAGGGGGTGGGGTGGGGTGCAGTGGCGGACCCAGGATTTTTAGTAAGGGGGTGCGAAATTTTTCGAGCAATGTAGGGGTTCAGGGGCGGTAGCCCCAAAGGCAATTTTTTTAGGATTAACATTGAAATTATAAGAAAATTATACTTCAATATTGAAAATTAACTGAAAAAATAACACTGAAATTTGAAAATTCTCCTAAATATTTCTAACATTGCTGCTAAATACGATACCCCTAAATATTGAACACAAAAATACAATACCCCTAATTTCTAACATACCACTAAATATTTCTAACATTTAAAGATTTGAGAAAAAAATACTCCTAACATTGAATAGTGTTAGTTTCCTAAATATTTACAAATGAACACAAAAATACTCCTAACATTGAATGATTTAAACCTTTGAAGGAATACAAAAATACTTTTTAACATTTAATTTACAAAAATTAAACATTTGAATAAAAAAGTTTTATATACTTAACAAATAACTTACATGAAAAACATTCTCTTCCTGGTACTTCTACCATTTAGATTAGTTCTCTAAAAACATCAAAGATCAAAATTTCATCATTCACACATACCAAATTGAAGACTCATCTTGATTTCTATAAAACTGTTATATCAAACCTTCTCCTCTTCTGGGTTGCACAATTAATGGATGTTCCAGAACAATCCACGATGGTCCGCCCTTGTGGTAACATTTGAACAATCAGTGATGACAACAAGTGAGAGGCGGGGAGATGAGAGAGAGCGTGTAAAATGTTTAGGGTTTTGGTAAAATGTTTCTTCCGTGTTTTTCTATTTAAGTATAATAAATTACATACTCTCCCCCTTAGCTTTAAAACACTAACAAACAGATACACCTTCCGATCCTAGAGTTTACACATAGGCCCCAATATTATTTTTTTTGCGCATACCTGTACAAAAATTTCCGAAAACAAGGGGTGGGCGGCGGCCCACTCTCGGGACCACCTAGGTCCGCCCTTGGTGGGGTGGGGTGTGTGTGTGTGTGTGAATGGGTATAATTTTTTTCACTCCCTCTCTAACCCTCCACAATTGATTTTTATGCTAAAATCCTCGCTTACACAATATATATAGGTATAATTCACGGGCTTTAGCTAAACTAGGGTTTTATAGAGTTTCGCTCCTACTACTTGGGCAATGACTATACTAGGGACCAAAGATAAATAAATAAACTGGATTCAAAGTAAATACTAGGAAATCCCAATTTATAACCGTCTAATTTATATCCTTTATTTATTTAATCACGATTCATTCCACTAAATAATCATGATTGCACTCAAATTTAATTATTTATAAATCACTCGAAAGAATGTGTTCTTATTATTAAAGTTGATTACGGTATATTATGATTCCCCACGTTATGTTTTCGATACCCTCTTAGTTAAATAAATTTTCTACTAACCGATTTTAATGAATATCTGATCAATTCCTTGATTCTAAAACTTAATTCTATAGGATTATAAAATAGTTCATCGGTCGGGTAAACAAAACATATAAGTCTATCAAGGGGTATCACAATCCAAATTATTTTTTGGACGTGAATTCCTCCAAATTATGATCTCATACCTATTCACACAATGATTGTGAAAGAAATTTAATATCCATAACCCTAGGGATTAAAAATCTATGAACTTTTTGCAAACGATATGAGATTTCCCATGTTTAATCAAGAACATCCTTAGACTTGTAGGGGGTGGGGTGGGGTGGGGTGTGTGTGTGTGTGTGGTGGTGTGCGGTTGGGGAGGGGGTGGTGGAGGGGGGCAGGGGGTGGGGTGGGGTGTGTGTGTGTGTGTGATGTTCAATTTAGTTGGTGCATAAACTAACGGTCAAAGTAATAGTATATAATTCCAACATTTCAAACTACTTGAACATCACAAATGGATACGAACTTAAAATATAAATTGAGATAACCTTAGAATCTAATTAGGGTAAAAATATAATGGCATCAACTAACATATATGTAGGGGTGGGTTGGGTAGGGGTGGGGGTGGTGTGTGTGTGTGTGTGTGTGTGTGCGCGCGCGCGCGCGTAGGTGCGTAGGTGTGCGTGTGTGTGTGGCGAAGATGTCGTCTAATAATATTTTTTTATCTGTACTAATAACATTTTTTTTACAGCAAAAATGTCTCCTTCAGATGTTAAGGCGAAGATGATGATGCTGTTTATGATGATGTCGTCTGGGTTCGGTGGTAGCGGAGGCGACGAGGGCTCCTCCGCCGCTAGGCTCCCCAAATATGGAAAATTTGGGATTACCGTCGAAAACAAGTCGGAGCTTTTAGCGAGATCCCTCGAGCTGCTAAAGACGGTCATCGGCCCGGGGTTTATGAGTTGGAAGGAGGTGCCGTATGAGCTCAAGTTAGCTGTTTGGGCGGCACTACAGGTAATATTTATATGAATATTTCAATTTATATTTATATTTATATTTATTCGCAACTAACATTATATTTGTTGGACAGGAACAATTCAACTTGGATCCAAAGCTATGCGATTCCGTCTTGGAGCAGTTGAGGGAGCAACACAAGACGTGGAAGAAAAATATGCGGTCACGGTACTTTGGAAAAACATGAGAGTCCATTTTACAATGGCGCGGATCCGTCCTGCCCAAGGAGCCGATCTCATTGGCACAATGACAAAAGTTCATTGACAATGAGATCGAGGATCGACAATTGGCATCTCGCCAATCGGGGAGGGAAAATCGGGCTAAAAAGACGGACGTGCACTACTCCGGCCGGACCTCTTACGCTGAGGTGGATCATAGGATGCAGGTAAGATTTAATTTATCTATAACTACAGAAATATATTATTGGATATTAATTTTACTAATTTTACTTTACTCTATTTTATTTCAGGGGGTAGGGAGTGGGCCAGGGGGTAAGCCACATAGGCTCGATACTTATGTGGCTCTTTGGACGAAGAAGGGGAAGGACAAGGAGTTATCCCCGAGCGTCGCAGCCACGATTGTAAGTAATCCGACAGTTTAATTATTGTTAATTACGTTATAATTTTTTAGTTTACTTATTTTACTAATCATGTGCTTTTTGTCGTTTCAGGCAAAGCTTAAGGAAGTGCATGAGTCGCAGTCTGATGCCGACAAGGCATCTTTGTCCACAGACGCACTCAGCCAAGTGCTTGGCTCTGATTGCAAAGGGAGGACAAGGGGAGTGAGCTCGCGGGTGCCCAAATCTAGGATCATCGGATTGGAGACGAGCGACACCGGGTTGGCTCGAACGGTGGATTCACATGACGCGAAGCTATCCCGTTTGGAGGCGACGGTCCAAGATATGTACGCATTCATGAAGCGTACGTTGGGTGGAGACCGTAAAGGGAAAGGGAAAGGGAAGGAGAAGGCGGTGGAGGAGGAGGTGCGGGAGGACGAGGCGCAGGATGACGAGGATGTGGACCTCGCTGCTTCATCACCGACACGTTCGTACTTCGACGATCCACTTCCCTATTTGACGCCCTCCAATAGACCATTGTCGACAATTGGTTGGCCGAGCGTGTTCATATTGGACGTATTTGATGGCCAGCGGCTAGGGCGGGGGTTGAGGGACCCGAATATCGTCGAGGGTGGAATAGTCCATGGACGTGTGCTTCAAGAGATGGAGTCCAGGGTGCTCGTCACGCATGTCATACCCGGGAAGGAGAACTCCCTATTGTGGTTGCGCGAACAATGCGGCACGACGTATATTAGTGGGTGCGTCAATTCGTATGTCGTGTGGCCTAATCACCTCCTCAGTTTTATCCAAGACATGTAGTAACATTATTTTTAAGTTTGTCCATTTTAATTAAATTTGGATTATATCGTCATGTATATTGTTTTTACTTTGAATATTTGGATTATATTGTCATGAATATATATTTGCATTATCTTTAGTTTGTGTTGGATATATGATGTTCGGAACAGATACAACGTTGCTATAATAGGTACAAATATACTGCTGGGCAGTGGCGGTGGCCATACTGCCCAGCAGATTTTTTTTAAATTCTGCCCAGAATTGTTGACAAGTCCGCGATAAAAGTTGTCACAGACGTGTCACGGTCATTGACCGTGACAATTGGGGTCACGGTTCTGTCATGGTTTATAACCGTGATAAACGTGTCACGGTCATTGACCTTGACACGACCGTGACAAAAAAAGTTGTCTCGCCTCGAAATGTCACGGTCATTGACCTTGACAAGGTGAATTTGTCAAGGTCAATGACCTTGACAAATGGGCAGATTTGGTGTAGTGTTTGCATTGTATATATCTTGTGCAAGGTTTATTTGAGCTTTTATAGGTGTTGGGAATGCTAGGCATGAATTTTAAATGAATTTTGGGAATGTTTCATCGATAAATGAAACTTTGGGGGAACTTTAGCAAGTCCACCAGTTAGGCTTCGAGACCTACATGAAAGTTGTAGCTCTTCGAGTAACATTTGCGTTCATGTAGCTCTTCGAGTAAGATTTGTGTGCCTGTTGACAGTGCATGATTCTAATTCTTAACGAAGAAATTACGAAGGTTTCTATGTGTTGACCTATATGAAAAACAAGGCAGTAAAGGCTTCTCAATCACCTTTAGGTGCCGAATCAATTCAGACCATTTTCGAATCGATTCAGACCCTGGTAGTAATGGATTTTTTTCGATCCAAATCGATTTGGCGAATCTTCTTTTGATAATAATTTTTCCATTTATCTTATGGTGTATATTGTTTTCCCTTTCATTTTATTAGGGACTGGGTTTTATTTTGAATAAGATAATATTGAAGAGCATTTACTTCTTTCTCTTTCTTAGGTTAACATTCAAAGCTTGATTTTTATCTCCCATTTTCCATTAAAGAGGTAATAGTTGTTGGTTAATAGTTATTGTAAGATTGTTTCTCTTGACTTGGTTGGTATTAAAGTTGGGACTTGTATTCATTGAAGAAACTTTGGTAATTATTTCTCTTAAAGGACGTCTTTTTTATTATTGATGCTTACTTTCATTGTGTATGTCATTTATACCACGAATAGCTAATTCTCATAGGTTAGGGATCATAATCCCACCATGGATGATTGAACTTCATGGTTATGTTTCGCTTTAGATTCATTTTGATTGAAAGTCATGTGTTGAAATTGGAGTATCACAATTTCTTAACTTCATTTGTCATGCATTGGTTGTGTTTCAAGACTTACTACAAACTCAACCCATTTTTCATCATAACTAATTAATCCTTAATCTTTCGCTATTGAGTTTTTATCTCTATATGGTTAATATCTAGCCTCAATTGGATATGATGGATTCAAATTGGAATAAATCAAACTTCATCTTTTATATAGCTAGTCCAAGGTGGGAGAATGATCCTTAATCTTTTTTTATTTATTTTAAATGATACGTTTCTTAGTTTGTTTTATCATACACTACACCAAATCCTACAAATGGTCACCCACGAGGGGTTACGACCCAAAGCCGTGACCACATACACTTTGGCGTGACTATATCCATGACCCACTGTGGTCATGGATGCTCTTGAAGTGGTCACGGCCCAAATTTCTGACCCTTGTGGGTCACGGCCTAAGGCCATGACAATCATGGCTCCAAATTCACGCCAAAGTTCCCTATAAGTTTGGTCACGGATCGATCACGGACAAAGTCCATGATGAATGCCATAATGTACACCTAATGGGTCACGACTTTGAGCTATGGCCATATCAATTTGTTCACGGGCGTGGGTCACGGCTTGCCTACCCGCTGATGTGGAAAAAATTTAAGGGTCGTGGTAGTGACGGCTTAAAGCCATGACCAATTTCCTTATAATAACACCCCCATTTCATTTCTTCTCGCGACAATCTCACTCTCTCTCTTTCAGCGATTCAAAATCTCAAACCCTAATTTCATCGATTCTCAATTTCAGTCTCAATCTCTCTCTTAATCTCAAAGGTAAACCCTAAGTTTTTTCTTTCTGTGTTAAATCGTAATGTATATGTGCGTGAATGTGTGTCTATTTCTGTGTATATGTGTGTTTGTATGCGTGTGTATGTGCATATGTGTGTAAGTGTGTATATGCATATGTATGTGTGTGTATATTTGTGTGCATGTGTGTCTATATCTGTGTATGTGTATTTGTGTGTACATTTGTATATGTTTGTGTATATGTGTGAATATGTGTGTGTAAGTGTGTATACTTTTTTTTCAAGAAAAGGGATGTTAAATTTAGGAGTTGAAATTTATTTCATTATTTATTGGGTATTTATTAGGTATTGTTAACATTGATTGAGAATTGTTATTTAGAGGTTGAAATTAACAACATTATTTAAGGGTATTGTCATTATTAGTATAGATTGAATGTGGTTACTTAGGGATTAAAATAAATTGTGAAATTTAAGGGTATTGCCATTTAGGGCTTGAAATTTATTTAGAGTTTGAAATTAATTGAGTATTATTAGTATTGACTGGATGTGGTTACTTAGAGATTAAGATAAATTGCATTATTTAGAGTTTTAAATTAATTGAGTATTTTAGGTTCCGCACCCTAATCAAACTAATATACTCAAAATCCATTCTTTATTATCAAAAACTTAATAAAACTAATATACCCTTATACTTAATCGTAGGACTCATATTCTCGCCCTGGTATATTTGGCTTAGGAAAAATGAGACACAGTGATAGTCACTAGCAACAAGAGTTGGAGAGATCACAATCGAACCGCACACGCAACTCTTTTATTGCCGAGCGTCACATAGAGGGTACTCATATTTATAGGTATGGAAATAAAAAAGATTGGACAGTTTAACTACCTTATAAATCGTGGAGTTAATTTTCGACAAGATTGCCTGTTCGATCGTATTCTATTTTCATTATCAGAAACTGGGATGACATTATACAAAATATATTTCACACGCATAATCCATACTTGGCAGGCAACTCGGATTGGATTATTGAGCTCACATTTTGATCCAAAATGCCTTTTTCCTCGCATAAAGTTTTCTCTTTACCATGATCAATTCCTTGAGGTCCTTGGCATAAGTGGGAACTTGCTTGATTGCTTCGAGGAGAGGGATGTTTATTTTAACTTGTTTAAACATATCCATGACATCATCATGATTGGCATCATTTGTGGGAGCCACTAGCCTTTTAGGGTAAGTCACGAAAATAAGGAATTTCACAATTATCTTTGGCTCGACTCGAGGATCATTACCACTTTGTTTTGGGGAAGCATCTTCGAACTCTATTGAGTCGAGTAAAACTTCCTTAGCATTTGGAGGTGGGGGTGGGATTGTCTTGTTAATGACTTTGCCACTCCTTAGAGTGGCGATATCTTTTACTTGATCTTGCGAGGGAACTGAGCCTTTGGTAGCAATTTTATTTTTCCCAATAGGCCTTTGAGGCTATAAGGGAAATATACCGTTCTCTTGAACAATCAATGATGTCATCAACTTACAAAGTGCAGATTTTATTTCTGTAAATGTTTCCGCGTTTTGATTATTCACATTAGTTGGGTATTCATAAAAGCTATAAGAGTGTCTTCAAGACTTTTCCTATGTGGGGGCACTTAGGGAGGTTGAACCGCAAGAGGAGGTACATTGGAGGATGTTGAATTTTCAAAGGAGGAGGAGTTTCTTGTAGATAAGGCGATTAGTAATTTGGTGGTGGGGTGGATCTTAATAATTTAGAGGTAAATGATTATGAGATTGTTCGGTCTGGAAACCAAGATGGTTTCTCTATGAAGGATTGTACCCCTCACCAAGAGGAGTCATATATGACCTCTTGAAAGTATCCATTACATTAGCTTGATCGTGAAATATCACCTTATAGGCCGAGATTCTGGGGCAATCCTTGGTAGGGTGATCATCAATGTCGCAATGGCACAAGGCTCCTTAATATAAGATTAAGTTGGAATGGCGGAATCCTAGTTCTTTAAATCCATTTCCTCAACTCTCTTTGTTAGTTGAGCAAATATCATTGACATATCATCCCCATCGGTAAAGTGATACATCTCATGGCTAGAGGAGGTTGGATTAGAAGATTGCTTATTAGCTTTGTTGAGTTCATATGTGTCCCATGCTTGAGTGGTCGTGACATAATATTTAAAGTGTACCTTAGCATCTTTCGCGTTCAAACAAAAAAATTCCCCGTAGAACATGATCTCAACCATTTGTTTGGAGTTGAGTGTAAGCCCATTATGTAAAAAGGAGATGAGTCTCCAATTTTCAAAACCATGGTGGGGGAACTTACTCAACATATCATTGAATATCTCCTAACACCTCTCAAACGTCTCATTATCTTTTTGGGCAAAGGTTTGAATTTTTCCTTAAGTGTGTTGGTTCTGTGGGAGGGAACAAACTTTTTAAGAATTGGTCTTGCATACCACTCCAACTCCCAATAGAATTCGGGGCTAAGAATAAAAGGTAAGTCTTATCTTTGTCCTTAATAGAAAATGGAATGATTTTGAGGCGTGTTACATCGAGTGGGCAATTTTGGTCGCTAAAATTAATGCACACCTCCTCAAACTCCCTTATGCGTAAGTACGGTTATTCATTCTCCATGACATCAAAAATGGTTAATATTTGTATCATGACATTTCAAAAATGGAATTACGCTGTCATTATAAGGGAAAGTGATGGATGATGGAGAGGTGGTTTTCTCCGATTGAAGTTACTCTCTCATAGGCCGATATTGTGGTTCAACCTTTTTCCTAGCACTATGCTCACTCAAATTGTTACCCATGGTGGCAGAATTGGAGTTGGCTTTGGAATGAGAGAAGTTAGAAGGAGTAGGAGATGGATTTAATAGGATGGATGTTCATTCGACTAAGGATATTCCTTTGCGGGATTTTGATAATTATCGTTTGCGTTATGAATTTATGAGATCTTTGGATTTATTTTGGAAATCGCGTTGTCACAATGACCATATGGAAGGGAATCGCGTACAAAAATATCGTATAACCTAAACTTGTTTCCAATCGCTGTCAACGGTGGAAGAAACTTTATGATCTAAACATTATATTTGATTTAAGTGTCAATCAATCGCAACAAGTAATATCCGGTTAAGTTCAGGATCGATTTCCACAGGGATTAGACTATTAGGGAAGAACACATTCACGTTATATGGAGTTACTATACGTCGCAAAAGTAAAGTGAAAAAGATTATTATAGTGGGAATGGTGAGCTACAACTAAAAAATATCTTAGCATAAGCTAAAATAAGTGTCAATTAGTAAAACACAATGATTATTACTACACCATATTAGGCGAATGGTCATGGTCAAAGTCCCTAACCAAGACTATGGGTCGTAGACAACGGCCGTGACAATTTCAAGCATGACCATTATGGTGGGCCATGGCCTAAATGCCTGACCAAATAAAGGGTCATGGACATTTGGGGTCACGACATATGGTCATGGCCTAGATCCGTGACCCAAAGACATAGCTGGTCATGGCCTTTATCCGTGACCCATCCTTTAATACATTTGAAAAATCATGGAGCTCGTCATAGCTTAACGTCGTGACCCAAGAATTTCATACATAACACTGATCACGGATCATGACCGTGACCCAACCTTTAACACATTTTAATGGTCACGGAACTGGCCATGGCTTAAGGCCGTGATCCCAACATTTTAAAAAGTTCACTGGTCATGGCTCATTGCCATGACCCCCTCAACATTTCATACATGGATCTGGTCATGGCCATTAGCCATGACCCATCCTTTCGACTTGTCCAATATTGTCACGGCCCTAGGCCACGACCCTTATTAAATGTGACAAAAAATAGATATAGTCATGGACAATGGTCGTGACCATTTTTAACAATATTAGAAAATAAATTAGTAGATTTTTCTCTGTTTTGGGTCATGCTCTCAAACCGGGGGTCCCGTGAACACGCGATCAGTTTCGACGAGTTACATTGGTCCCGTGCAAAGTGTTAGCTCCACTCATGGTCCGTTTGTGGGCGCGAAGGGGTTCACCCCCTAATGGCTCATTTTCAATCCTAAGTGTGGATCTTCTCTATTTTTGGCCGTGCTCGCCAATCGGGGGTCCCGTGACCACACGGTCGGTTCTTACGAGTAACATTGGACCCGTGTAAGGTGATGGTGCCATTCACGGGACCGTTTTGGTGGCACGAAGGGGTTTTTCCCCCCAAAACATATTTTTAATGTTAAGTGTGGAAATTATCATATTTGGGTCGTGCTCTTAAATCGGGGGTCCCGTGACTACGCAATCATTTTCTACGAGTTACCATGGACCCGTGCAAGGTGTTGGCTCCTCTCACATGTCCGTTTGGGGAGCACCAAGGGGTTCCCCCTCCCAACTGTAAGTTTTCAAGCCTAAGTGTGGATATTCTCAGATTTGGGTTGTGCTCTCAAACTGGGGGTCCCGTGATCACGCGGTCGGTTCTTACAAGTTACATTGGTCCCGTACGAGGTGTTGGAGCCGCTCACGGGGCCATTTGTGGGTGGGGGGGGGGGGGGGGTGCCAAGGGGTTTTGTCCCCCAACGGTATGTTATCAAGCCTAAGTGTGGATACTCTCAAATTTGGATCTTGCTCTCAAATCGGGGGTTTCGTGACCAAATGGTCAGTTCCTACGAGTTACATTGGTCCCATGCGAGGTGTTGGCACCGTTCACAGGGGTTATTTGGAGGGCGCCAAGGGGTTTCGTGCCTCAACGACACGTTTTCAAGCCTAGGTGTGGATATTCTCAAATTTGGGTTGTGCTCTCACATTAGGGGTCCCATGACCATGCGATTGGTTCCTACGAGTTATTCTTGTGCCATGAGAGGTGTTGGCACCGCTCACAAGGGCCGTTTGGGGGGCACATAGGGGTTTCTCCCTCTAACGGCACATTTTCAAGACTAAGTGGGGATGTTATAAAATTTGGGCTATACTCTCAAACTGTGGGTTTCGTGACCATGCGGTCAGTTCCTACGAGTTACATTGGTCTCGTGAGAGGTGTTGTCATCACTTACGAGGCCATTTGGTTTTGCCCCCCCAACGACCCATTTTCTTGCTAAAGTGTGGATATTCTTAAATTGGGTCCCTGTTCTTAAATCGGGGGTCCCGCGACCACATGGTTGGTTCCTATGTATTACATTGGTCCCGTACAAGGTGTTGGTGCCGCTCACAGGGCCGTTTGGGGCCGCCAAAGGGTTTTCCCCCAATAAGACTTTTTGAAGTCTAAGTGTTGATATTACTAAATTTGGATGGTGCTCTCAAACCGGGGGGTTCTGTGACCATGTGGTCAGTGCCTAGGAGTTACATTGGTTCCGTACGAGGTGTTGGTACCGCTCACGGGGTTCGTTTAGGGGCGCAAAGGATTTTCGCATCCCAATGACACATTTTCAAGCCTAGGTCTGGATATTCTCAAATTTGGGTCGTGCTCTAAAATTGGGGGTCCCGTGACTACACGGTTGGTTCCTACGAGTTACATTGGTCCCGTGAGAGGTGTTGATGCAGCTCACAAGGGCCGTTTGTGGGGAGCCAAGGGGTTTCGCATCCCATTGGCACATTTTCAAGCCTAAGCATTTATATTCAAAAATTTGGGTCGTGCTCTCAAACCGGGGGTCCCGTGATCACGCAGTCAATTCCTACGAATTACATTGGTCTTTTGAGAGGTATTGGCACCACTCATAGGGCTTTGTGGGAGGCACCAAGGGGTTTCACCCCCTAACAACACATTTTCAATCCTAAGTGTTGATATTCTTAAATTTGGGCCGTGCTCTCAAACCGAGGGTCGCATGACCATGCGATCAGTTCCTACGAGTTACATTAGTCTCGTGCAAGGTGTTGGCGCCGCTCACGAGGTCATTTGGGGAGCGCTAAGGGGTTTTACCCCCAATGACTCATTTTAAAGAAAAAGTGTGGATTTACTCTATTTTGGGCCGTGCTCTCAAACCGGGGGTCCCGTGACCATACGTTTGGCTCCTACGAGTTACATTGGACCGGTCTGAGGTGTTACGGGGCTATTTGGATGGCACCAAGGGGTTTTGCCCCCCCAATGACACATTTTCAATCCTAAGTGTGGATATTATCAAATTTGGATTGTGCTCTCAAACCGGGGGTCCCGTGACCACGCGATCGATTCCTACGAGTTACATTGGACCCGTTCGAGGTGTTTGTGCCGCTCACGAATCCATTTGGGTGGAGGCATGAGGCTTCACCCCTAAACGACACGTTTTTAAGCCTAAGTATGGATATTCTCAAATTAGTGTCGTGCTCTCAAACAGGGCATGCAGTCAGTTCCTACGAGTTACATTAGTCTCGTGCGAGGTGTTAACACTGCTCACCGGGCTGTTTGGGGGACGCCAAGGGGTTTCTCCCCCTCATTGGCACATTTTCATGCCCAAGTATGGATTTTCTTTATTTTTGTTTGTGCTCTCAAACAGTGGGTCCATGACCACGTGGTCAGTTCCTACGAGTTACATTGGACCCGTCTGAGGTGTTGGCGCCACTCTCGGGGCCGTTTGGGGGTGTGCCAAGGGGTTTCGCCCCCCAACGGCACGTTTTTAAGCCTAAGTGTGGATATTCTAAAATTTGGAGCGTGATATCAAAATAAAGATCCCGTGATCACGCATTAGTTCCTACGAGTTACATTGGTCTCGTGAGAGGAGTTGGCGCTTCTCATGGGTTTATTTAGGGGCGCCAAGGTGTTTTTCCCCCCAACAGAACATTTTTAAGACTAAGTGTGGATGTTCTCAAATTTGGATCGTGCTCTCAAACTGGGGTTCCCGTGACCAAACGGTCGGTTCCTATGGGTTACATTGGTCCCTAGAAAAGTGTTGGCTCCACTCACAGGGATGGTTGGGGGTGCTAAGGGGTTTTACCGCCCAATGGCACCTTTTCAGGCTTAAGAGAGGATTTTATCTATTTTGGGCCGTGCTCTCAAACCGAGAGTTCCGTGACCATGTGATAGGTTCCTACGAGTTACCTTAGACCCGTCCGAGGTGTTGGTGCTAATAATAGGGCCATTTGGGTGGAACCAAGGGGTTTTGCCCCCCCCAACGACATGTTTTCAAGACTAAGTGTGAATATTCTCAAATTTGGATCGTGCTCCCAAATCGGGGGTCCCGTGACCACGCGATCGGTTCCTACGAGTTACATTGGACCCGTGTGAGGTTTTGGCTCCACTCATAGGTCCATTTAGGGGACGCCAAGGTTTTCTCCCCCAATGGCCCATTTTGAATCGTAAGTGTTGATATTCTTAAATTTGATCTGTGCTCTTAAATCGGGGGTTCCGTTACCATGCGATCGATTCCTAAGAGTTACATTGGACCCGTGCAAGGTGTTGGCGCCGCTCACTGGGCCATTAGGGGGACGCCAAGTGGTTTTTGTTGATATTCTCAAATTTTGCCCGTGCCCTCAAACCGGGGTCCTTTGATCCCTCGATTAGTTCCTAGCAGTTACATTGGACCCATGAGAGGTGTTGGCACCACTCACGGGGCCTTTTGTGGGGTGCCAAGGGGTTTTGCCCCCCCAACAACACGTTTTCAAGCCTAAGTGTGAATATTCTCAAATTTGGGTCGTGCTTTATAATCGAGAGTCTCGTAACCACGCGATCGGTTCTTACGAGTTACATTAGACATGTGCGAGGTTTTGGCCCCGTTCACGAGGCCGTTCGGGGGGTTCCAAGGGGTTTCACCGCCCAACAACACGTTTTCAAGCCTAAGTGTGGATATTATCAAATTTTAAACATGCTATCTAACCAAGGGTCCCGTGACCACGTGGTCTGTCCCTATGAGTTACATCAGTTCCATGAGAGGTGCTGGTGCTGCTCACTGGGACGTTTGGATGGCGCCAAGGGATTTCACGCCCAACAACACATTTTCAAGCCTAAGTGTGGATATTCTCAAATTTGAACCATGCTCTCAAACTAGGGGTCCCGTGACCACATGATCATTTCCTGCAAGTTACATTGGTCTCGTACGAGGTGTTGGCACCGCTCACGGGGACATTTGGAGGGCGCTAAGGGTTTTCGCTCCCCAACGGAATGTTTTCAAGCCTCAGTGTGAATATTCCCAAATTTGGGTCGTGCCCTCGAATCGGTGGTCCCGTGACCACGCGGTTGGTTAATACGAGTTATATTGGACCCGTGTAAGGTATTGGCCCCGCTCACGGGGTCGATTGGGGTAGCTAAGGGGTTTCACCCCCCAACGACATGTTTTCAAAACTAAGTGTGAATATTCTCAAATTTGGGTCATGCTCTAAAACCGGGGGTCCCATGATCATGTGATCATTTCCTACGAGTTACATTGGTCCCATACGAGGTGTTGGCACCGCTCACGAGGATGTATGGGGGGCGCCAACTATTTTTCCCCCTAACGACACATTTTCAAGCATAAGTGTGGATATTCTCAAATTTGGGCCGTTCTTTCAAATCGGTGGTCCCATGACCATGTTGTCGGTTCCTACGAGTTACATTGGCCCTGTGTGAGGTGTTGACACTGCTCATGTGGCCATTGGGGGGCGCTAAGGCCCCCCCAACGACACGTTTTTAAGCCTATGTGTGGATTTTCTCTTTGTTGGGTCGTTCTCTCAAACTGGGAGAACCGTGACCACGCGATCGGTTCCTACGAGTTACATTAGACCTGTACGATGTGTTGGCGATGTTCACGGGGCCATTTTGGGGGTGCCAAGGAATTTTTCCCCCAACAGCACCTTATCATGCCTAAGTGTGGATATTCTCAAATTTGGATCGTGCTCTCAAACCGGGGGTCCTTTGACCACGCGGTCAGTTCCTATGTGTTACAATGGACCCGTGAGAGGTGGTGGTGCCACTCACAGGGCCGTTTGGTCGGTGCTAATGCGTTTTTCCACCAATAGAAAATTTTTAAGCCTAAGTGTGGATATTCTCGAATTTGGGTCATGTTCTCAAACTGGGTGTCCTATGACCATGCGGTCGATTCCTACGAGGCACATTAGTCACGTACGAGGTGTTGACTCCGCTCATGGAGCTGTTTGGTGGGCGCCAAGGGGTTTTGTCCCCAATGGAGCATTTTCAACCATAGGCGTGGATTTTCTTTATTTTGGGTCGTGCTCTCAAACCAGGGGGCCCTTGACCACGCGGTCAGTTCCTATGAGTTACATTGGACCCGTGCGAGGTGTTGGCACCACTCACAAAGCCAGTTTTGGGGCACTAAGGGGTTTCGCCCTCCATTGGCATGTTTTCAAGCCTAAGTGTGGATATTCTGAAATTTGGGTCATGCTATCAAACCGGGGGTCCCGTGATCTCGTGGTCAATTCCTACGAGTTAAATTGGTCCCATGTGAGATATTGGTGCCACTCACGGAGCGGTTTGGGGGCGCCAAGGGGTTTCGTCTCCCAATGGAACGTTTTCAAGCCTAAGTGTGGATGTTCTGAAATTTGGGTTGTGCTCTCAAATCGAGTGTCCCGTGATCACGCGATCGATTCCTACAAGTTACATTGGTCCCGTGGGAGGTGTTACCGCCACTCACAAGGACGTTTAGGGGGCGCCATGGGTTTTCACCCCCCAACGGTACATTATCAAGCCTAAGTGTGTATATTCTCAAATTTGGGCCATGCTCTCAAGCTGAGGGCCCCAGGACAACATGGTCGGTTTCTACGAGTTACATTAGTCCCGTGCGAGGTGTTGGTGCCGCTCATGGGGCTGTTTATGGGTGCCAAGGAGTTTTTCCTACAATAGAACATTTTTAATCCTATGTGTGGATATTCTCTATTTTGGGTCGTGCTCTCAAACCTGGGGTATCTTTACCATATGGTCGGTTCCAACGAGTAACATTGAACCCGTGCGAGATGTTAGTGCTGTTCACATGGCCGTTTTGGGGATACCAAGGGGTTTCACCCCTTATGACGCGTTTTCAAGTCTAAGTGTGCATATTCTCAAATTTGGATCGTGCTCTCAAATCGGGGGTCCCTGACCACGTGGTCAATTATTATGTGTTACATTGGACCCATGCGAGGTGTTTACCCCGCTCACGGGGATGTTTGGGGGGCGCCAAGGGCTTTTGCCCCCCAATGGAAATTTTTTAAGACTAACTGTGGATATTCTTAAATTCGGGCCGTGATCGCAAATCGGAGGTCCTGTGACCACACGATCAGTTCCTACGAGTCACATTTGTCTCATGCAAGGTGTTGGTGCCGCTCATGGGGTCATTTATGGAGCTCCAAGGAGTTTCGCCCTCCAACGACACACTTTCAAGCCTAAGTATGGATTTTCTCGATTTTGGGTTGTGCTCTCAAATAGAGGGACCCGTGACTACGTGGTCAGTTCCTATGAATTACATTGAACCAGTGAGAGGTGTTGGCACCGCTCACGAGGCTGTTTGGGAGGAACCAAGGGGTTTTGCCCCCAACGGCACGTTTTTAAGACAAAGTGTGGATATTCTCAAATTTGGGATGTTCTCTCAAACTATGGTCCCTATGACCACACGGTCGATTCCTATGAGTTAGTTACATTGGACCCGTGTGAGGTGTTGGCATCGCTCACGGGGCCATTTGAGGGGAGCCAAGGGGGATTGCCCCCAATATTAAGTTTTTAAGCATAAGTATGGATATTCTCAAATTCGGGTCATGCTCTCAAATCGGGGTCCTGTGACCATGCGGTCGGTTCTTACGAGTTACATTGGACCCGTGAGAGATGTTGGCGCCGCTCAAGGGTCGTTTAGGGAGTGACAAGTAGTTTCATCCCCCAATAGAACATTTTCAAGACTAAATATGGATATTCTCAAATTTGTGATAATGCAGTCAGTTTTTACCAGTTACATTGGTCCCGTGGGAGGTGTAGACCCTACTCACGAGGCCGTTTAGGGGGCGCCAAGGGGTTTCGCTGCCGAACGACACGTTTTCAAGCCTAAGTGTGGTTTTCTATATTTTGAGCCATGCTCTGAAACTGGAGATCCCGTGACCACACAGTCGATTCCTACACATTACATTGGACCCGTGGGAGGTGTTGGCACTTCTCACGAGGCTGTTTTGGGGGGCCAAGGTATTTCGCCCCCCAACGGCACGTTTTCAAGCCTAAGTGTGGATATTCTCAAATTTGGGTCGTGCTGTCAAACCGAGGGTCCCGTGACCACACAGTCAGTTCTTACGAGTTAAATTGGTTCCACACGAGGTATTAGCACCACTCATAGGGCATTTGGGGGGAACCAAGGGGTTTCGCCTCCTAATGGCATGTTTTTAAGCCTAAGTGTGGGTTTTCTTTGTTTTGGGACGTGCTTCAAATTGGAGTCTCGTGACCATATGATCGATTCCTACGAGTCACAATGGATTTATGTGAGGTGTTAGCTTAGCTCATGGGGCCATTTAGGGGGCGCTAAGGGGTTTCTCCCCCTAACGGCACATTTTCAAGCCTAAGAATTGAAATTCTCAAATTTGGGTCGTGCTCTCAAATCGGAGGTCTCGTGACCACACAGTCAGTACTTATAAGTTACATTTGACCCGTGTGAGGTTTTTGCACCACTTATAAGGCCGTTTGGGGGGCGCCAAGGGGTTTTACCCCCCAATGATAAGTTTTCAAGCCTAAGTTTGGATATTCTCAAATTTGGTCCATGCTTTCATACAGGGGGACCGTGATCATGCGATCAGTTCCTATGAGTTACATTCGTCCCATGAAAGGTGTTTGCGCCATTCACGGGGCTATTTAGGGCACGCCAAAGGGTTTTCCCCCCCACGGCACATTGTCAAGCCTAAGTATGGATCTTCCGAAATTTGGGTTGTGCTCTCAAATAGGGGGTCCCATGATAATGAGATTGGTTCCTACGAGTGACATTGGACTCGTGCTAGGTGTTGACACCAATCAGGGCCGTTTGGGGGGAACCAAGGGGTTTTGCCCCCCAACAGCACGTTTTCAAGACTGTGTGGATATTCTCAAATCTGGGTTGTTCTCACCACGCGGTCGGTTCCTACGTATTGCATTAGAACCGTGTGAGGTGTTGATACCACTCACGAGGTAGTTAGGGGGGCGCCAAGGGGGTTCGCCCTCCATTGGCACATTTTCAACCCTAAGTGTGAATATTCTCAAATTTGGGTCGTGCTCTCAAATCGGGGGTTCTGTGATTATGTAGTCAATTTCTCTGAGTTACATTGGTCCCGTGCGAGGTGTCGACACCGCTCATAGGGACGTATGGGTGGTGCCAAGGGTTATCTCCCTCCAACAACACATTTTCAAGCCTAAGTGTGGATATTCTCAAATTTGAGTCGTGCTCTCAAACGGGGGATCCCGTGAGCATGTGGTCATTTCCTACGAGTTAAATTGGTCCCGTAAGAGGTGTTGGCATCGGTCACAGGTACGTTTGGGGGGTGCCAAGGGTTTTCTCCCCCCAACAGCATGTTTTCAAGCCCAAGTGTATTATTTTATTAAATTTGATCTGTGCTCTAAAATGGGGGGTCCCGTGACCAACCGGTTGGTTCCTACGGGTTGCATTGGACACGTGCGAGGTATTGGCACCGCTCACTGGGCCGTTTGGGGGTGGGGAAAGGGGTTTCACCCCCAATGGCACATTTCCAAGCCTATGTGTCGATATTCTCAAATATCCGACGTGCTCTCAAATCGGTGGTCCCATCACCACGCAGTTGGTTCCTACGAGTTACATTAGACCCGTGATAGTTATTGTCACTGCTCACTGGGCCGTTTTGGGGGCGCCAAGGGATTTTTCCCACAATGGCACATTTTCAATCTTAAGTGTGGATATTATGAAATTTGGGCCATGATCTCAAAATAGGGGTCCGATGACCACACGGTCATTTCCTACGAGTTACATTAATTACGACCGAGGTATTGGCACCATTCACAGTGATGTTTGAGAGGCGCCAAGGGCTTTCACCCCCTACGACACGTTTTCAAGACTAAGTGGGGATATTCTCGAATTTGGATTGTGCTCTCAAACTAGGGGTCCCCTGACCATGTGGTCGATTTTTTTATGTTACATTGGACCCGTACAAGGTGTTGGCCCCGCTCCCGGGGTCTTTTGGGGGTGCCAAGGGCTTTTGCCCCCAACATCACATATTCAAGCCTAAGTGTGTATATTCTTTAATTTAAGTCGTGATCTCAAATCAGGGGTCCCGTGATCACGCGGTCGGTTCCTACGAGTCACACTGGTCTCGTCCGAGGAGTTGGCACCACCCATGGGGCCGTTTAGGGAGCATTAAGGGGTTTCGCCCCCCTAACGACACGTTTTCAAGCCTAAGTGTGGATTTTCTCTATTTTGGGTTGTGCTCCAAAACCGAGGAGCCTGTGACCACGCGGTTGGGTACTATGAGTTACATTGGACCCATGCGATGTGTTGGCGCAGCTCACGAGGCCGTTTTGGAGGAATTAAGGAGTTTCACCCCCACAATGGCACATTTTCAAGCATAAGCGTGGATATTCTCAAATTTGGGACATTCTCTCAAACAGGGGGTCCCGTAACCACACGGTCGAGTCCTATGAGTTACATTGGACCCGTGCGAGGTGTTGGCGGCACTCAAGAGGCCGTTTGGAGGGAGCCAAGGGGTTATGCCCCCCAATAGCACATTTTTTAGCCTAAGTGTGGATATTCTCAATTTGGGTCGTTCTTTCAAACCGGGGGTCCCGTGAGCATGCAGTCGGTTCCTACGAGTTACATAGGACTCGTGTGAGATGTTAGCGCCCCTCAGGGGGCCGTTTGGGGGCGATAAGGGTTTTCTCCCCCCAACGGAACATTTTTAAGAATTTGTTTAGATATTCTCAAATTTGGGCCATGCTCTTAATTCGAAGGGTCCCATGAACATGCGATCGGTTTCTACGAGTTACAATGGTCTCGTGGGAGGTGTTGGTGCCGCTCATTGGGCTGTTTAGGGGCGCCAAGGGGTTTCGCCCCCGAACGACACGTTTTTAAGCCAAAGTGCGCGTTTTCTCTATTTTTGCTTATGCTATCAATTCAGGGATCCCGTGAGCATGCAGTCGGTTCCTACAAGTTCCAATGGACCTGTGAGAGGCGTTGGCACTCCTCACAAGGCCATTTTCAGGGCGACAAGGTATTTTGCCCTCCAACGACATGTTTTTAAGCCTAAGGATGGATATTCTTAAATTTGGGTCGTGCTCGCAAACTGGGGGTTCTGTGACCACACTGTCGGTTCCTATGAGTTAAATTGGTCCCATATGAGCCATTGATGCCACTCGCGGGGCTGTTTGGGGGCGCCAAGGGGTTTTGCGTGCCAATGAGACATTTTCAAGCCAAAGTGGGGATTTTCTTTATTTTGGGATGTGTTTCAAACCCGGGGTCCCGTGACCACGCGATCAGTTCCTACGAGTTACATTGGACCTGTGCGAGGTATTGGCGCCTTTCAGGGGGAATTTAGTGGGCGTCAAGGGGTTTTTTCCCTGACGATACGTTTTCAAGCCTAAGTGTGGATATTCTGAAATTTGGGTTAGGCTCTCATACCGGGGGTTCCGAGACCACGCGATCAGTTCATACGAGTTACATTTGACCCATACGAGGTTTTGGCATCGCTCACAAAGCCGTTCGGGGGGCGCCAAGGGGTTTCAGCCCCCAACTGCACGTTTTCAAGCCTAAGTGTGGATATTCTCAAATTTGGTTTGTGCTCTCAAATCGAGGGTCCCATGACCATGCGGTCGGTTCATACGAGTTGCATTAGAACCGTGCGAATAGTTGGTACTTCTCACGGGGATGTTTGGGGGGTGCCAAGGGTTTTTGCCCCCAAAAACACGTTTTCAAGCCTAAGTGTGGATATTCTCAAATTTGATCCGTGCTCTCAAATCGAGGGTCCCGTGACCATGTGGTCTTTTCCTACAAGTTATATTAGTCCCGTGCGAGGTGTTAGCATCGCTCATAGGGACATTTGGGGTGTGATAAGGGTTTTTGTCCCCCTATAGTATGTTTTCAAGCCTAAGTTTGGATATTCTCAAATTTGAGTCATGCACTCAAACTGGGGGTTCTGTGACCACGAAATTAGTTCCTACGAGTTACATTGGACTCATGCGAGGTATTGACACCACTCACTAGGCCGTTTGGGGGGGGGGGGGGGAGGGATTTCACCCTCCAATGGAACGTTTGCAAGCCTAAGTGGGGATATTCTCACATTTGAGCCATGTGTAACACCCCGTATTTTTAATGCTTTTAAATGTTGGATTAATTAAATTAAAAATAAGAAATTAGTTGATAATTAATTCTAATTAAAATAAATATTAACTAGCGAGATAAGGGTTGGTATTTATTGATGAGAATAATATTGAATATTACTGATCGAATAAATTAATATATGAATGTGAATATGAATATGATTGAGAATTTATGAAAATTATCACGAGTGAGAAATACGGTAGTTACAGTATTAAGTTGGGACGCGCGTGTCAGTCGTGTCGAGACTAATTAATGAAATAAAAGTGAATTATTTATATGTAATTCAAATGGTCATTTCAAGTGTGCCATTGAGTGCAGAAGGGTCGAAATAGAGAGAAAAGTCTACCAGGGGGTTTAGTTTGGGTCCCGAGATAGTTTTAGGTCAAACTGGCATCCCGAGGGGGCATTTTGGTATTTTTTATTTTTGGGCAATTAATATTCACGAAAACTACAGATAGAATATATCTTCTACGTGACTGCAATTAGGGTTTTCATTCACAAGTTTTAAGGGAGAGCCATAGAGGGTGAGTGAGAAACAAATCCAAGGAGCTAAGGCCTAGAACCACCACCTTGCAACACTAAGACCACCACCCTATAGATCGGAGAATGAGTAACACACCCATAGGACCTACATCAGTGGATCAGACCATGATAATCAAGGCAAGTGTTTAAACCTTGCATTCTTTTACCAATAATCATGTTCATGTTGGTGTGGGGTAGAATGTTATGTATTATTAATAATTTTTGAATGAAATTGGAGATTTTGAACAACTAATTTGAATATGAGAATTAAGTAGGTTAAACACTTCATGTATGTAGATTAGAAATAACGAACTGAGGACTTAATGTAATGAATGAATTTGGGATTATGGTAATTTTGATTGTGAATCTGAAAAACTAGGGTTTAATAAATTAATTTGGGGATTTCAAAATTTACTAAGAGTTATGTATAATTTAATGATTCTAGGTTGTTATAAATCATATATATATATATGTTAGATCAGTGATTAGAATTGATTGATTGGTGGTGTAATTAGTTGGAGAATTGGGTATTTTGAGAGAAACATTATTGTAATTATTGTGGAAGTGTAACAATTTATTGATTTGTCATATTAAAATTATGGAATTTAGATGCTCTATACTTACTGTTGATGGTTTTAGTTTAGTTTTATCATAGCAGCTTGCCACGTGTCTTTTTCGGGCGTGCGGGGAGTTATAGATGGTATCAAAGATTAAGTATATGACAACCCTCGGATCTTTGGGTTTTGGGTCTAGCATGTGTGAGAGACGTGTTTTTGTTAGACATCTAATATTTTTGGAAGACGTGTTAGGCATCGAGGTTGAGATTTGTGATCTTTATATGAGAACGTGTAGATTTGATTGAGGACTTTAGTGTTTTGATATTTGGGAAAGTAGCATTTTATTTTCAAGCGTTAGGCAACGTCGAATTTTGAGGGTAAAATTTCTTGTTAGTGGGGAAGTATGTAACAACCCGGATTTTTTTAAATGAAAATTTTGAAATTTATTTTGGAAATCAGAGAAAAATATATTTTGGATTTAATTATTTTAAATAATTAAATATATTGGTTTTTATATTCGAAATTCGAAAAGCTAACTTAAAAGACTCATAATATGAGTATATATAAGTCTTAGGGCGTTTAGATTAGTCGTCGAAACATAAAACTCTCTAGAAAAGAAAAATATATAAAAATGTTCAATAGTACGATCGAGCTGAAAGTTTTTGTGCAGCTTTCTCTCGTCTTCAAATACTACTCCCCCAAATTTCAGCTAATTCCAACGATCCAATCGCCTGAAATGTTTTTTTAATGTTTATATCTAATTATAAGTATTTTCTTAATCAAACTCTTAATCCTTTATATATTACAACAAATTCATGGCTTGGCTTTTCAAACCACCTTTTCATTAACTTTTCAACCAGAAGACCTCTCCAAAATTATTCCCTTTCGTCTACAAACCCTAGCCCCTAATTTATCCAATGTTCAACCTTAGATTTGGAGGCCTATTTGGGGATATCTCGTGTTGGGGCTAGAACGTGATTTGATTTTTTTGCGAGAGGAACGGGTTGGTGTGATCAAATTTTGAGGCTAAAATTAATGTGATGATTTTGAGGTATGAGACTTAATCAATATGCTCCTAAATTATCTCGAGAGTATTCCGTTTGTTTTTTGTGTCGATTGCACTCATAATTGAATTGTGATATTCATTTGAAATCTGAAAAATTGTTGGAATCTATTATATTGATTCATAATGATATATTATATTGTGATTTAAGCATTGTGTCATGAGATTTTATTATGTCACGGAGAATGGGCACCCACCAATAGTCCCACAAACCGGTATATGGCTTTGAGATTCCTAAGAGAGGTGAGGTGAGGCATAGTGACTCATTAATGTGTTATTGAGAAATTAATATCGATATAATTCTTGAGTATTGCATTTGACCTGTATATGCGATTCGTATTGTTACGATTTATTCATCGTGCTAATTATCTGTGAGCATCTATTCATGTCATATTGTGTACTTCCCCATATTTTCTATTAGTGGCAGGTTAGCGTGGATTAGGACGCTATGGACTATTTTGGAAAATTATTTTAGAGCGTGGATTGGAAGATTTATTTTGATGTATAAATTGGTGGTGTAATTTTAGTTGGAGAATTTTATAATATAGAGACATTATTGTAATCATTATTGTGGAAATAGAAGAATTGGGGATTTGTTGTACTTAAATTATGGAATATAGATGCTCTATAGTCATTGTTTATTATTTTAATTTAGTTTTATCATAGTAGAACACCGCGTGTCTTTTTCCGGCCTTGCAGGGTGTTACAGACCCCGGACAAATCAACAGGGTTAGCAAGACAAGAAGTGTGTACAACAGAGTCAGCAAGGAAGAAACTTTGATGGAAAGTGTTTTAATTGCAGCTGGCGAGGCCACAAGTGTAAAGATTTCCATGAGAAGGGAAGGACCCCGCAGGGTGCCCACCAGGAGCCATAAATTTACTATCAGGGGAGAGAAAATACAATTACCTCCGAAGTGGAAGCCCCACTGCAGCAGGTGCCACAACCATGATGTCATGCTTACAATGTCCATTATGCACTCTTGCCACTACTGCCGCAGGAACTACCAATGTTTGGAGGTACGTAAGACCATAAATTTAAGTATCTTTATATTTAATATATATTTATCATCGGGTAACAGAGTTCTTCGATTTTCTCCAGTGAGGGAAACGGTTGTTTGAACTACGAGGACTCCCACATTAAAATCATGGGTTAAGTATATCTAGTCTAAGAAAATAAGACAACTAAAAATAGACGTGGAGCTCGAGATAGAGGATGGACCCATGAAGATGTTTCTATGGGTGGTGCGTATAACCACCGGTATTAAACTCACTCACAGCGAGAAAGCGAGAATAGTTAAACTGAGAAGATAAATACAAACGATACCAATAGGTCATAGTAGCAGTAGAAGAAGGATTTCCATCAGGAGGATCGGGCTAAGAGATTTTGGCCCAAATTTTATTAACTTGAGGAATCATTGGATTTAGGTTGGACTAGAAAGGTCCTCAAAGATAATAGCAACATCTCCATTACTCAAAACCATCAGGGCAGAGGAGATGGGGAGGGAGGCTAGTAGGGCCAGGGCCAGAAGAGAGAGAGTTAATTTGGCAAGTTGTTATGGTTATGGAATAACGGAACGCATAATGAAGGTTTTCCCAAAGAAGGACATCAGGTAACCACAGGATGAGATATTGGATAGACAACCGTTATAGCCGAGCAATGGGTCACGAGAGTTAGGCTCAGGGACCCATTAACAGATCAAGGTAGATGGCAAATAGGGATAGAATAATTGCCTTATCTTTACAAGTGATGACACTTCAGGTGACATGGTGAAGTCACAATAATTGACTGGTAACACTGTAATTCGAGTGTGGATCGAATTAGTGGGCGCGCTGGCTATAATAGGCTTATTATGTACATGACTACCTTTGGGTAGCGAGACTTTTGTGTTAACGGCAGGGGGGAGCAAATGTGGACACTAATAGAATTTGTATATATATTACATAGCGATTTTTGCTCCTTTTTGGGTGTTATAATAGTATAGCATGCTATTATTATATTATGTAATAACTGATAGTAAATGGCGTGCTAAGACTATCGTATTCATTATTGCAGGGTAATATATTTTTATTTGCGAGGCATCACCAGAAAGAGGTTTGAGCCTACATATATATCGTATTGTATTATAAACTTCTGTGATTATGTTTTCTTATTATATCCTATCCTAATGAGCATAAACTTTTATTGATAAGATTCATGGTATATTAATATATTATCGAGTGGAGGGATATTGCTCGTTAAATTATTTAGCACTGAGAACTTAGTAATAGTGAGAACACCGTGTAAAGGTCATCTTAGATACATGAGAGTGGACGAGTAGACTTTTATGTCCACAGACAAAAATTCAAAGGTACGTGTTATGGACTAAGGACTTGACAGATCTCGAGGACCAACGATGTTAGATAGTAGTGTATCGGGGAGTTCCTTGTTCGGATTTCGCTTGCGAGAGATCCCATGCATGAAACTTAATGAATGTTGGGAGAAGTTTTGTTTATAGTACATGGGCTTGGTACCATATTTATTACACGTATATGTAGTTATAACTATGAGATAATAGTTATATTACAAATTAAGGTAGGTGGAGCCGTATAATGTTAAAATGCAAAAATGTTAATATTCATTGACAACATGAGAAGACCGGTGGGACAACATACGTTATAATTAAATGGTAAATGTAAGGTGGTCAAGTATGACCTCACTAGGTACCCATGCCAAGTATGTGAGGCATATTTTGAGATAAAGATGTCACGTTTAGTGTGGGTGTGCAGAAATGCAGACGGTATAGGGTGTATGGGTGCTCTAGTTAATCAGGCCTTTAAAGATAATTACGGGGAGAAGGAGTGAAAACAAAGGAATACACGTAGACATATGAATAGATTTTAGGTAGAACTAGAATGAGACAAAGGGGTAACGAACTTTCTGAGTGATCAAGGTAATCACTAGAACCGAAGAGTAGTAGAATGAGGCATGTTATAGTGACGTAAAGTACAAGGAATGTACAATGTAAATTCTTAAAAATAATCAACAATCGTTAGGTACCAGAGTAATATGACAAGGGCTATGTCATAACAAATTAGAAGATTTTGAACGCTATTAAGGGTAACTGAGTATTATTGCAAATATCTCACACGAGCTGCTGGGTCACTAGTTCAAATGGTAGTGAATAAGGGACATGAGAGATAAAGTAATGTTCCAAAAATATTAAAATAGGTGAAAATGTATGTGTGATGAGAACTAATGACTTAGGTAATTAACAAATGGGGGATGCTAGAAATTTTCTTCTCCAATAGAGGAAATATCTTAGTCCTGCATAGAGAGACTCATATTAGTGGCAACGAAAATAAATTTTTAAAGTGTCCTGTAAGCACCGAGGAGAATCATGAGATTGAATGATGGAATAGTTTGATATGTGATTACTAAAGAGAATTAGTCAATAGGATGGAACGATAAGAGAAGACCGTTGGGCTGAAAGAGATCGTTAGTGGAGATATAGAGAGAATAGAAGAATGACACTGAGATAGTGAAATTTCATGGGGTACCATTTGATATCGTGTCCAATCGGGATAAGATTTTTGTATCTCTCTTTTGGGAGAACTTTCAGGAGGCTGTGGGAAGCGATATGTAGTTGAGTACAACCTACCACCCATAGACTGATGGGCAGATCGAGCACACTAATCAATTGTTGGAGGATATGTTTCATATGTATGTCCTTAATTCTGGGGAGGTTGTGATTAGTACATTTCACTGGCAGAGTTTTCATATAATAACTACTATCAGTTTACGATTGGCATGGCCCCATTCAAGGTGTTGTACGATAGGCCTTGACGTTCTCCTACATGTTGGTTGGAGATGGGGGACAATAAGCTACTAGGGCCAGAGTTGATACAAAACATGATAGCTAGGATAAATATGATTCGGGTTCATATACGGGTAACTCAGAACAGATAGAAAAGTTATGCCGATGCAAAGCGATTCTTTTATGAGTTTGCTATGGGGGAATTAGGTTTTATTGCGTGTATCTCCTATGAAGGGATAAAGTGACTTGGAAAAAGGGGATCTTGGCACCAAGGTATGTGGGGCCATTTCCCATCATTGAGAGAATTGGACTGATGGCATATAAATTAGGATTATTGGAGCCCTTGCATCGTATACATGACGTGTTCCATATTTCTTTACTTTGATGGTATCTCCAAGATAAGTTGACTCACACTCACGTTGCGCTGGAGCGAATTGATTTACAGCCTGATAGTTTACATGAGGAGAGATCGGAGGTTATCCTATACAATTAAGAGAGGGGATTGAGGTCGAAGGTAGGTCCACTTGTGCGTGTTCAGTGGGTGTACTATATCATTGAGGAATCTACTTGGGAACGCGAAGGTGAAATGCGTGGGAGATATCTAGGGTTAGTTTTACCAGTGATACTTTTATTTTCCAAATTTGGGGATGAAATTCCATTGTAAGGGGGAAAGTATGTAACACCCCGTATTTTTAATGCTTTTAAATATTTGATTAATTAAATTAAAAATGGGATATTAATTGATAATTAATCCGGATTAAAATAAATATTAACTAGCGAGATAAGCATTGGTATTTATTGATGGGAATTATACTAAATATTACTGAGTAAATAATGTAATATATGAATGTGAATATGATTGAGAATTTATAAAAATTTCACGAGTGAGAAATACGGCAATTACAGTATTTAAGTTGGGACCCACGTGTTAGTCATGTCGGGACTAAATTAATGAAATAAAAGTGAATTATTTATAAGTAGTCATAATGGTCATTTCAAGTGTGCCATTGAGTCAGGAAGGATAGATATAGTCAGAAATGTCTACCTAGGGGTGTAGTTTGGGTCCCGGGACACTTTTCGGCCAAACCGGCATCTCGAGAGGGCATTTTGGTAATTTTCATTTTTGGGGAACTACTATTCACAAAAATTAGATACAGAATATATATATTATGTGACTCCAATTAGGGTTTTCATGCACAAGTTTCAAGGGAGAGCCTTAGAGGGTGAGGGAGAAACAAACCCAAGGAGCTAAGGTCTAGAACCACCACCTTACAACACTAGGACCACCACCCTGTAGATCAGAGAATGAGGAACACAACCATACCACCTACATCTGCAGATCAGACCATCATAATCAGGGCAAGTGTTTGAACCTTGCTTTCTTTTAGAAATAATCAAGTTCATGTTGGTGTAGGGTAGAATGTTACGTATTATTCATAATTATTGGATGAAAATGGAGATTTGGAACAACTAATTTGAATGTGAGAATTAAGTAGGTTAAACCCTTCATGTATGTAGATTAGAAATCACGAACTGAGGACTTATTTTGATGAACGAATATGGTATTATGGTAATTTTGAATGTGAATTTGAAAAACTAGGGTTTAATAAATTAATTTGAGGATTTTGAAATTTACTACGAGTTATGAATGATTTAATGATTCTAAGTTGTTAGAAATCATATATATATATATTAGATAATTGATTCCAATTGATTTATTGGTGGTATAATTAGTTGGAGAATTGGGTATTTTGAGAGAAACATTATTGTAGTTATTGTGCAAGTGTAACAATTTATGGATTTGTCACATTTAAATTATGGAATTTAGATGCTTTATTCTTATTGTTGATGGTTTTAGTTTACTTTTATCGTAGTGGCACGTCGCGTGTCTTATTTCAACATGCGTGGTGTTACACCGTGCTCTCAAATCGAGGGTTCCATGACCACACGATTGGTTCCTATAAGTTACATTGGACCCATTCGAGGTATTGACACCACTCACTGGGCCGTTTGGGGGGCGCCAAGGGGTTTCGCCCCCCAACAACATATTTTAAAGCCTAAGTGTGGATATTATGAAATTTGGGCCATGCTCTCAAATCGGGGGTCCTGTGATCATGCGATCATTTCCTATGAGTTACATTGGTCCCGTCTGAGGTGTTGGCACCGCTCATGGGAACATTGTGGGGCTCCAAGGGTTTTCACCCCCTACGACACATTTTTAAACCTAAGTGTTGATATTATCAAATTTGAATCGTTCTCTCAAACCGGGAATCCCCTGACCACGGGGTCGATTCTTATGTGTTACATTGGACCCGTGCGAGGTGTTGGCCCCGCTTATGGGGCCGTTTGGGGGGGGGGGGGGGGGGGCGTCAAGGGGTTTTTCCCCCAATGGAAAATTTTGTGGATATTCTTAAATTTGGTCCGTGCTCTCAAACTGGGGGTCCTGTGACCATGGGATCGGTTCCTACGAGTCACATTTGTCTCGTGCGAGGGTGTTGGCGCTACTCACGGGTCCGTTTAGGGAGAGACATGGGGTTTCTCCCCCCCACCAGCACGTTTTTAAGCCTAAGTGTGGATTTTATCTATTTTTGGCCATGCTCCCAAATCGGGGGGACCGTGACCACTCAGTCATCTCCAATGAATTACAATGGACCCGTGCGAGGTATTAGCGCCGTTCACGGGGCCGTTTTGGTGGCACCAAGGGGTTTCACCCCCTAACGGCATGTTTTCAAGACTAAATGTGGATATTATCAAATTTGGGACGTGCTCTCAATGTGGGGGTCCTGTGACCACATGGTCATTTTCTACGAGTTACACTGAACCCGTGCGAGGTGTTGGCGGCGCTCACGGGGGCGACAAGGGGTTATGCCCCCAACACCAAATTTTTAGCCTAAATGTTGATATTCTCAAATTTAGTTCTGGCTCTTAAATCGGGGGTCCTGTGACCATGTGGTCGGTTACTACAAGTTAATTAGACCCGTGCGAGATGTTAGTGCTCCTCAGGGGGCTTTTTTTTTTTTTTGTGTGTGTGTGGGGGGGGGGGGGGGGGGGTGACAAGGGGTTTCATCCTCAAACAGAACGATTTCATGCCTAAGTATGATTTTTCTTTATTTTGGGTCATGATCTCAAATCGGAAATCTCGTGACCAAGCGGTCGGTCCCTACGAGTTACATTAGACCCGTAGGAGGTGTTGGTGCCGCTCAAGGAGCCATTTTCGAGGCGCCAAGGTATTTTTCCCTCCGACATCACGTTTTCAAGCCTAAGTGTGGATATTCTTAAATTTGGCCCGTTCTCTCAAAATGGGGGGTCCCGTGACCACACGGTCGACTCCTATGTGTTAAGTTGGTCCCATACGAGTTATTGGCGCCAATCATGGGGCCGTTTGGGGGGCACCAAAGGATTTCACCCTCCAACGGCACGTTTTCAAGCCTCAGTGTGGATATTCTCAAATTTGGGTCGAGCTCTTAAATCGGGGGTCCCGTGACCACGCGATCTTTTCCCACGAGTCACATTGGTCCCGTGCAAGGTGTTGAGTGGCTCACAGGGATGTTTGGGGTGGAGCCAAAGGGTTTCTCCCCCAACAACACATTTTTAACCTAAGTTTGTATATTCTCAAATTTAAGTCCTGCTCTCAAACCAGGGGTACCATGACCATCGATCGGTTCCAATGAATAACATTGCACCCATTGCGAGGTGTTTCCATCGCTTGTAGGCCGTTTGGGGGGCGCCATGGGGTTTCATCCCCCAACGGTACGTTTTCAAGCCTATGTGTGGATTTTCTCTATTTTGGGTCGTGCTCTAAAATCGGGGGTCTCGTGACCATGCGATCAGTTCCAACGAGTTACATTGGACTTGTGCATGGTGTTAGTACCACTCACATGGTCATTTTTAGGGACGCCAATGTGCTTCGTCCCCTATGACACGTTTTTAAGCCTAAGTGTGGATACTCTCAAATTTGAACCGTTCTCTCAAACCGGGGGTCCCTTGACCACGCGGTTGCTTCTTATGTCTTACATTGGACCCGTATGAGGTGTTGGTCCCGCTCACGGGGCCTTTTAAGGGGTGCCAACGGTTTTGCCTCCCAATGGCAAATCTTCAAGCCTAAGTGTAGATATTCTTAAATTTGGACCATGCTCTCAAAACGAGGGTCCCTTGACCACGCGATCGGTTCTTACGAGTCACATTGGTCTCGTGCGAGGTGGTGACACCACTCAAGGGGGCGTGTAGGGAGAGCCATGGGGTTTCGCCCCCAGCAGCACATTTTCAAGCCAAAGTGTGAATTTTCTCTTTTTTAGGCCGTGCTCTCAAACCTGGGGTCCCGTGACCACATGGTCAATTCCTACGAGTTACATTGGACCCGTTCGAGGTATTGGCACCACTCACGGGGCTGTTTGGGGGATGCCAAGGGGTTTCACCTCCCAACGGCACGTTTTCAAGCCTAAGTGTGGATATTCTGAAATTTGGAGCGTGCTCTAAAATCGTGGGTCCCGTGATCACGCAGTCAGTTCCTACGAGTTACATTGGTCTCGTGAGAGGTGTTGGCTCCACTCACGGGTATGTTTGCGGGTCTCCAAGGGGCTTTGCCTCACAATGGAATATTTTTAAGCCTAAGTGTGGATATTCTCAAATTTGTGCTGTGCTCTCAAACTGGGGGTCCCGTGACCATACGGTCGGTTCCTATGAGTTACATTGGACCCGTGTGAGATGTTAGCGCCTCTTAGGGGCCGTTTTTTTTGGGGGGGGGGGTAATAAGGGGTTTCATCCCCGAACGAAATGTTTTCAAGCCTAAGTGTGGATATTCTCAAATTTGGGCCGTGCTCTCAAATCGGAGGTCCCATGACCATGCGGTCGGTTTCTACGAGTTATGGGTTTCATGGGAGGTGTTGGCGTCCCTCACGGGGGAATTTAGGGGATGCCAAAGGGTTTCTCCCACGAACAACATGTTTTCAAGCCTAAGTGTGGGTTTTCTCTATTTTGGGTCATGCTCTTAAACTGGGGGTCCCGTGATCATGCGATCGGTTACCATGGACTACATTGGACCCGTGGGAAGTATTGGCGCCACTAATGAGGCCGTTTTCTAGGCGCCAAGGTATATATCTCTCTAACGGCACATTTTGAAGCTTGAGTGTGGATATTCTCAAATTTGGGCCGTGATCTCTAACTGGGGATCCCATGAGCACACGGTCAGTTTGTACAAGTTACATTAGACCCATACTATGTGTTAGCGCCACTCACTAGGCCATTTAGAGGGCATCAGGGGGTTTATCCCTCCCGATGGAAAGTTTCCAAGCCTAAGTGTGGATATTCTCAAATTTGGGCTATGCTCTCAAACCGGGGATCCCGTGACCATGCGATTAGTTCCTAGGAGTTACATTTGACCGGTGCGAGGTTTTAGCACCCCCATGAAGTCTTTTTGGGGCGCCAAGGGGTTTCTCCCCCCAATAGAATATTTTCAAGACTAAGTGTGGATATTCTCAAATTTGGGCGATGCTCTTAAACCGGGGATCCCATCATCCCGCGATCAGTTCTTATGTGTTAGAATAGTCACGTGCAAGTTATTGGCACCCCTCACGGTACTTTTTGGGGTGCACCATGGGTTTTCTCCCCCCAACTGCATATTTTCAAGCCCAACTATGGATATTATTAAATTTGGGTCGTGATATCAAACTAGGGGTCCCGTGACCACGCGATCGGTTCCTATAAGTTACATTGGACCCGTGCGATGTCTTGGCACTACCCACGGGCCGTTTAGGTGTCACCAAGGGGTTTCGCCCCCCAACGTCACGTTTTTAAGCCTAAGTGTGGATATTCTCAAATTTGGGTTGTGCTCTCAAACCAGGATCCCATGACCATGTGGTAGGTTCCTACGGGTTGAATTGGACCCTTAATAGGGGTCTCTACTGCCCACAGGGACGTTTAGGGGGCGCAAAAGGGTTTCGCCCTTCATTGACACATTTTTGACCCTAAGTGTGGATATTCTCAAATTTGGGCCGTGATCTCAAATCAGGGGACCCATGACCACGTAGTCAGTTCCTACGTGTTACATTGGTCCCGTACGAGGTGTTGGCATTGCTCACAGGGACATTTGGGGGGCAACAAGATTTTTCTCTCCCCAACGGCACGTTTTAAAGCCTAAGTGTGAATATTCTAAAATTTGAGTTGTGCTCTCCAACCGCAGGTCCCGTAACCACGTGGTCATTTCCTATGAGTTACATTGGTCCCGTGCGAAGTGTTGGCACTGCTCACAGGGAATTTTGGTGGGTGCTAAAAGTTTTCGCTCCCCAACGGCATGTTTTCAAGCCTAAGTGCGGGTATTCTCAAATTTGAGCCGTGCTCCCAAATCGGGGGTCCTGTGTCCACGCATTTGATTCTAATAAATTACATTGACACATACGAGGTATTGACACTACTCACGGGGCCGTTTGGGGACCGCTAGGGTGTTTCGGCCCCTAATGACACGTTTTCAATCCTAAGTATAGGTTTTCTAAAAATTAATCCGTGCTCACGAGTTGGTTCCTACGAGTTACATCAGTTCTGTGCGAGGTGTTGGCATTGCTCATGGGGCCGTTTGGGGGGATCCAAAGGGTTTCTCCCTCCAACGGAACATTTTCAAGACTAAGTGTGGTATTCTCAAATTGGGTACGTGCTCTCAAACTGGGTGTCCCTA